>WOXC01002638.1:490000-1005551 GCA_011680675.1 Gymnobelideus leadbeateri
AAATGGCACATACAAGCATAAGGCGGCATTAAGTGAGACTTGCTGGATGTAGTCACATGGGAAGGGCATACACAGGCCCTGCTTTTTTCCATTATGACTCTTCAGTAGCCCTCCATCTACTCAGTTTTTGCTCATTTTTCCTTCCTTTAATTGTGGACTGTTTCACTAAGGGACTAGATCCAGGGCATTTCCCATCACCCTAGATGAGAAGGTGAAGGTCAAATGAGGTAATTCGTCTGGATATGACTGTTGTACCAGCTAGTAGGAGGGAGAGATGGAAGAAAGAAGAAGAAAAGGAAGAAGAACAGGAGGAGGGAGAAACAGGGCCTTGAAGCTTCCCATGAACAACAAATAATAGCAAAGATAAATGAGAATTTCCTGATATCCTGATGTTGACCATGTGGTTATGGTTGAGATCCAGAAAACAGCTATGAAGACAGTGACATGAGGTGGGAGGAATAAAATGTTGTCTACCCAGTGCTCGGAAAACAGTGCTGGTTCTGAAATCATGAGGGATCTAGGTTCAAATTCTGCCTCTGATATCTATTATCTTTGTGACTATACATTGGCAGATGTGGCCATCATATTTAATGTTTTTGTTTAATTATTTTTTTTGTAACTGGAAAGTTTCAATCCGGAGGATGGGGGTTTTGAAATGACTGATATGAATATGAAAAACAACAAAATATGTTTCTAAAAATAAAAAAAAATTAAATGTGGTATACAAACCACAAAATGTGGCACAACTCAGTTAATCTCTCAGAATTCAATTTCCTCATGTGTTAGGTGGGGATTATAATACATGTTGTTGTGAGGATCAAATAAGGAAAACTATGTGCGATTTTTGCAGTTTACTACACTAAGACTTTTGGGACACTATAAGGTTTGTGAGGTGATTTACATGGATTTCCTTATTTAACTTTTAAAGAAACATTATATGTGTATATATACACACAAACATACATGTACACACATATATGCATATGTGTATATATATATGTATATATGTTAGCTCTTATTATTTTTGAAGACACATACCCCAAGTCACATGTACAAATAATACCACACAGAATCTGGGTTCCTTCCTTTTGTTGGAGGCCTTCCAATGAGCTCTTAAAAAGAAATCTTAAAGTACCCTTTCCCATGTAGAACAAACATTTTCCAAGAGCCCTATCTGAAAATATTCAGAGGAAGCAGATACTATGGAATGGACATGATGTTCCCTGGGGTTGGGGTCGGGGTGCATATCTAGAAATAACAGGAAGAAATTAGCCCAAGATAACTCCAGGCAGAATGTATAGAAATCTGTGGAACAATGAGATCATAGAAACAGAGGGGACTTCACTGTTATCTAGTTTAAACTCTTCACTTTACAGATGAAGAAATTGAGGCCCAAAGTGGCAAAATGAATTAGATTAGTATGTCATAAAAGAGGTAGCCTGGAAGGGGGAGGAGAGGGCTGTCTTTGAGGTCAAGAAGACCTGATTCCATGTCCCACCTCAGACCCATACTGACTCTGTGACCCTGGGCAGGTGACTTAATCTTCAGTGTTCTAGATCATCATCATCATCATCATCATCAACTTCATAGCCAGCGTTTGTACAATGCTTTATCTATGTACATATAATCACTTTATATATGTAACATATAACATCAATACAATAATATATAATCAACATAACATTATAATATACCATCATGCATATAATATGCAATATATCATATACTTTAATATTTTATAGTACATGTAATATATCGTGGACTATATTACATAATACATCAAATATGCATATATAATACATGCACATATAAACATCTATGCATATAAATATATTTATGCATATGAACATGCATATTATATGCATATATTATGAGTTTATGTACACATACACAAAATCTCATTTGATCTTCACAACAGCTCTTTGCGGGAGGCATCTCAACTCCTTCAGACTAGAAGAGAGGTGAGACAGGGGCTAATATGATGGCATAGCAGGCAGATAAACCTGCTTCAGACACTTCCTAAATATGTAATTCTGGGCAAGTTGCTTAATTTTTCCCAGGCTCAATTTTCTCATCTGAAATATGAGGATAATAATAGCACCAAGAGTTGTTTTAAAGATAAAATGAGGTAATATGTGGTAAAATGCTTTGAGAAACTTAAAGTATTATATAAATATTAATTATTATTATTATTAATGCATTAATTATTATGATGAAGCAGAGAGATTGATAAGATTTATAGAGGACATTTCCTCACCTGGAGTTTTTCCCATACCTATGAAATCAGAAGTCCAATTCCTATCCCTTTATCATAGAAAAGGAACTGCTACTTGGGTCTCTTGCCTCCCAGACCAAAGCTGTATCTATATAAAATTAAAATGTGTAACTATCTCAGAGGCAACATGAAGAAGATCAGTAGCTGAGGATGTGAGCCATAGAGCTGGAAAGGTCATTTAATCTCAAGAGGTCATTCAGTCTAGCTCTCTGAATCTGAAGAAGATTATAATTGAATTCTGGATTCAATTTGTATCTGTGATATTTATTGAAATGAAGCTTCAGGCAGATAGCAAGTGAAAGGATCTGGTTGGATATGTATCTGCCATTGAAATCCTTTGACTTGAAAATTTGCCTAAAGAATAACCTGTCAGTTTCTGGTCTTCGATCCCCATCACAGGTATGGTACTTAGGAAATCAGAGCATAGCATTTTTCCTTCCTCAATGAGCAAGAGAAGAGCTGTGCTCCAAATATTGTTTTTCAACAGGTTAGAGCTCCTTCCTCATGGGAAGGTGACTAATTAATGCAAGCAGACACCACACATTCTCTACCATTCCAACAATAATGTATTATCAGCAAAGAGGGCAAGAACATGTCCAGAAAACTAAACAAGCAAACGCCCTTGATGTCAGACAAGAGGCTCAGCCAAGCCTGACAGCACATCACTGCCACCAGAAAAATGTTTGGGTTCTTCCCCACCTCCCCACCTTCATCCCCACCCCTCAGAGCTCCTGAGAGGACACTCTCTAGGACAATACATTGTTAGCTCTTAAAAAGAAGATTATGCTCTAAAAATGGACAAGAGTGATTGAAAGAAAACACAAAGTTTTTAGTTAATTCATTATTTTTTTAAATTCTTAATTCTGGTGATTTCCCTGTTGATTGTTTCTGATTTATGCTATATATAGCTTGTTTTTATGTAACTGAATGTTGTCTCCCCATTAGACTGGGAAGATGAACTGTCTTTTGCCTTTCTTTGTATACCCAGTGTTTAGCATGGTACCTGGGACAGAATACGTACTTACTAAATAAATGTATATTGACTGATTGACTACACTCTCCAGTCAAAGAACCTGGATTTGGTTCCTGCATCTGATGCTTATTAGTAGTGATACCTTGAGCAAGGAAACTCAGCCTCAGTTTCCTCATCTGTAAAATGAATAACTAGCCCTTGAAGTCCTTTCAATCCATAAGTCTGCAATCTCTGATTAATGGAAATAGGACATCCCTGAATGGAGACTGAGTGCAGAAGGAAGGGGGGAATATGAAAAATGATAAATAGCCCACTGATAGATCTAATTTAATAATTTAAACTACTCTAATTATTACATTTAATTCCTCTCTAAATAATTAATTATGCTACGGAAGGATAATTCTAGGTGACTGGGTACTCTTCAAATTAGATATCCTGAGAGAAGGAGCTTTATGGAGACTTTTGAGTTGCTGAAAAGAAACATGGATGGATTCATCCGTCGGCCTAGACCATGCAGAGAGAGCCTGTTTGCTTATTCAGTCTCACTGCTGGCCACAAATCTCAGGTTTCCCCTCAACGCTCTGTTGTGGCCCAGCTTTCTTTTTTGCTGTATACTTTTTCACTTGGTGATCTCATCAACTCCCATGGGTTCAAACAGGTTTGCCAAAGTCAGTGTATAAAGGCTTCTGTAAAATTTTCAGTGGGAGCTAAATTGTCAAGTGCTAAGAATCAGGGAATTCATTGTTTTATTGATTTTAAGACTTAAGAAAGTGATGGAGAAAGTGTTACTAATTAATATTAGGCTAATGTGTACTTCCTCCCCTCCCCCAGAGATCTGGTTGTTAGATAGTTACCAGCACAACCCTGAGATCAAACAGAAAATTCCCAAATCTAGTTCTTGTCTATCTCAAGCTACAATTGCTCAAAATAAGGCTATATTTGGATTTTCTGGAAACAACAAATCAAAAACAGAACTTATTATCTTTCTACCTCAGCCTTCTTCTTTCCTAAATGTACCTATTAAAATTTTTCAGGATACCACCATCTTTCCAGTGACCCATGTGAGAAAAATGATTATTTCCTTATTATATTATTAACCAGTAGATTAATGAATAGGATTTTCTCTCTCTTTACTTCATTTTTAAAGCCCAGTCCTGGAGAAAGACAGGGCTGACAATGAAACATTCTCCTCAATTTTGGGTCAGACCCCAGTCAACTGTGAAAGCTTATTTCTGATTAAAGTGTAAAGAGAATATAATCTAGCTGAATATTTGCCCTTTGTTCAACTCTGGTAGGACTGGTTGGAGAATAGATTCTTTTGTATAGATTGCTGAAGGCAAATGATCTGGAAAATGCTGACATAATCATAGGTCCCCTAGCCCCTCATTAGAAAAAGCACACTTCTCATTATAATATTCATTCTCTCGTTAATGGTTAACCAATCAGAGATGATTTTCACCCTCAGGAGAACCTCCATTTTCCAAAGCTATTTAAGCTTTCATTGGCCTCCATGTGGGATCTCTGGTTAACAAGAGAACCACTGACCTCAATTCAATTGATTATTTGCTAGCCTAATTAATAAATTGATTATAAATTATTCAGACTTTTCATTCATCTCATATGTTCCCTACTGTGGTGTCATACCCACCTCCTCAATGTTATCCTAATTTGTTGCCAATCTTAATTTCTATATTAACTATATCTCTTACATCCCCTTCTGTCTGCTCTGTACCCACAACACAACCTTAGTTCAGGGTCTGATCACCTAGTGCCTGGATAGTTAGAATAGACTTCTAAGGAGTCTCTCTTTTTCAAATTCCTCCTCACACCAATCCATCCTGCACTCAGCTGTTGAGCATATCCATTGACCACCTCACAAGTCTGTTCAGTAAGCTGCCTTGGCTCCCTATTGCTTCCAGGATCAAATAAAAAGTTACCTGTTTGGCACTGAAAGGTCTCTATTGTATCTCTTTTTCCTACCTTTCCAGGTTTCTTCCTGAATTACTTGTAGTTCTTCAAAGATGATACACTATTTCTAGCCTTCATGGCTTTGCACTGATTCTATTCTATGCCTTTTAGTGCCTTCAAATCCCCTCTTCTGCCAGAGGACTTTCACAGTCTCCCAACTCCCATCACTCCTACATTACCTTCCATTCACATTATGGATCCTATAGGTACCCCATTGTTTGCATGTTGTCTCCCCCCTTACAACGTGAGCTCCTAAGGCAGGGAATTTGCATTTCAGTGCTTAGCATGGGGCCAGAGTGCAGTATACTAAGAAAGCATGTATGGACAATTGTCAGCCAAACAATTGTCTTGAATGTTTGAAATATCAGTGACACACTCCTGGATTTGGTCTTCCCAGGCATCATCTTTGTATTCATCACCTTTGTATCTCTCCTACAGCTGAGGTAACCATATCTCTCTGCTATTCACTCTGCTCCAGTGGAGATACCCAAGCTTTAGGAAGAGCAAATCTAGGAGTACATCTTGCTTGGCATTTAAAGCTCTTCACAGCTTGGCTTCCACCATCCTTTATGCGCTGTTATATACATGCTGGGCATTTTCACCCTGGAAATCAGTGAAAACTATACAGCAAGATGGGATTTATGGTTTTGCTGATTATCTAGACTTAAAGCAATGGGCAAATGTTAATAAAGCAGAATGAACTTTAAGGAATGTCTTGGA
Organism: Gymnobelideus leadbeateri; assembly: GCA_011680675.1. Taxonomy (NCBI): domain Eukaryota; kingdom Metazoa; phylum Chordata; class Mammalia; order Diprotodontia; family Petauridae; genus Gymnobelideus; species Gymnobelideus leadbeateri. The sequence continues at coordinate 495,937 of WOXC01002638.1, forward strand.
AACATTTTTTAAAACCAGAGAGCAGTTTTGAAATGTTTGCCAACACACCACTGCACCATTCTTACACAGAAGTCCTCTTCACATACAATACATCCCGGTCATATAGGTCTTTTATTTTTTTTTTTTTTTTTGAGGCAATTAGGATTAAATAATTTACCTAAGGTCATATAATCAGTAAGTATCTGAGACTGGATTTGAATTCAGGTCCTCCTGACTCCAGGGCCAGTGCTTTATCCAATGAGCCACTTATCTGCTCCCATATAGCCTCCCTTTTTTGCAGTTCTTTCCAAACAAAATTCCATTTTCCCATCTCCATACTTTTGCACTGATGCTCTCCCATATGTAGACTGTTCTCCTTTCTCACCTCTGCCCCTTAGAATCCTTGTTTTTCTTTAAGATGCAACTCAGGGCTTAAAAATTTCTATGGAAGGCCACTCTCCCCTAAGATTACCTCCAAACTATGTAAAAGGGGACTCTGAACAACTTCTGGAGCCCCAGCACCCAGAGAATGACACAGAGAAGCTAACCTCCCACTGAGGACAGCCCAGCAGCCCTGCAGGAAGGACCAGCAAAGCACTCCATGCCCAGTGTGTGGGGAGTCAAGCACAGGTCCGCCTGAGTCGAGGTTTTAGCCCCAGGGAGGCAGGGCCAGCAGCCGGCCAGAGGGACCCCACAACACCAGCAGCTGTGGTGATTCCAGAATTATCAACATAGACATGCCTAGGACAAAGTGAGAGGTTAGTGCCCTATGGACTTTGGGACTAGTATTTGGGGAAGGTGTGGGCTTCCTCCCCTGGGGGCTAGAAGCTGCTGAGGAGACATGCCATTTTGTAGTTTTTAGAGGCAGCTCCAGCTCCTGGCCCGCGAACTGTAGGGAGGTCCAGCGATCAGTCTTGGGGGGGTAATCGCTCTTGCTTTAACCTCCCTGGATCTGGATTGTGATCTGGGGTGGAGGTCGTGGGTGGGTCTCTAGCTTGCCAGAAACGGAAGTTGTCCCCCTCCCCACACGTTTGGGACGAAAGTTCACCTGTCTGGTGACCCAGCCATACTGTGGCAACAAGCCCAAAAGTCAAGTAATTAAGTGGCAACATGCCAAGGCAAAGGAAACAGATTAAACAGAAAAATGCAACCTTAGACTCCTACTTTGGGGGCAAAGAGGGTCGAAGCATGGAGTGGGAGGAGGACTGTGAGGTCAGAAATACTGCTCCAAAAGCCCCAGGGGAAAACATGAGCAGGTTGCAGGCCATAGAGGACCTTAAGAAGGACTTTAAAAATCAAATAAGAGAAGTGGAGGAAAAATTGGGAAGAGAAATGAGAAGGATGCAGGAAAAGTATGAAATGAGGGTCAACAGCCTGATTGAGGAAAACAACACCTTAAAAAATAGACTAACTCAAATGGCAAAGGAGGCCCAAAAGGGCAATGAGGAGAAGAATGCCGTAAAAAGTCAAATTTGCCAGATGGAAAAAATCTCAAAAGTTCACCGAGGAGATTCATTCCTTCAGAGTTAGACTGGAGCAAATGGAAGCTAATGACTTTATGAGAAATCAAGATGCTGTTAAGCAGATCCAAACAAATGAAAGATTAGAAGGCAATGTGAAATATCTCATGGGAAAAACCACTGACCAAGAAAATAGATCCAGGAGAGACAATTTAAAAATTATTGGACTACCTGAAAGCCATGATCAAGGAAAGAACCTAGAAATCACCCTTCAAGAAATTCTCAAGGAAAACTGCCCTGATGTTTAGATCCAGAGGGCAAAATAGAGGTTGAAAGAATCCACCGATCACCTCCTGAAAAAGATCCCAAAAAGAAAACTCCCAGGAATATTATAGCTAGGTTCCAGAATCCCCAGATCAAGGAGAAAATACTCCAAGCAGCCAGGAAGAAACAATTTTAATATTGTGGAAACACAATCAGAATAGCCCAGGACCTGGCAGCTTCTACACTGAGGGATCGAAGGGCATGGAATATGATATTCCAGAGGGCAAAGAGCTGGGAATGAACCCAAGGGTCACCTACCCAGCAAAACTGAGTATTTTGTTTCAGGGGAAAATATGGTCATTCAGTGGAATAGAGGACTTTCAAGCATTCTTGAGGAAAAAACCAGAGTTGAATAGAAAATTTTACATCCAGACACAAGAAGCAAGAGATACCTGAGAAGGTAATCAGGGAAAAGAAATCAAAAGGAACTTATCAAAGTTGAACTATTTACATTCCTATATGGAAAAACAATAACTGTGACTGATAAAATCTTTCTCAGTATGAAAATAATGGAAGAAGGGCGTAGGGTCATATGAATACATATGTGAATCTGTGTGTATATGTTTACAGTTATATATGGATAGAGGGCATAGGTTGAATTTCTTGGGAAGGGAGGATACTCAAGGGGTGAAATTATGAGGTGAGAGAGGAAAGTGGCAAGAGGAGATGGGGAGAGACAGGGTAGGGTAAACTATCTCATGTAGAAGAAGCAAGGGGAAGTGGTTGCAAGGGAGGGGAAGAATAGGAAGGAAAAACCACATTCTCATTGACTTTGGTTCAGGGAGAGAATGACATACATACTAAATGGGATATCTCACCCTGCTGGGGAGTAGGGGGAAAGGGGATGAGAGGAGGGATGATGGATGGGAGGGCATCCTTGGGGGGAGGGGAGATTGGAAGTACCCACTATAGAAGAGGAACAGGATCAAGTAGGGAATGGACCAGGTGGGGGGTGGGATGAGTGGGAGGGAATTATAAGCAGCCTTGTACAATATATCTACTATGATAATATTGTGCATAGCTAGACATGTACAACATATACTGAATTACTTATCTCCCCAGAGGGAATGGGTGACAAGGGAGGAAGGAAATGGATCTGAATTTCGAGGTCTTAACATTAAATGTTTCAAATATATATAAATACTATTATTAATACTCTTTTTCTTGTAATTGGGAGATAAGATGTGCAGGCATTGGGACACAAAGATTCACCTTCCTCTAATGGAAAAGTCGAAGGGGGTATGGGAGAAGGTATGGGAGAGAGCAGATTGGAGGAAGCGATATCTTGCAGGACTGCTATTCTGGGAGGGTGGGTAGGGGAATAACAGGGGGGGGGGAATAATTGTAACTCAAAATCTGACAGAAATGAATGATGTAAAACAGAAGTTAATAAAGCATTTGTTTAAAAAATTTCTATGGAAGACCTTCCTAATACCCACTGATGCTAGCATTTCACATTCTAAGATTACCTGGTATCTGTTTCATATGTCGTTTCAATACACCTTTATATATGTGTGTGTGTTGTTTATCCAAATGTGTGTATGTATCTATCTATCATCTATCTGTCTATCATCCATCTATTATCTCTCCATCCACCATTCATCATCTTTCTAATAGTTAATTTATTCATTCATCCATCTTTTCATCTATTTACTTATTTATTCATTTATCAATTGATTGGCCCCAGAAATCAATGAAGATCATTGTCACTAAGGTGCAGAACTGTTTTTCACCTTGGTCAATAAGGAGATAACCAACTGTTGAAATTTCAGACCCCTGAAATGTTGGAGCAAATGTGGAGCTGGGCATCCATTACCAATTTACCAAATTAGTCTGACCCTTGCTTTGGCCTGTAAGCATTGCAATAAGGAGTCTGTTTCTGTGTTATTCTAATTTGGATGGATTATTTTCTTTTAAAAAATTGATTTGTTCATTTACTTTTAGTTTAAATCATTGAATTGCACAGTCCCTTGAGCTTCAAATTTTCTCCGTTTCCTCTCCTCCCCGATGCCAACCAGCATGGTGGCATGCACTCAAATATAGGATTTACAAATATCTTCACATTAATCATTAGTCAGGTTATAAAAAAGGACTATAACCGATGGAATGATCAGTGGGAAAGAGGAAACAAAACAAAACAAGAAAAAAGAAACACAGCAAGTAGTTTGTTTCAATATGCATTCAGACTCTGCATCGTTTTCTCTGGATGTGGATATCTCTTTCCATCACGAGTCTTTTGGAGTTGTCTTATAGTCTTACATTGCTGAGAGTAGCCCAGTCTATTGTAGTTAGTCATCACACATATGCTGTGTCTGTGATTGTGTATAGATTTCTCCTGGGTCTGCTCTTCTTGCTCAGCATGAGTTTATATAAGTCACTTCAGGTTTTGTGTCTGCTCCTCATTTCTTATAGCACAGTAGTATTCCATTACATTCATATACCACAACTTGTTCAGCCATTCCCCAATTGATGGGCATCCCCTTGATTTCCAGTTCTTTGCCAGCACAAAAAGAGCCACTATAAATATTTTTGTACATATGGGTCCTCCTCCCACTTCTATGATCTCTTTGGTATATAACCCTAGAATTGGTATTGCTGGGTCAAAGCGTGTGATGCACTTATTTATAGCCTTTTGGGCATAATTCCAGATTGTTCTCCAGAATGGTTGGATCAGTTCACAACTCCACCAACAAATGCTTTACTGTTCCAATTTTTCAATATCCTCTCCAGCATTTATAATTTTCCTGTTTTGTCATTTTAGCCAGTCTGGCTGGTGAGATGTGGTACCTCAGAGATGTTCTGATTTGCATTTCTCTAATCAATAGTGACTTAGAACATTTTTTCATATGCTTATAGATATCTTTAATTTCATCTTCTGAGAACTGCCTGTTCATATCCTTTGACCATTTATCAATTGGGGAGAGGCTTGTATTCTTATAGATTTGACTCAATTCTTCGTATATTTTTAAAATGAGGCCTTTATCAGAGACACAGGTTGTAAAAATTCTTTCCCAATTTTCTACTTCTCTCTTAATCTTGGTAACATTGGCTTTATTTGTACAGAAGCTTTTCAATTTAGTGTAATCAAAATGATCCATTTTGCATTTTATAATGCTCTCTAGCTCTTGTTTTGTCATGAAGTCTTCCCCTCTCCATAGCTCTGACAGGTAAACTATCCCTTGCTTTCCCAGATTGCTTACAGTATCAGCCTTTATACCTAGATCATGCACCCATTTTGACTTTATTTTGGTATATGGTGTTAGATATTGGTCTATGCACAATTTCTGCCATACTATGTTCCAATTTTCCCAATAGTTTTGTCTTATAGTGTGTTCTCATCCCAAAGACTGGGGTCTTTGAGTTTATCAAAAAGTAAATTACTATAGTCATTGGCTGCTGAGTCTCATGTACCCAATCTGTTCCATTGATCCACTGCTCTATTCCTCAGCCAGTGCCAAGTAGTTTTGATGACTGCTGCTGTATAATACAGATTAAAATCTGGTATGGCTAGGCCACCTTCCCTAGCATTTCTTTTGATTAATTGCTTTGATATTTTGGACCTTTTGTTCTTCCAAATGAATTTTACTATTATTTCTTTTTCTAGCTCTACAAAGTAATTTTTTGGTAGGTTGGTTGGTTTGGCACTACATATGTAATTTAATTTAGGTAAAATTGTCATTTTTATTATATTAGCTCGACCCAGGATGGACCATTTTCTTATCTCACTTGGGTCTGTTATTCCATAATTTTATAGAATTGGATCATAGTATCACAGATTTAGAGTGGAAAACAACTTAAAGGTTATTTAATCTAACCCCTCATTTTATAGATGAGGTTCAGAGAAATTGTGTCAGGTTTCCCAAGATTACACAGGTAGCAGGGGCAGGAGGGAAGAAACAGCTAAATTAGAGTAAGATTCTTTAACTCTTCATTCAGTATATTTTCCTCTTGTAATGGATGAGAAGGCAATTTTTAATCACCTACTATATTCTATATGCTGGGGTTACATTTTTTTTCCTTCTAGAGAATAGTCTGTGTCCTGGGGGAGGTCACATTTTGATAGGGTTAAGACAACATATATAGAGGAGAGTGACCAGGATAGGGAGCTTTCTCTGAGGAGGTGGAATAGGTAATGTGCTGAAGCAAACTGTGGGCTGACAGTAGGGTGTCCTGGGAGAAGGGTTGGATGGGTTGTGAAGATAAAGTAAGATCTGGTGTCTAATGTCAACCACAGATCTGGAGCATGGATGGATTACTGTAGACACTCTCAGTGACCAATTACCTGGGTTGGACCTCAGGGCAAGAGCTGTAGCACAAATGAGTACCCAATTTATCCAATTAACTCCAAATAAGCCTTTTAAACTAGCCTGCTGTCCTGATAAGCAGCACAAAAGGAGAAGAACCAATAAAATTAGCCTTCTTGACTAGCATCTCTGTACAAATCATTATTGACCCTATGCAATCAGATATGGAGCTATTATAGAACACTTCATATCTAATCTTGATGACTAAAATAAGAGGAAAAACAGGAGGTAAGTGCTATTTAGAGAGTAAAGGGCACAAAAAAGAAAACCTATATACAGACAGACTTCATTATATTTCCCTTTGTTTTGTGTGCTTTGAAGAATTCTTTTTTTTTTTTTTAACAAATTGAAGGTTTGAATTGAAGGTAATCCTACTTCAAGCAAGTCTATTGGCACCATTTTTCTGACAGCATGTGCTCACTTTGTATCTTTGTATCACCTTTTGGTAATTCTCAATATATTTCAAACTTTTTCATTATTATTACATCTCTTGTGCTGATCTGTGATCATTGAACTTTGATATTACTTTTGTAATTGTTTTGGAGTTCCATAAACTATGCCCACATAAAACTGTGAACTTAATCAATAAATATTGTATGTGTTCTGTCTGCTCTACTGACAGGCCATTCTCCTGTCTCTGTCGCTCTTCTCAGGACTCCCTAATCTTTGAGACAGACACACAATATTGAAGAATATTACACAAACTTAGTTGATAAAGCAGTGACAGGATTTGAGAAGACTGACTCCAATTCTGAAAAAAGTTCTATTGTGGGTAAAATGTTACCAAATGGCATTGCATACTGCAGAGAAATCTTTCATGAAAGGAAGAGTCAATTGAGGTGGCAAACTTCGATATAGTATTATTTTAAGAAATTGCCAAAGCCACCCCAACCTTCAGCAGCTACCACCTAGCCACCAATATCAAGGCAAGACCCTCCACCAGCAAAAGGATTATAACTCACTGAAGACTCAGATTATGGATAGCATGTATATCCATGTATATGTATATGTATGTGAATATGTATAAGTATGTATGTGTATGTGTATATATGTATATGTGTGTATGTGTATGCATATGTGTACACATATATGCCATAAAGTATTTTTAATTAAGGTATCTACATTGATTTTAGACAATACTATTGTGCACTTAATAGATGATAGTATAGTGTAAATGTAACTTTTATATGCACTGGAAAACCAAAAAAAAAGAATGTGACTTGCTTTATTGTGTTATTTGCTTTGTTATGGAGATCTGGGACCACACCCATAACATCTCTGAGGTGTGCCTGTACACATTTGTTTCCAATAGCTTTCCAAAGGAGAGGTAATTTTTTTTTTTCTGTTTATGGACCAGGACTGATGTCCTGTCCAGTAGGATGCTAAATAGTAGGGTCTGTCTACCAGCCCCCATGTTTAGCCACCTAATTTTTTCCATGCTCGTGCTGCCCTCCTGTGTGCTTGTTTTTTCTATCTTCAAATACAATTTCATTCTGAAACACTCTATCCACTATGCTTCTTTATTATCAATGAATATTACTGAGAATAAAACTAATGACCAAGCGATCCTTATGTCAATTCTTTCCACACACCATTTGAAATTCTTTCTTTTAAGCAACACCTTGGGAAGTTGGTGACTGACTGCTAGACTTTCCAATTAAGAGGTTTTTTTCAGATTTTTAGACAGACATGAAGAGAAACATGACACTATTTGTTCCTGTCCCCCCCACCCCCCAAGGAATCCAGGTTCTTTGTACCACAGATATTTCTTATAAAAGAATGCCATTATTATTTGCTTTTGTATCAGCTGGAATAACCCCTTTGTCCTACCCTTTCACATCTAATACATGGGGTAGATTCCCTAGGAAATAGTTATTCTAAGTTCAAAGTACTCTCTGAGTCCACATCTCTAAAAACATAGCTTGCAAACCCCCATTGATATCTTTACCTTTTATAGTCAGCCAGAGGTTACAATTATTTCAAAGAAAGGGATTTAATGAAATGGCATGGTAAGAAAAAAAGAATTAAATGTTTTCCCTATAAATCTAATCACGTTCTCCCATAAAATCACTAAACACTTGTAGAAAGAGTGGAGACAAATAGGGAACAATTGTGAATGAAGCACACATATAAGGAATACATGTTGCTAGGTTATCTCTCTATGGGCAATTCATGCTTCTACTTCTGTTGGATCACTGGTGTCTCCAAGCAACATCATCACACTACCACCAGGCCTGTTCCCAGCTGGTTTCATCATCTCTATTGGATGCTGCTTGGTTGTATTCATTCTCCATTGCCTCTAGCTTCTGTCTCACTAAAAATACTTGGGTAGTTCTTTTTCAGGGAAGAGTAGAGGATGGCCTGTTTTTATAGCATAAAGACCATCTGATTCCCCCTACTCTTTTAGAAAAGGCAGAAGGCCTTGCATGGGATCAGCAAAACAAAATGAAACAAAAAACAAAAGTGAAAATGAAAGCCTCCACTCAGATCCTCCTGTCTTGTTCTCCCAGTGTCTTGCATTTGAAAAGTCCTAATTCTTTGTCCCAGATACCAAATTCTTTAGAACAAAGAATAGGGTTTTCCTAGCTTGTCAGTTCCCCAAGATTTGTGTTCAGGAGCTTGGGTCTCATTGAAAGAGAAGTCACTTTAGTTGGTGGGGTACATTCCATATGCCTTCCATGTTTAATCTCTGAAGTCTATACAAGTCAAGTAGCAAGTATTTGCAGCCCTAAATTTCTTTCTTATGGAAATGAATGAAAATGGTGTTACCTGAGAGAAAGATCATAGTCTCATCCTCTGAGACTTTATGTGGTTGAAAGGATCAGGGGTTTAATGTTATTTCTCTATGCATTCCACTATCCTGGCCTTTAATACTCAATCACTGAATTATTTGTTTTTGTTGTTGTTACTTTTAACTTTTCAACCTTTATCCTTAAGGCTTAAGTAGTAAGAAATGGAGGAAAGAAGAGGGAAAGGTTTGTTGGTTCAAAGAAGAAAATAACAATGAAGAAATTATATTGAATAAAGTAGGATTTTCTTCTTTAAGGTGATTTCTCTTTAAATTGATTGGGGAAAACAGTGATTACATATGTCCAGTTTTTCCTTGAGTCTGGAACAAAACAATCTTGGAAAAGAAAAAAAAAATATTTCCATTTATTCCAGGCGCACACAGTGTTAGAAAGTATTCATCATAGAGTATTTGGAGAGCTAACTTTGGAGTCAGGAAAGCCAAGATATTCTACTTCTTACTCTCCGTCTATGTGACTTTGGACAAGTGACTAACTCTCTTAGACTAGAGGTTTTAGAAGTAGCTACTTATCTCCATCAGTGGAGGAAGCTTCCTCACCTAAAGTTTCTTAACTCAAGGGAAATGATATATCTGAATCCTCTCAATTCTCTCCCTTCCCCATTTCCCACCAAGTTCACATAAAATGTCCAAGAAAGCTTTTCAAATTTCATCTGGTTGAGAGGGCCTTTCTGAATGGTGGATAGGGTTTTAGACTTGGAGTCAGGAAGACTGGAGTTCAAATCCTTACTCAGACATTTACTAGTTGTGGGACATTTATGAAGTGACTTAACCTCTGTCTGCTTCAATTTCCTCATCTGTAAACTGAGGATAATAATGGCATCTACTTCACATGGTTCTTGTGAGGACCAAATGTGATAATATTTGTTAAACTTTTTGCAAACCTTAAATTGTCATATAACACTAGCTATTATGATTAATCCTGTACATTCTCTCCTTAAGCATCTTCATTCCATCCTCAGTGGAAGAAAACTGTCAATCCAAATTCCTAAATCAAAGAAATGTTCTGTAGTAGTCTGCACAGTGCCAGGCAAAATTTTAAAAAATATATGCATACACACATATAGAAAAATGCATGTTGAAGAATATACATATGTATATATGTATATATGCATATACATATATACATGTACATACATATGTATGTTCTTCAATTTTTCCTGAATAAAATTATACACAGTGGGTAGAATGTTGTGCCTGGAGTTAGGAAGAGCTAAATTCAAATGTGATCTCAGACACTTACCAGCATCCAGTGTGATCCTGGGCAAGTCACCTAACATCTGTTTGTTTCAGCTTCCTCATCCATAAAATGAGGATGATAATAGCATCTACCTCTCAAGGTTGCTGTGAGGACCCAATGAGGTAGTATTTATAAGGTATTTATTATAGTACTTGGCACGTAGGCATTATATACATGCTAGCCATTATTGTTATTAATATGCATATACATCTATAGATAGAGGTAATATTACATATATATATATACACATACATATCTGGACAAACATACATAGATATGTATATAGGACATTTTCCCAAATATAAAAAATACATAGTTAACCATGCTCGTTACATCATAGAAAGTGATAAGAATACAGGTATGGTTAAATAATAACAACATCACACTTCTATAACACCTTGCAATGACAATTACCTAATGGGTCTTTAACTTAATAATTTACCTAATAATCCTGAAATCACAAAACTTGTCTTTGAATTGTAGCCCTATTAGTGATTACCTAAAGGATCATGGGCAATTCTCTTGACCCTCTCTGTGTGTCTCTCTGCATCTCTTCTTTCTGTCTTTCTTACATCCTAATGTATACTATTTGACTGTGCCCTACACTAGAGACTTTTTCAGTGTTTATCGATGCTTGGGCTGCAGGGTGTAATTGACAGAAAGTTGTAAGTCAGGAACACTCGAAGAAGGGGAATAAGAAAACCCACTGCTTAGAGCCTTGGGGCTAAAGACAGTAGGGAATAACTTCATGATCACTCCCTATGTCTCCTTTTATGAGTATGTTCCTAAAAGCCTTTGAAAATTTTGCCACGAAGAAATTGTTTTAAATTCCATCATATCCTTCTAATGAAAACACATCTCCTACCCTGACTCCTCTGAACACCCAGCCTGGTGTACAAACAGTGGACACGGAGTCTTGCTATATCATAGACCTTCAGTCAAAAGCTAAGAAGCCACCTCAGCGACCATTTAGCTCAACCTCCTCATTTGATAGATGAAGAAACTGAAGCCTGAAGAGAAACAATGACTAGAATCCTCTGCTTATTAAAGCTGTACCAGAGAAACAAATAAGAGGTGGGAGAGAAAACACTCTTACCCTGGTTTTCTTGACTGTAGCAGAGGCTGCACATAGAAAGGAAGAGGAAGGTCCCTTGGAGCAGCTTCATGGCGGTCCCGGGTCTCGGTGAGATGCCCTTGCCCAGCCAGCTAGGGAGTCTTCTGTCCCAGAGAGGCAGGGCCTAATTAGCAAATGGAAAAGGTGTGTAGAACGTATCCAGTCCCAGCCCATTCTGACTTATTCAGGGGTTTTGATAACCAGAGGAAATGCACACAGTCCCTCTGGGAGTTCAGCAGAGAGGAGATTTATTGTTTCAGTCCTTTACAGGAACTCCTTCTCCCCCTTTGGCAGTCACTTGTGTTTTTGTTAATACGTTCGTTATTTTGTTCTTCTTCAACAAAAAGTCCAGGAAAGGTTTGGAGCAGAAACAAATCTTTCTTTAGAATGGATCCCACGGCTTCCAAACTTCTGTTTTCAAACTATGGTTGGGAGTAGTTTGAAAGGGGGATGCTTAGAAATTGAGAACCAATTTGGATGATGAGGCTTTTGCCAAAATGTTGCCAAATTTCAAGAAGTTCCATGATTCCTGTGCTTCTCTCTTCTGCTTCTGATTTAGGAGGGAGAGCCATGCCACCATAGAATTGAACAGGAAAACAGCTTTTTGTAGGCAAAATGAAGATGTGCAGAACAGCATGAAAGATCAAGGGATTGGGAGTCAGAGGACCAAAGTTCAAATCCCACTTCTGACACCTGCATGACTTTGAGCAAATTATTTTACCTTCCTAAGCCTCAGTTTACTCAGATAGAAAATGAAGAGATTGAACAAAGTGGTCTCTATGGTCCTTTCTAGCTCAGAATCTAAGCTCCTATGATACTAAGTTTAGGATTTGAAGAGAAGATAAATAGCTGTTTACAACAAAACATTCTTCTTTGTCTTGGGGTGAGCTAACAGTTTTCTAAATGTGACCTATTTTAAACTGAATTAGGCAAAGAACCTGAAACATAAGTGACTAGTGTTCTTTGCTCCTTCTTCAGAATGAAATGGGGAGAGAGAAAATCCTTTTTGATGAGACAGTAGAGTCATACTGGTAAATTATTAACAACCAGCTTTCTGAAGGGGGGGCTTTTTAAAGTTGAATTGCATTATTAATATCTCCCACTCTCTTAAGCCTAGACAATCACAGAAGAATACATCAAGTACTTATTTGCTAATAATAATATAAATAATAATAATTTTTAAAAAGGTATAAATACATAGAAAATTTCACAAGAAACTCATGAGAAAGCTGACTTGAACTGGCTTGAGGACACATCTGGAGGAGGGGTTCTTAACTTTCTTGTGTGTCATGGATCCCTTTGGCAGTCTGGGGAAGACTATAGATTCTATCTAGCAATCATGTTTTTAAATGCTTAAAATAAATTTGTTGGGATTACCAAGGAAACCAATTATAATAAGATAGTTACTGGAGTATTTTTTTAAAAACAGATCCTTTCTCTGGAAGTTCTAAAGGACACATACTGTAGACAACACAGATTCAGAGCTAGGAAGGATTCTAGAAGCCCATCTACTCTAAATCTCTTATTTTATAGATAATTGGAAACCTAGGCTCTGAGATTTCAATGACTATTATCGTGGTTCATGAGCTCAAACAGCATTTGAACCTATCACTTTTGCTCTGGTCTATGATCACATGCAGAATCCCTTATCTCAGTCAGTCAGACTTTGCTTGTCTGACATTAGTTAAATGGTTAAAGAAATTTGCCCAATAGAATAGAGGTGGAATAGCACAAATATATCACCCCTCTTGGAAAACCAATTCCATATAGAGGCAATTAGGTGGCATGGTGGATAGAGCGGTGTGCCTGAAGTCAGAAAGACTTGAGTTCTAATCCTGCCTCAGACCCTTACTAGCTGTGTGACCTTAAAAAAATCAATTAACCTCTGCCTCAGTTTTTCATCTGTAAAATGGGAATAGCAATAGCCTATATTTCCCAAAGTTGTTGTGAGGATTAAATGAGATATTCATTATTTATTATTACATGAGATTTGCAAAGTGTTTAGCTTAGTGCCTGACCCATAATAAGTACTATATAAAAATTAGAAAAAAATATAGAAAAGAGTTATTATCTTTATGCACACAGGTCTCATAAGATTTCTGTTCCATCTTGGGTGACAACAGAAAGTTATAGATGTAAGGACAGTCATAAAATTCCTGGTGATATAAACTTATTTCTACCAAGCCACAGTTTGGGGAAGTTCTTTTTCTTCCCCTTTTATTTTTTGTATGAGCAAGAATATTATTGTGTCTCTATTTGGCATATCCTGGTAAGTATAAAGATAGCAATGTATATGAATAGATGTCACAGTCAATTTCCAGAAATAAGTTGGGGTGTGGCTGTGTGGAATCATAAGGCTGCAGCTGTACAGAATGCAAGGCTCCTAGCAGCCTCACTTCCTGCCACTGTCTAGGCTGGAACAGTCCTATCATCAGCAAACAGGACTTGTATTGATAGGGGCATAGAGATAGATTTCAGGATGCAATGAATCTTTCTTCTCAACAGGATTTTCCTCTACAAAATAGACTTAGGAACTTCTCCCAATACAGGAAGACCTGGGTTTGAGTTTTGACTTGAACGCTAGCCTTCCAAACATAAATGAATCTCAGTCTTAGTTTCTTCAACAAGAATTATGGGGTAAAATTTAGTGTTTGCCTTACAGAGTCTTATAAGGATCAGATACAATATCGTATGTAAAGTACTTTGCAATCCTTAATATGTTATAGAAATGTCCAATATTGTTATTATTAAATAACATATTATTTTAAAAGGTAGTAGATTTTAATTGTGTTGTATGCTCTCTGGGGTCAATTTCCCAACTTACACTTATAATTTGGGTCCTCCAGATGCAGTGCTATTACTATCTCAGGAGGGGAAGCTAGGTTTCCAGTATCACTCATGAGTCCCCATCAGTGTACTTCTCATAAATAATCTGCCAGTCAGCCTCTATTAGCTTTTAGAAAAGATGTTTTACTAAGAAGGTGTAGTAAAACAGTGTCCCCTCCTAAAACCTGGAGATATACTCTTCTACTAGTGAACATAACATCCATGGTGAGAATGAGTTAAAAAAAAAAAACCAACAGAGAACATGAATAGTAAAAGGTTACCCCCAAATTTCTGACCTTTCAATTCCTTGTCTCTGTATAGAGTCTTCATGAGATTTCCCCTTAAGCATAATTTTCTGAGGGAGTAATTTCTAGAATTCATAGCCTGTATTCTACTTCCCCTAAAGGTTCATCAAAACTAGTATTTTAACTGGATATCAAATATCCATCCTATTTCATTGCTCAATTTCTCTTTTTGGGGTTAATTTCCAAAGAGTTTTGATAATAACCACTTTGAAATACATTTGGAAGTTTGGAAGCACGAGAGTCCTTTCATTGTCTACTTTTCATTTTGACTCAATACTCTTACCTGTTTCCATCTAAGCTTTCTTATGATTTTGTCTAGTTCTACAACAAAATATATATTTGAATTTTTATTGGTATCATGTCAAATGTATAAGTTAATTTGGGAAGTATTATGATATCACATAATAATATTTGAATCTGACAAAACCTCAAAATATTGAATGTCCCTCCTATTCTTTAGGTCCTTCTTAATTTCATCTGTCATAATTTTAGAGCTGACTTCATAAATCTGTATGGTTTTCCTATGTGTTTTTAAGTAAATTAATCCCCAAATATCTGAAGGCTTGTCTTATGGTAAATGATATTTTTTGTTATCTTCATTTTATTTTTGTTATCTTAATTTTGTTTTCTTGATTTTATTAATAGTAAAGAAGAATGCAATTTGAGGTTTAATGTTATCTCCTGTGATTTTTCTGGACTCATCTATTTTTTCTATTCATTTGGGGGCTAAGTAGGCTAAAATTTTAAATTATACTATCATACCATTTGTACATTTTTTTTATCTTACACTCATTAAATCCATTTTCATGTGCTCTTGAGAGGAGGCAGGACTATATCATTTTTGTATTTCTAACTCCATTACTCAGCATGATGTTTTGCACATTTTTGTTATTCATAGATTATAAAATAATTCATTAAATTATTTCAATAAAAATTCATCTGGTCATATCTGACTCTTTGTGACCCTGTGGATCATAGCATGCCAATGATGTTCACGGGGTTATGTTGGCAAAGATACTGGAGTAGTTTGCCATTTCCTTCTCCAGGGGAATAAGGAAAACAGAGGTTAAATTAATTGCCCAGATTCACTAGCAAGTGTCTGAGGCTGGATTTGAACTCAGGTCATCCTGACTCCAGGTCCAGTGCTCTATCCACTGAGCCACCTAGCTGCCTTTACTTTGCACAAGGTACTTTGTAAATACTTCATTCATTCATTCAAATTCAACTTGTCCAAAACTGAATTCATTATCTTCCTAACTTCTTCATTACTCTTTAGGGCACCACCATCCTCTCAGTTGCATAGGATCAGAACTTAGTTATCACCTTCATCTTCTCACTCTTTCTCATCTACCTAATTCTCACCTACCTGCTGCCTAATTTCTTGCTAAATCCTCTCAACTGTGCCTTAGCAACATCTCTCATATATGTCCCCTTCTCCCTTCTGACACTGATACTTCTCATTTCCTCCTGCCTAGACTATTACAACAGCTTTCTAGTTGATTTCTCTGCATTGTCTCTCTCCACTCCAGTCCCTTCTCCATGAATCTATCAAAGCAATTTTCTTAAAGGTCAGGTCTGACCATGTCACTCTCCTATTCAATGAACTATAGTGTTTCTTATCACCTTCAGCATCAATTATAAACTATTATGACTTTTAAAGCCCTTTAAATCTGGTCTCTTCTACTTTTCTAATCTTCTTATGTCCTACTCACCCCCACATACTCTGAGGTCCAGTAACACTGACCCCCTTGCCGTTTCTTTCACAAGAAACTATCTCTGGATTTCCTGCATTTTTACTGGCTATCCCACATACCTAGAATTCTCTCCTTCCTTATCTCCACTTCCTGGCTTCCCTGGCTTCCTTCCAATCTCAATTAAAAGTTCAACCTTCTTCAAGAAGGTTTTCCTTGTCTTTAATGCTAGTACTTTCCTTCTGAGATTATCTCCAATTTGTGTTATAAAGTCACACTATCTGTTATGCATATGTAATATATACATCAAACATATATTACATATATACATAACATAATAGTCATTTGCATGTCATCTCCCATATTAGTCATGTTGCAAAATAAAAGCAGAATAAAAAAAACACAAAACAAACCAAGAATAATAAAGAAAGTTTTTTTTTTTTTAAAGTTTGCTTTGCATTTAGACTACACCAATTCTTTCTCTGGAGGCAGATAACATTTTTCACTAAGTCCTTTGGAATTGTCTTGGATCATTATATTGCTGAGAATAGCTGAATCATTCCACAGCTGATCATCGTACAATATTGCTGCTACTCTGTACAATATTCTCTTGGTTCTTCTTATTTCACTTTGCATTAGTTCATGTAGTTCTTCCTATGTATTTCTGGAATCCTCCTGCTCATCACTTATGTTATACTAATATTCCATTGCAATCATATACCGGAGCTTATTCAACCATTCCCCCAGTGATGGGTATCTCCTCAATTTCCAAGTCTTTGCCATCAAGAAAAGAGCTGCTATAAATATTTTTGTACATATAGGTTCTTTTGCTTTTTCTTTGATCTCTTTATGAGTACAGACTTAGTAGTGGCACTGCTGGATTAAAATGTATGTACAATCTTTTAGTCCTTTGGTCATAGATCCAAATTGCTTTCCAGAATAGTTGGATCAGTTTGCAGCTCCACACACAGTATATTAACGTTCTAATTTTCCCACATTCCTTCCAACATTTCTCATTTTCCATTTCTGTCATATTAGCCAATCTGATAAGTGTGAAGCAGTACTTTAATTTGTTTTAATTTGTATTTCTTTAATCAATAGTGAGATAATTTTTTTTCATATAGCTATAGATAGCTTTGATTTCTTCTTCTAAAAACTGCCTGTTCATAGCCTTTGACTATTTATCAATTGGAGAATGACTTGTATTCCTACAAATTTGACTCAATTCCTTATCTACTTGAGAAATGAGGTTTTTTAATCAGAGAAACTTGCTGTAAATTTCCACTTCACCTCCCCAGTTTCTTGTTTCTCTTCTAGTCTTTGCGGCATTGATTTTGTTTGTGTAATTTAAAAAAATTGATGTAGTAAAAATTATTCATTTTATATCTTACAATGCTCCCTATGTCTTGTTTGGTCATAAATTCTTCCACTATTCATAAATATGAAAGGTAAAATATTTCATACACCTCTAATTTGCTTATATCAACCTTCAAGTTGAAATCATATACCCATTTTGACCCTACCTCAGTATATGGTGTGAGAAGTTGGTCTATGACAATTTTTTTTTGACAATCTGCTGACCATTTTCCCCTTTTCCCAGAAGTTTTTCTCAAATAGGAATTTCTTGTCCTAAAAACCCGTATCTTTGGTTTTACTGAATGCTAAATTACTATGGTAATTTACTATAGTTTATTATGTACTGAATCTATTCCACTGATACATCATTCTATTTCTTGGCCGATATCAGGTTGTTTTGATGATTATCACTTTGTAATAGAGTTTGAGATCTGATACTGCTAACCTACCTCCCTTCACATTAAAAAAAAATCATTCCCCTGTTATTATTGAACTTTTATTCTTCCAGATGTATTTTGTCTCTCCTGGATATTATAATGCAGGCTTCAGTTGGTTGCTAGTTGGTTACTAGAACTAAGGTACCATTCAACTCCCAGCAGCTACTGTTTGCTTCCAAACTCACTGAGTATTCAGCCTAGGGCTGGTAACTACCATTTACCCTGGAATGCCACCTTATGCATAGTTCTCTTCCTCAATCTGCCCTGGATTTATAACCTAGAATTGATTAAAAGATAAGAGAGCTGCTACTTGGCATCTGTTCCTATATCTTACATATAGTTGAGGTCTTCCTTTTTTGGTAGGGATCTTTCTTTGTTCTGGAACACAGACAAATCCTCTTTCAATTTCTGCAGTATAATGTTCTGTATGGGGGTGCTCCTGTCTTCACTGTCCTTATAACTCTCTGTCTGTCTTCTTATGCTAACCTTGACTGAAAATATGATTCTTTCCTATATTTCTCAATCAGGTTATAGTCAGGTGTGCTTTCTAGATCTTCATATAGGAGCTGTGTTAGGAAACTCAGCTGTAGTTTTCCTGATGCTCTGCCATCTTGACAGCACTTCAAATTGAACTGAATATTACAAGTTCTCTAGACACAGCTCCAGTTTTACCAGCTCATTAAAGCCTTTAGCTCACACTGACTCTTCCCTTTCTGAATCTCCTATGATACTACACAATTTATAATTTAATTGTTCATGGTTTCATTCTCTTGTCTACCCAACTCTTTCATGCTCCTCAGGAAGGAGGAATGATACCATACCTTGTATCCTTCACAGTTCCTAGCATAGTACTGGTAGTAGGAAATTCTTACTGAATCATCTGATACCTGAATCTCTTTCTTTGAAATTATCCAGATTTGATTCAGGATCCACCTGACAATCTGTTTTATAGAAGTAAATATCTTTATCCATATGTATGGAATATAAGGTGAATTGAAAATTAATATCAGTCCATGTTTAGTAGATTTAAAAAAAATTAGTTCTTCCAAAATTGTCCTGTGTCTCTTTCCTTTCCACAGAAATCATAGAAATGTTCAAATTTACCTTGGCACTGGCCGACAGTTTATACTTCCAAATTTTGTCTTCTAGGTTCATATTGAATAGTATTATGTTTCATAATTACATTATGTATCAGGGAACTCAAAATGAAAACATTGAAGATTTGCAATTGGTTCTTCATGAATAAATGACCAGAAACAATCATGTTGAAGACCCCAGATTTCTTTTCCAATATGCCAAACAATGAATGCTAGATATCCTTGAAGTCTCAAGGCATTTCAGTTTTCACATTGTGTTCCTTAATTAAGAGCTTCCCAGAAATCATTATTTGCCTATGAAGAATGTAGTGGGAACTATTATTAGCAGTTTCTAAGCAGAAAATCAAACTGAGACTTGTAGATTCCTTACATTTCCAGAGGAGGACTGAAAACTGAATAGCAATAGTTTTTTAGTCTAGTCTTATATCACTTTCATGCTTTCATTCATAATACACAATAAAACGTGGTAAATGCATGATAGACATGCAGAGCAAAGTTCTATTTGAGACATGATATAGGGAAATGAGGGAAGATTTCATAAAGGAATTGGCTTTTGGGTTGATCTTTAACAGGTGAATAAAAATTCAACAATTGTATAAGAGAGAATATTCCTTGGAATCTGAATGATAGAAGGACCTCAGAGACCATCTAGTTCAATCTGCACCTGAAAAATAATACCTTCTTCTGCACAAATCAGTCAATCAACTAGCACTTATTAAGTGCCTAATGTGTGCCAGACTATGAGATTAGTGCTGGAAGTGGTCAATCTGCCTTCGAATTCCCATTGCCTGAACACTGCTTTCCAAGATAATTCATTATACATTTGCATAGATTCAATTGTATTTTTCCTGACATTGATCCTATATTTGTCTCTGTACAACTTCTACCCACATCTTCTAAGTATGTCTCTTCAAGCCAAACAGAACAGATCTAATCCCTATTTTCACATGAAAGTTACTTGAAGAAAGCTTAAATTTCTCTCTTAGGTCTTCTAAGCATCCTGAACATTCCCAGGTCCTTGAATGAATCTTTATTTGGCGCAATCTAAAGAGCCTTCACTGTTCTAGTAGGATGGAAGGAAATAAGCATTTATTAAACACCTAATATTTAAGAGGCACTCTGCTGAGAATTTTATGAATATATCTTATTTTTTTATTTTAAATTAATTTATTAGTTTAGTTTCAGTTAACAAGATTCAATTCCATAGTTCCTTGATTTTCAGATTTCCTTTACTTCCCTCCCTCCACCCCCCCCCCATGATCGCATATAGTCCAGTATAGGATCTGCAAATACATTCATATTAGACATTAGTCCAATTACAAAGGTGTATTGTACTAGGTAGGATGGAAAATGATAAAGAAGAAATAAAACCAAACAATGAAAAGAAAAAGATCAATTAGTTTCCTTCCATCAGGATTCAGGCTCAGTTCTTTCTAGTTATATCTCTGGATGTCGCATTTCTCTCTTGAGTCTTTCAGGATTGACTTATATCACTGCATTGCTGAAAAGAATTCAGTTTGTCATAGTTGGTCATCACACATATGATGTGTCTGTGATTGTATACAAATTTCTTCTGATTCTACTCTGTTCGCTCAGCATCAGTTTGTATAAGCCTCTCCAGGTAAATATGAAATCCGTCTCCTCCTTGTTTCTTATATCACAATAGTATTCCATTACATGCATATACCACAACTTGTTTAGCCATTCTCCAATTGATGGGCACCCCTTTAGTTTCCAATTCTTTGCAACCACAAAAAGGGGCTGCTATAAATATTTTTGTACATATGGGTCTTCCTCCCACTTCTATGATCTCTTTGGGATATAACCCTAGAAGTGGTATTGCTGGGTCAAAAGGTATGAAATTATTTATAGTCCTTTGGGCATTATTCCAGATTGCTCTCCAGAATGGTTGGATAAGCTCACAACTCCACCAGCAATGCATTAGTGTTCCAATTTGCCCACATCCTCTCCAGCATTTGTCATTTTCCTGTTTTGTCATCTTAGCCAATCTGACTGGAGAGATGTGGTATCTCAGAATTGTTTTGATTTGCATTTCTCTAATCAATAGTGATTTAGAGCATTTCTCCATATGCTTATAGATATCTTTAATTTCTTTCTCTGAAAACTGTCTGTTCATATCCTTTGACCATTTATCAATTGGGGAATGACTTGTATTCATATAGATTTGACTTAATTCTCTGTAAATTTTAGAAAGGAGTCCTTTATCAGAGACATAGGTTGTAAAAATTCTTTCCCAACTTCCCACCTCCTTCTTGATCTTGGTTACATTGGTTTTGTTTGTACAGAAGCTTTTCAATTTAATGTAATCAAAATTATCCATTTAGCATTTTATAATGCTCTCTAATTCTTGTTTGGTCCTAAAGTCTTCCCCTCTCCACAAATCTGACAGGTAAACTATTCCTTGCTTTCCCAGATTGCTTAAAGTATCATCCTTTATACCTAGATCATGCACCCATTTAGACTTGATTTTGGTATACGGCGTTAGGTAATGATCTTTGCCCAGTTTCTGCCATACTGTATTCCAGTTTTCCCAGCAGTTTTTGTCAAATAGTGCATTCTTATCCCCAAAACTGGGGTCTTTGGGTTTATGAACAATAGATTGCTATATTCATTAAATGCTGGGAATGTTATCTCATTTGAGCCTCACAACAACCCTGGGATGTAGATGCTATTATTATCTCCCTTTTACAGTTGGGGAAACTGAGGCAAACAGCAGTTAAATGGTTTGTCCATGATGACACAACTACTAAGCATCTAAAGTTAGATTTGTACTGATTTCTTTCTGTTTCCAGGCTCAGCACCTCTATATGCTGTTCTATATCATAATAGCGCTCCTCTGAATACTCTCCAGATTATAAATATTCTTTCAATAATATGGCACTCATGAATGTCCATAAAACTCTAGATGTGGTCTGACCAGGGCGGAGTAGAGTAGAATCATCACTTCCTTAATTCTCAATGCTATATCTTTCGTTATGGAACCTATGACAGTCTTTGTTATCTTGGCCTTCACGCTGTTGATTCAGATTGAGCTCATTACCCACTAGAGTGGTAGGTGAATTACTTGGGAGAAGCAATAAGCTTGATGGAGCTTCATTTTGGGATAGCAATGGCCATGCAGAGTTCTCAAGGAGATGTCAGCTTTGGCAAGAATCAGGAAATCACGAATCATTCTATACTGTGCTCAGGGAGAGTCATGACCTGAGCATTTCAACTGCACCATGTTTAATATAGCAAGACTAAAATAAAACAGAAATCCTAGTGGAATAAGCCTGTGCTATTTCCATTGTATGTGTAGAATGATACCAGAAATGAAACCACAGAGTTTATCCCATATTTTTTAATGATTGTGTGAGAACCAACTGATTTGTGTCTTGGAATTGGAAATAATGGAGACAACTGAGAAGTCCATAGCCAGTAGTGTTTCTACCAAGGAATGGATCTAATGAGGCTTATTTTCTAACTACATAAGTGTAGAAAAATACCAATAGGAATATATAACTATATGATAAATGAGACAGCTATCAAGATCTTTATACAGGTGATAGAATTCTGATAAGGAACATTGAAATGCACAAAACACACAGGATAGAAAGCCAATGCATAGCTATGCCCTACCCTGTTGCAAAGAGAATGGGCAACTTGCCAGTTTACAAAATAACCCCAGAGACTGCTCAAAGCCCAATACAGACAATATCCCATAACCATATACTACCTATTAAGCAGTTAATCAGCAGTCTTAATGAGCTCTCAGACAACAATGATGGAAAGTCACCTAAATAGATTTGGAAGAAAAGAGTCTACCCTATTATTAAAAGACTCACAAAACTAGATAAAAACTTAGACAATAATCATACTGATAAGGATAAAATTGTGTATTAACTCTTCCTGCCCTCATCATTTTCAGGGAACTCAAAATAAATGTGTCTCATTCACAGAAGAATATCAGTTTAGATAATAACGAAGGGTTAAGTCGAGAGATAATTTTTACCTTAATAGGTAAAAGGAAGGAAGGGAAAAGAAGACATACATAAAGGACTGTGATGGCCAGTCTGAGCTATTTATGAATTCAGAGTTACCATTGTGTGATATTAATAATCAGACATCTGTAAATATCAGGACTTGTGGCAAGAGTATCTGGGATTAGACATTTACTAAACTAAACATGCTCCAGATAGAATTTATCTTTCTCCCTAAATTCTTTCCCCCTCTTACCTGTCCTATTACTAATAGGGCAACAGCATCCTCCTGGTCCTTTTCCTATTACTGAAGAGGGCAACAGCATCCTTCTGGTTCCTCAGGCTTAAAACCTAGGAATCATGCTTGCTTCCTCACTACCTCTCACCTCCCCACCATCCAAACTGTTGCCAAGACTGTCATTTCATCTCTTCAACATTTTTTGTAAAAGACACCTCATCTCTGATACTACCACCACTCTAATGCAGGCAGGTCCCCATCACCTTATGCTGGGATTATAGCAATAGAAGGATAATGGATCTGCCTGCATCAGGTCTCTCCCCACTCATATTCATCTTTCATGCAGCTATTGAAGTGATTTTTCTACACCATAAGTCGAACGGTGTCACTCTACTACTCAATAAACTCCAGTTGCTCCCTATTACTTTTGAGACTAAATACAAAAATGCTGTTTGGCATGAAAAGATCTTCATGATTTAGTCCCATCCTACTTTTCCGTTCTTCTAACATCTTACTCCTAAGCCATATACCCTAACCCAAATGACACTGGCCTCTTGAAGGAATAATACATTCCATCTCCTGACTCTAGACACTTTCTCTTCCTGTCCCTCATGACTGAAATGCTCTATCTCCTCAATTCCAAATACTGGCTTCCTTTAAGTTTCAACTAAAATCCCCCCTCTCACAGGAAGCCTTTCCCAATAGTGCTTTTCTTGTTCATTATTTCCTATTTCTCCTATATATAGTTTGCATTAGATATATTTATTTATATTTTGTCCCCACATTATATCGGAAGCTTCTTGAGGGCAGGCACTGTCATTCACCTCTTTTTGTATTCCTAGAATTTAACACAGTGCTTGGCATATAATAAGTGCTTTATAAATGTTCATTGATTGATCGATATATCAGAAATAGCAGGAGTACAATTTATATAATTAAACACAAAATCACAAATGATATTGGATATACATTTACTATTTTACATGAAATTATTTCTTGTAGTTTTATATCATTAATTTTTGTTATTGAAAGATGTTTTCATACTGTTTATAAACTGTTGATATAAAATTATTTTTATAGTCATATATGTGTATTACTAACATGTATTATTGTAATATTTACAAATACAGGAATGTGGCATGCAAATTGTACTTTTAAGTACTTATATGTTATATAACTGTGTGTGTTATACCCATATGTGTATATATATGCATATATATGTATATATATGTATATATATATACATATATATATACACACACACAATGTGTGTAGATATGTATATAGGCATATACATACAGAGAGTGTCACACCTGAAAGCTTAC
The DNA here is from genome assembly GCA_011680675.1 of Gymnobelideus leadbeateri. Classification (NCBI taxonomy): domain Eukaryota; kingdom Metazoa; phylum Chordata; class Mammalia; order Diprotodontia; family Petauridae; genus Gymnobelideus; species Gymnobelideus leadbeateri. The sequence continues at coordinate 520,419 of WOXC01002638.1, forward strand.
TTTTAGCTATTCACTGTGTGCTACATACCTTTAGCATAATAGAACCACTTCTAAGCCCTGTCTAATTAGACTTCATGGTTCCTGATTTTCTTCTTTTAAAACATTTTTATTCATAAGTGATAGCTCTTTGGTACAAAGTAGGGAGAAAGATATAAGTTCAATTGTAGGTAATAGTTTAAAAAATAGTCCCAAACATGCTTTAAAAAAAGAATGAAAGAAAATCAGCTTGAGGAGAAGCATGAATTATTCTGAGAGCAAAGGGACCCTCAGAATAAAAATGCTTGAGAAGAGACATATAGAGTTCTGAGAGAACTGGAGTGAAAACATGCCCCTCAGCAGAATTATTGGCTGACTGTAAAGATGGCTACAGTGCATTGTTTCCAGCAGCTAATTTACATAGAACTGTTTTTTTTTTTTACTTGGAAGTTCATTGTTGGAAAACTATGAATCAAAGAATTGCTTTGAGGCTCTGGTACATTAATTATGTGTGTCTTTGTTGTAGGTTGAAGGGAATGCTCACTTTGATGAGATTAAAGATTCCTTGGAGTATTTTAATCTCCCAATCATATATGATCATTTATTTAGAGCTGGAAGAAATCACGTAATCCAATCCTACAGTTTTCCAAATAAGGAAACCAGTGCCTAGAGAAGTGAAATGACTTGCCTAAGGTCAAACCGGTCCTAAGGTGGGATTTGAACCTAGGTCCTCTGATTCCAGACTAATCGCAATATTCATTATAACATGCTTTTTTTTTATTGACTCAGTTCCTTTCTATAGAAAAGGATTAATTTCTAAATCACTGCTGCTAATACATCTGAGTAATTGATGTTCCTTCTGCAAGTTACAAATGAGTTGTTGATCTGCATTTGGTGGCAGGAGTGCCATACCAATTTTCTACACCAATAAAATTACATGTTCTGATCAAAGGGGAAGAAAAAACAGCACATAGGAGGCATTATGTTAGTGAATTGGGATCCAAAGAGCAAACAATGATCAATAAAACAATCCTTGACCTCCAGAAGTAAACATTCCACTGGTTAATCCACATATGGAAATGAGTAGAACAAGGGTAGTTGGGGAGGGAGAAAGCACTAACAATTGGGGATGATTGGTGAGAAGAGAAAGGAGGAGAAGTTTCACATATAAAGAGGTGTCTGAACTATGCCTTGGGGGAGAACATAAATTCTGAGAGGTATATGTGAGGAGCTGGGACTAGAACCCAGGTCCCTTGAACCTTATCTTCTTTCCATCACATTTTCTTTTACAGAAATGTCTGTGGTTCAATGGATCTTCTATATATTGTTAAATTCAATATGTTCCAAGTAATCTAATAAAAATACAACATCTTTTCATCAAGCAAACCTTTTAACGTATGTGCTTTTAGAAATTAGGGACAAAAATGTTATTAAATTCTTAGAGCCAGAAGTTGGGAACAGGAGAAAGATATGTGGGAGCATGTAATTCCTAAGACCCATTTAACTGAACACAAATAATTTAATAGCAACACAAACCCAGGTTCTTAGAGCCAATCATTCCCATTTCTGCTACTGGCTAAAGTTGTTTAGAAATGTTTTAAATTTCATTAAGAGCTTCCCAGCTTGGTATTTCCTCATCCCTAATGGCCAATCATAAAAAAAAAAAAAGACTTGGATGGACAACAAAGCCAGTACACAATCCCAGTCATCCTTCCTGCAGACCAGTCTTCAGTCATAGGAAATGACATCATAATGACCCAAGCTACCATATCTGATCACATTTCCAGTCATAAAGATCAAACTTCCTGTCTCATAGGATTTTAATTCAGATGTCCAAATCTTATTTGCAGCCAATCAGCATTGGTAACATTAGCAGCACAATCAGGATGTTCCCTGTGATTGTCAAAAGGAAGGAGCAAGTCTATACAATATCAACATTAACAGCACATTTTCTTGCCTTTTCTTTCAATACCTACACAGGAGATATTTGCATATTTGTTGTCTATTTAGCCACTCCTCCAAAAACAGAAGAACTGAGATGTTAGTTACTATGAAGCAACAATAGAGAAACAGCATGGAATAGTAAGTAGATAGAAAACTGACCTTGGAATTGGGAAGAATTGGGTTTGAGACTGACCTCCCATATGTAGTGACTATGTGATCCTAGATAAGCCCCTTGGCCCCTCAGTGCCCCTGGATCTACAACTAGATCCTGATTAGTGTGAATAATGAATCCCATGAAGTAGTTACATTATTTGAATTCAAACTGTATATTTCCATTGGGCTGGAACAAATCAACATATTTTACTTAATCATAACTTCTTTTTTTTTTTTAAAGCAATTGGGGTTAAGTAACTTGCTCAAGGTTACACGGCTAGTCATTATTTATGCGTGGGTGCTCATTTTCTGAGGCCGGATCTGATCTCGGGTCATCCAAACTCCGAGGCCGGCGCTCTTACTCACTGCGCCACCTAGCCGCCCCTTTAGGGCAATTGGGGTTAAGTAACTTGCCCAAGGTTAGACGGCTAGGTTTTTGTTTGTATGGATTAAGTGTCGGAGGCCGGCTCCGAACTCAGGTCCTTCTGATTCCAGGGCCGGTGCTCTATTCACTGCGCCACCTAGCCGCCCCATAATCATAACTTCTAATAGTGTGAATTTGAATTTTGTTGTTGGTCAGTCATGTCTGTCTCTTTGTAACACCATTTGAGGTTTCCTTGGCAAAGATACTAAAGTGGTTTGCCATTTCCTTCTCTAGTTCATTTTATGAATGAGGAAACTGAGACAAACAGGGTTAAGTGACTTACTCAGGGTCACACAACTAGTAAGATTTGAACTCTGGAAGATGAGTCTGCCTGATTGCAGACCTGACACTGTCCAATGTGCTATCTAGCTGCACTTGTGAATTTGAATGCTAGTGACTATTTCATGAAGTTCATTATTCACACCATTTGGAACTCAGATGTGATTTGCAGAGAGGTGTAGATCTTCACTGTATATCAAAGTATATTCTTCACACAAGTGAAATCATGGATCTCTGGCCCTCCCCCTCTTCCCCCAATTCCCCCAAATAAGGAGGACTCAAATTAATAGAATCAAAATAAATAAAACAACATGATTTAATAAATTCATAAGAAATTTCATCATGGGTCAGATGACCCATCCAGGTCAGGACTCTCTGCTAGTGGGCTGAAAGTGAATTTTTTTCTTAATGAGTGATTGCTCTCTATAGCGTCAGACACAAACACAGTGAAGAATGCACTAAAAACTTCCATTCTCCTGAATAATCCCTTGACAATAAGTTATGGAGCTAACATTTAATTTTTTTGAACCAACGTATTTTTAATGTTACATCTTGGAGTACACAGTGGGTAAGTTTGCTATCATCCATTAAAATCTATTGTAATTTAAAAAAAAATAAGATCACCTGAATTTGGGATTGGGATGCTTCTGCATCTATTTCTTTACAAACAACATTATCCAAAAATAAATGAAATAGTAATATGGCAGTTAGCTGCCCTAAATGAGATCAAGATATGAGGTCCAGAAAAGCCCCATTCCTAGGATAACAAAAAAAATTTTCATTATGCACTGCTGAGCTGTCAGGGATCATTGAGAACTATGGGGGAACAAGACAGGTCCCACGGGATTAGAGAATGGTAAATGTTATTTTAAGTTTTAAAAACGGGAAGTTCTAGAGTACAGTACCCTGAGGGATTTGTGGGGTTGTCTTCCTTCATGCCATTGACATGAGCCAACCACCACTTGCTGTCTATGCATGATTTTTGGTCAAATTGAGTCAGCTAAAGTAGCATAGTGGATAGAGCTTTAGGTGTGAGTTCAAATCCAGTCTCAGACACTTGGACACTTTCCAGCTGTATCTCTAATTTTCTTCTTGGCTCAGTTCCAGCAACTGTAAGATAGCAATAATTGTAATAGCACCTACCTTCCAAGATTGTTGTGAGGATCAAGTGACATAACATTTTTAAATTCCTAGCATACTACATGGCACATAGTAGGTGCTTTAAAAATTCTTGTTTTCCTGTGCAGACCCTCTGACCCAGCAATACCATTATTTTGTCTGTATTCCAAAGAGATCATAAAAGTGGGAAAAGGAGCCACACGTACAAAAATATTTACAGCAGCTCTTTTTGTGGTGGCCAAGAATAAAAAATGTCAGGGGATATGCTTCAATTGGAGAATGTCTGAACAAGTTAAGGTGTATGAATGTGATGGAATACTATTGTGAAATCAAGTATCTCCCTTGCCATTGGAAACATTTGGAGTTTCAAGCAAAAGACCATAGAACCTAGGAATCTTATTAAGAAATGATTATCAGTATTGGACATTATCAGGAAACTAAAGACAAGAATAAATTAAAATACTTATGTTCTTCAATCTGGAAATACCAATATTTATAAAGTTATCATAGGGTCACAGTGTCTTAAAGATCAGTTGACTTGGCTGATGCATTTTTCCCACTTTGAGAAGCTAAGAAGGTGGTCTCAGAGGGTCATGTTGAACAATGTAAGGGAAGTACTTTTTGGAGATTGTGGAGGGGAAAGAAAAACAAGAATTTTTAAAAAATATATTAATTTATTTATTAGTTTTAGTTTTTAACAATCACTTTCATAGAATTTTGAGTTTCAAATATGCAAGTGATTCTAGGAAGATCAATTAATTCCAATATTAAATAAATTATTTAGAATAATAGGTAAAGAAGGGATCTTACCAAATTCTTTTTATGAAAGAAATATGATAGTGGTACCTAAACCAGAAAAAATAAAACCAGAAAAAGAAAATTGTAGACCAATTCCATTAATAAATATGGATGCCAGAGGTGGAGCCAAGATGGCAGAGTAGAAACAGCACTTCCAAGGTGCTCTCCTCCACTCCACTTCCAAACCATGTAAAAGGGGACTCTGAACAACTTCTGGAGCTCCAGCACCCACAAAACGACACAGAGAAGCTAACCTCCCACTGAGGACAACCCGGCAGCCCTTCAGGGAGCAGCCAGCACAGTGCTCTGGGAGCCGACAGCACAGCAAGCAGGGAGTCAAACCCAGGTCCACTTGAGCTACAGTTTTAGCCCCAGGGTGGCAGGGCCAGCAGCTGGCTGGAGGGACCCAGAACACCAGCAGCTGTGGAGACTCCAGAATTATCAATACAGACATGTGTAGGACAAAGTGAGAGGTTAGTGCACTATGGACTTTGGGACAAGTATTTGGGGAACATGTCAGGCTTCCTCACCTGGGGGCTAGAAGCTTCTGAGGAGACACAGCACACTCTCCATTTTGCAGTTCCAGTGGCAGTGTCAGCTCCTGACCTACGAACTGGAGGGAGATGCAGCAATCAGTCTTGGGGGTTAATCGCTCTTGCTTTAACCTGCTTGGATCTGGATTGTGATCTGGGCAGGGGTGGGAGGTCTGGGGTGGGCATCCAACTTGCCAGAACCAGAAGTTGTGAAGATCCCAACATTTGGGACAGAAGCTCCCCTGTCTGGTGGCAGAGTCCTACTGTGGCAACAAGCCCAAAAGTCAAGTAATTAAGTGGCAACATGCCTAGGCAAAGGAAACAAAATAAGCAGAAAAGTGCAACATTAAACTCCTATTTTAGGGGCAAAGAGGATCGAAGCATGGAACAGGAGGAGGACTATGAGGTCAGAAATCCTGCACCAAAAGACCCAAGTGAAAATACTAGGGGGTTACAGGCCATAGAGGACCTTAAGAAGAATTTTAAAAACCAAATAAGAGATGTGGAGGAAAAACTGGTTAGAGAAATGAGAAGGATGCAGGAAAAGTATGAAATAGGAGTCAACAGCCTGACTGAGGAAAATAACACCTTAAAAAATAGACTAACTCAAATGGCAAAGGAGGCCCAAAAGGGCAATGAGGAGAAGAATGCCTTAAAAAGTCGAATTTGCCAGATGGAAAAAGAACCTCAAAAGCTCACTGAGGAGATTCATTCCTTCAGAGTTAGACTGGAGCAAATGGAAGCTAATGACTTTATGAGAAATCAAGATGCTGTTAAGCAGATCCAAACAAATGAAAGATTAGAAGGCAATGTGAAATATCTCATGGGAAAAACCACTGACCAAGAAAATAGATCCAGGAGAGACAATTTAAAAATTATTGGACTACCTGAAAGCCATGATCAAGGAAAGAACCTAGAAATCACCCTTCAAGAAATTCTCAAGGAAAACTGCCCTGATATTTTATATCCAGAGGGCAAAATAGAGGTTGAAAGAATCCACCAATCACCTCCTGAAAAAGATCCCCAAAAGAAAACTCCCAGGAATATTATAGCCAGGTTCCAGAATCCCCAGATCAAGGAGAAAATACTCCAACCAGCCAGGAAGAAACAATTTCAACATTGTGGAAACACAATCAGAATAGCCCAGGACCTGGCAGCTTCTACACTGAGGGATCAAAGGGCATGGAATATGATATTCCAGAGGGCAAAAGAACTGGGAATGAACCCAAGGGTCCCAGCAAAACTGAGTATTTTGTTTCAGGGGAAAATATGGTCATTCAGTAGAATAGAGGACTTTCAAGCATTCTTGAGGAAAAAACCAGAATTGAATAGATAATTTGACATCCAGACACAAGAAGGAAGAGATGCCTGAGAAAGTAATCAGGGAAAAGAAATCAAAAGGAACTTATCAAAGTTGAACTATTTACATTCCTATATGGAAAAGCAATAACTGTGACTGATGATATCTTTCTCACTATGAAAATAATGGAAGAAGGGGGTGTGGTCATATGAATACATATGTGAATGTGTGTGTATATAGTTACAGTTATATATGGATAGAGGCATAGGTTGAATTTGTTGGGAAGGGAGAATACTCAAGGGATGAAATTATGAGGTGAGAGAGGAAAGTGGCAAGAGGAGATGGGGAGAGACAGGGTAGGGTAAACTATCCCATGTAGAAGAAGCAAGGGGAAGTGGTTGCAAAGGAGGGGGAGAATAAGGAAGGCTAAAAGGCAAAACCACATTCACATTGAATTTGGTTCAGGGAGAAAATGACATACATACTAAATGGGATATCTCAACCTGCAGCAGGATAGGGGGAAGGGGGATGGGAGGAGGGATGGTGGATGGTGGATGGGAGGGCATCCCTGGGGTGAGGGGAGGTTGGAAGTACCCACTATAGAAGAGGGACAGAATGGACCAGGTGAGGGTGGGATGAGTGGGAGGGAATTATAAGCAGCCTTGTACAATATATCTACTATGATGTTTTGCATAGCTAGACATGTACAACATATACTGAATTACTTATCTCCCCAGAGGGAATGGGTGACAAGGGAGGAAGGAAATGGATCTGAAATTCGAGGTCGTAACATTAAATGTTTCAAATATAAAAAAAGAAAGAAATCAAGATGCTATTAAACAGATCTAAACAAATGAAAGAATAGAAGGCAATGTGAAATATCTCATGGGAAATAGATCCAGGAGAGATAATTTAAAAATTATTGGACTACCTTAAAGCCACAATCAAAGAAAGAACGTAGAAATCATCCTTAAAGAAATTCTCAAGGAAAATTGCCCTGATGTTTTAGACCCAAAGGGAAAAATAGAGGTTGAAAGAATCCACAGATCACCTCCCGAAAGAGATCCCAAAAAGAAAACTCCCAGGAATAATATAGCAAGGTTCCAGAATTCCCAGATCAAGGAGAAAATACTACAAGCAGCCAGGAAGAAACAATTTCAATATTGTGGAAACACAATCAGAATAGCACAGGACCTGGCAGCTTCTATACTGAGGGATCGAAGGGCATGGAATAAGATATTCCAGAGGGCAAAAGAACTGGGATTAAAACCAAGTATCACCTACCCAGCAAAATTGAGTATTTTGTTTCAGGGGAAAATATGGTCACTCAGTGGAATAGAGGACTTTCAAGCATTCTCGAGGAAAAAAACCAGAGTTGAATAGAAAATTTGACATTCAGACACAAGAAGCAAGAGATGCCTGAGAAGGTAATCAGGGAAAAGAAATCAAAAGGAACTTATCAAAGTTGAACTATTTACATTCCTATATGTAAAAACAATAACTGTGACTGATGAAACCTTTCTCAGTATGAAAATAATGGAAGAAGGTTATATGGGCATATGAATACATATATGAATGTGTGTATATATGTTTACAGTTATATATAGATAGAGGGCACAGGTTGAATTTGGTGGGAAAGGATGATACTTAAGGGGTGAAGTTATGAGGTGAGAGAGGAAAGTGGCAAGAGGAGATGGGGAGAGACAGGGTATCTCTTGTAGAAGAAGAAGGGGGAGTGGTTGCAGGGGAGGGGAAGAACAGGAAGGCAAAAAGGCAAAACCATATTCTCATTGAATTTGGCTCAGGGAGAGAATGACATACATACTAAATGGGATATCTCACCCTGCTGGGGAATAGGGGGAAGGGGGATGAGAGGGGGGATGATGGAGGGGAGGGCATTTTGGGGGGAGTTGAATTTGGAAGTACCCAATATAGAAGAGGGACAGGATCAAAGCAGGGAATGGACCAGGCCGGGGGGGGATGGGTGGGAGGGAATTATAAGCAGCCTTTTATAATATATCTACTATGGTAATGTTTTGCATAGCTATACATGTAGAATACATACTGAATTGCTTATCTTCCCAAAGGGAATGTGTAACAAGGGAGGAAGGGAATGGATCTGAAATTCAAAGTTTTAAAATTAAATGTTTCAAATATATATAAATACCATTATTAATACTATTTTGCATCTAATTGGGAGATAAGATGTGCAGGCATTGGGGCACAGAGATTCATCTTGCCCTAATGGTAAAGTTGAAGGGCATATGGGAGAAGATATGGGAGAGAGCAGATTGGATGAGGGGATTTCTTGTGGGACTGCTATTCTGGAGTGGTGGATAGGGGAAAAATTGTAACTCAAAATCTGAGAGAAATGAATGATGTACAGCAGAAGTTAATAAAGCATTTGTTAAAAAAATTAATAAATGAATGAATACATTTAGATAAATAAATAAATATGGATGCAGAAATCCTAAATAAAATACTAACTAAAAGATTAGAACAATGTATTACAATGATCATACATTATGATCAAGTGGGATTTATACCAGGAAGGCAGGGATGCTTTAACATAAGGAAAACCTATCAAAAATTGATTACATCAATAATAAAAGCTTAAAAACCATATGATTATATTAATAGATACAGAAAAAGCTTTTGATAAAGTTCACTGTTCATTTCTTTTACAAGAACACTTGAAAGTATTTGTATAAATGTATTTTTTTTCCTTAAATCAATAAAAAGTACTTATTTAAAACCATCAGTAAACTTTATTTGTAATGGGGATAAACTAAAAGCTCTCCCATTAAGATTAGGTGTTAAACAAGGATGAACACTGTCACCAATATTACCCAATATTATATTGGCAATCCTAGGAATAGCATTAAGAGAAGAAAAAGGAACTGAAGGAATTAGAATAGGGAATGAGGTAATAAAACTTTCTTTTTAGAGGTTATATGATCAAGTTAGTTGAAGTAATAATTTGATCAAAGTAGCAGGATATAAAGTAAATCCATGTAAATAATCAGCATTTTGATATGTCAAAACAAAACCCTGCAGGAAGTGATAGTAAAAAAAAAAATACCCCATTTAAAATAAATGTAGAAAGTATAAAATACCTGGCAGTACCTGTGCCAAAACAAAACCAACAACACATAAGCAAAATTAGAAAAAAAAACTTCATAGAGGAAATCATATTTAAATATTTGGAGAAATATTAATTGTTCATAGGTAAGCAAAACCAACATAATAAAAATGTCAGAATCCATGGGACCTGATGGGTTCCTGATCAGTTTTTGTATTCCTCCTCAGTGTAGCCTTGTTTTCCAATTTCTCTACCCTCCTTGTCTCCTGTTCCTCCCTGGTGACCATTTCATCAGCAAAAAGACTTTCTTCCTCATTCACCAAGACCGAAAAACTGATAAATGAGATGCTGCTAAGAGGCATGCTTCTGAAATAAACTTTTGAAAATGCCTAAAATATCATTTGAAAATATAGCCACCTTTGAGGGAACATCACAACTCCACTAAAACTTCTAGGACTACTCTGTAATTTAATTACCAGATGAGTTTTCTCATATTTCTGTTTTCAGTAACTTATGTGTATGTATGTCTATGTAGGGTGCCTCCAAAACATATTACACACACACATTATGTATATGTGATCATCATATATGCATATGATTTGTATATGTACATAGAGCATACACATATGACTATTGTGTAAATATATAACCTTTAAAATATACACATTATATAATATACATACATATATACCTATATCAGAGAAGGTCTTAACTCCTTAAACAATTAAATTCACAGTATGTTTATTAAGTGTCCACAATGTGGAAGTCATAGAACTGTGGTCTGAAAAAAAGCAAAAACTAAATCTCCAATCCATGCTGCTAAAAAGGATTTTCCTTAAGATCAAGTCTAACAGTTTGACTAAAAGAAACAATTTCCATTTATGAAAGTGAGATTTCCACCTCACATTTGTAAATATGATGCGTCTTCCTAAAAGGATGTGACTTTGTTAGCATTAATCATTAGTTTCCATTAATTCTCCTTAAGTTTTTCAACTTAGATCCCCCTTTAATATAAAAATGTCTTGCCTTCCCTTACATAAAGGATCATTACTATTCATATTATATATATGTATAAATATACATAAATATATTTACATATATCTACCTAGCTATTTACATGTTGGTTATCCTATTAAAATGTTCACTTCTTCTTTTTTCTTAATTTTATTTTAGACTCAATCACCAGAACTCAAATACAGAATAAAGATACAAAAATATATCATAAGTTTAAATAGTGGAACTTATAAAGTTAAAAAGAAAAAAAAGCATGTTGTGCATATAGCAAACATAAGAAAGGATTCTAAATATGCAACAATAAATTTTTCTTTCAAGAAAGCCTTGATAATGCACACTTCTTGAGGAGAATTGCTCTCCCTCCCTCCTTTCTTTCTCTCTCTGGTCACTTAGGGCAGTGTCTGACACCTAGTAAATGGTCATTAAATGCTTTCTTTTAGCTATTGGTTTCCATTCATCGAAAAAAAATACATAATGTGGCCAATATGAGAATTAGTTTTCCTTGACTATGCCAATTTGTTACAAGAGTTTTGTTTTTCTTTTCGGTGGGCTGGAGGAAATGCAGGAAATGGGAAACAGAAAAAAATACTTGATAATTGAGAAAAATTAATTGAGAAAAAGAGATTCACCTCTTAAGTGGCTTATTCTTTGTCTTTATATCTTGCTGTGTATTTATACATATACATACACACTTATACATGTATGCATACATGCATATACATATATGTATATATATTAAAAACACATTTATGAACATACAGTCTCTGATAGAGAATTTGTTATAATGCTAGAGTGTTGAACCTCAAATCAGGAAGACTTGAGTTTAAATTCTGACTCTGAGATGAACTCAGTGTTATTGGGAAAAAGTCACTTAAATTCTTTCTCAGAAATTTTCATTTATAAAATGGGGATAACCAGGACCTAAGAAATACTGCATGTAGAGTGCTTTGCAAAGCTTAAAGCTCTATAGAAATGTTTGCTCTTACTATAACTATTGTTGTGAGACCAAGAACTCTACAGGAGGAACTTTCCTCATTGGCCCTATAAAGAAGGGGGGCTCCATGGCTTCTCTTCCTAATATATGAGAGTACAGAGAGAGTTGTGGTAACTTTAAATATCACAGAGAGAACCTAAGCTAATAGAGGATGGCAGCTGAAGGGGGGCAGAAACTACAAGCAGTTCAAAGATGCCCCTCCCCCAATGAATCTAGTTTGAATGATATCTAAAATAAAAGTAAATGGGTTCTGAATGAGAGCTTAGAAAGCTGTCCTAGGCAATCTCATTCTGATATTCTGCCTTTTAATTGTATTCCTTTACACTTGACCACAATGTCTAAATGAATCCTAGTTTTCTGTGTAATTTGCAAAATATTGAGTCTGAGTTAAATAGGTACAGGAACTGGGGGAAGACAGAAGTAGGCAAAAATTGCCCTCAGTCACTTTGATCCAGATTTCAGGGTTCCACTCAGGCTCCCTGAGCAGGCATCAGCCTTTCTTTATAGGGAAAGCTTTCGGGCCTCTGCCAGGGGTTCTGTGCCCCAGAAAGACTCCTCAAATGTGTTTATGAGCTGCGCATCCTGTCCTGACCTAATGAGATGGGAAACAATGCGTCAGTTTTGGCTTCTCTTGGTATCTGCAGTGCTCATAATGATTCCACTCTTGGCCGTCTCAGAGGAAACAAAACAGAAGTGTGTGCTTGGGTCAGGTCTCAATTTTCCAAAAAATAAAGTGAATAAGCTCCACTATTATCTATCCAGACCCAAATCTCATCTCCATTGTGCTTGATTGGAATGAGTTCATTCTTTGGGTCTGGGCAAAAATAATGGGGAGTGTGGGAAGATTCTACCCCAAGCCTTTTGGAGACTTGGCTTTGCATTTCTTTTCTGAATGTCAGATACAGTCATGAAAGAGATCTTACTAAGTCACTGAACACATGTGATTTCTTGGGGCAGCTTTTGTCCTTTTATTGAATAAAAGGAGATAAAATTAAAAACAATTGAAGAAGGTAAAATTACAAGATTTAAGTGGTGTCTTTCTTAGCTTCTGAAAATGTTACTTTTAATTGCACTATCAATGAATTAATAAACAAACATATATTTGGTGCCCAGTATATGTTAAATAGTGTCCTAAGATCTGGGGTGAGGGAAGGGGATTAGAAGGGGGTGTGAGAAAAGTGAAGAAAATTCTGTTTAAGGAAATTTGAGGAAGGGATTGGAGGGTGATGATGCTAAACATTCCAGGAAACAGAAAAAAGGAATAAGCACCCTTCAGACATGGGATGGGGAGTGGTGTGCTGAGGACAGCACCAACAGGCTCAATCAACAGATTGTTAAATTTTAATACAGATGTTTATACTCTAGAAATCGGCAAATTCTACAAAAGGACTGGATTTATTATTTTGTTGCCTACTTAGATTTAAGAAAACAATGGAGAAAATGTTTATAATGCATATTAAACTTAAAAGTATATTGTAGGTACACCCTCTCCCCCAAGACAGTTATTAAAGGATTTACTAACAGACTTCTAGGGTAGGGGGTGGTGGTGGGGATATATTGAGCTGCCTGAATCATAAAGAGAATACTACAGAGAATAGAATAAAATCTAAAAACAGTCATTGATAGAATATTAAAGATACATTAGAAAATGTATTTTTCTAAATTAGAAAAGTCTCTAGGGAAGGAACAAGAAGAGAAAAAGATATTTATATGATAATTTTATTTTATGTTTAAAAGGAATTTTTTATATTATATGTTTAAAAGGAATAGCAAGTTATAAATAATAGATTTGCAGATTCATGTGCGATTTTATATCATACTATCTTATCAAAATGCTTATTTCATTCCATAAATTAAAAAATAAAATAAATAAAAATTTTAAAAAATGAACTAGTCAATGTTACTATTTGTATTAAAAATAATTTGTCCAATTTGATCCATATTTTGTGGAATAAATTTTTGTCAAAAGGTTCAAAACTAGAAATTACATATGTTTCAAAAAAGCGTTTTTATAGAACAGAGACTTATGGGATGTTTATACTTTTAAATTTTGAATCTTTAATATACTGTGATGAATATTTGGGCACTTTATCTTCAGGAGTAAAAAAGAGTGGTGGAAAGCAAGACAGTCTTATTCAGGGAAGTGTGAGCTTTCAAATTAGGATCAATCTCTTAAAGAAGAAACAGTAGACAGTTTTTCCACATATGTTTCATCTTCTAAATATTCGCTCCATGTGCCTTTTTTGGCATCCACCAAAAGGCTTTCAAACTTTGGTATTTCCTGAAGGAGACAAACCAGAACTACTTACTAACACCTCCTAGGACTGGTAGAGGTGAAGAACTAGGCTTGGAAGGAGAGGGGTGATGGTAAATGTTTAACAACTGCCTCTCTGAAAAAGGCACACTTTTCAGTTCAATTTGCCTTATTAACATTTTCTCCATTACTTTAGGTTTTAACAATAAAGAAAACAATAAACCAAGATCTGATTTTCAGTGCTTGCCAATTTTCAAGGTGTAAATGCTCACATTGAAATTTTAACAACTAACTCTTCAGAGCTGGTTCAAACACACCCTCAGATGGTAAACACAGTATTCCTAAGCATAGGTTTAAAGAGGAATATAGCACCTGGGGGCAAATTAAGTGGAATGGGAGATGCTGGAGAACAGGAGACAATAAAGGTGGAAAAATTGTTTGATGACCACTGTTGAATATGTTTAGGTTAACTGTTGACAAAACCCTTGGGATTTCAGGATGGTAAGCAAACTGAAGGCCAAAGTGTTCAAATGACCAAAGGAGAACAATGGACAAAATGATTATGATCCCAAGGGGTGAGATAGACAAATTCAGGCACTGAATTTATTGAATTTATCTGGTAACAACAGAATAGGTAGAAACAGGAGGGTGTAAACTTTAAAGGAGAGGTAGTTTCTGAGTGCTGGAGGCAGAGGGATGTCAGATAATGGGTTCTGGTAGCAAGTACTACAACAATACCTCCTTTCAGTTTTGTGGGTTGGGGTATGAGAGAGAGAACCAGAAGCCTGAAGAGAGTATTAGCAGATAATGCAGTGCCTTTGGGAAAAAAGCTAGGTTTCAGAGAGCAACACAAGATGGAAGGAATAGAAAGGGTGGTGATACTTTGTTTTTTACTAATGGAAAAAGAAATAGATTTGATCCAGGGTTCAAATTCCTCCTCTTGCACTCACCTGGATGATGGCCTCTCTAGACTTCAGTTTTTTGATTAATGAAATTAGAAGGATGGATTTGAAAGCTTCCAAGTCCCTTCCGTCTATATTGCTATCATCTTGTTATCCTAGCAGGATAGAACATTCATTAACAACAGAGGAAGATCCAAAGAGCACAGGGTTTGTCCCATAATAGACTTGTGACATTGACCTCCCTGCCATTCCTTGTACATAACACTCCATCTTTTGACTCTGAGTATTTGGATTGGGTAACTCTCATGCCTGTGATATTCTCCATCTTCATCTCTACTTCCTGGATTCCTGGCCTTCTTTAAATCTTCTTTCTCTGATTTTCCTTAATCTTAGTGCCTTAATAAATATAATAGGCACTTAATAAATTCTTGTTAGTTGAATGTTTCTAGGTTACAGGTAAAAGAACAGCTCTTTCCAGTAAAGAGTCTTTTAAAAGGACAAAAGATTTATTTTTTCATTTAAAAGTGAAAAATGATAAGGGAAAAAAATCCAGTAAAGGAAAAAAAAAACAGCCCTGAATTTTAAGCACAGGCTTAAAATTTAAATGGAAAATTTTCACTTTAAAGGAAAGTTACAAGAAATTTAACTTCTAACATGTTGGGGATTTGTGTCATAGTGAACCTTAATTATGGTAGTTTCTCATTCTTGTCAGACAGGGTATCACAGGAGTATAGATGTGGTGAACCTTTCCTTCTCTTTTTAAAACTAAGATTCAATTGTTTTATTTTAGGTCTAGTATTTCTTTTTGTGGGAGAGCACTTTGTGTCAAAGAGGGTCTGGAAAGTCAACTGGTAGAGAAGTTTAGCAAGGCAGATGTACACTTGGAAGGAAACAGAAGCCATTTAGTCCAGAGCCTTCATCTTATGCATAAGGAAGGAGGGGCCCAGGCTATTTAGGTGACTTGCCCAAAATCATGAGGGTTATAAGTGGCAGAGCCAGGAGACAAATATAATTTCTCCAGCTCGAAATCCAAAAGGGATAGAGGTTCAAACTAAACTTCTGATCACTGTTTACTAATGGTGAAAGAAGGACCCCACGCTTTAACATTCAAGGCTTGACTCTTTACCACATACCAGTTCCACAATGGATACACAAAGAGCACACAGAAAAAATAATCTCCATTTACCCAAGATGACAGCAAAACAAAAAGTATACATAGAAAGTATACATAGGAGAATATACATCAGACATCCAGAGTGAAGAAGTTCTCCCATTTGGCATGAGATAACAGATTAATTAGGAGTCCTAGATTTCACACAAGGGGAAATTCCCCAAGTCTTTAGTGTAGCAAGCTAGGCATAGGGAATGAGGGAGACTGCCAGCTCCTCCCATGTTGGCTTCATCCCAGAGTCTTATTCTTCCTTCAGTAACTTGAAGTGGGGTTGGCATCATCCATCTTCCATCTCCAAGCAGAAAACCAAAAGCATCTGAAGTGGCTGCAGAGCCCAAAGACACTGAAGAAACTCAAGTCCTCGAAGAGACCAAACTTTCACTTCCTCCTCACTCTGCCCTCAGCCAGGTCTGTGGGACACCGATATTCACCAGTAAAGAGGGAATGCCATTCCAATAGACTTTGGGTCTTGGGTTACAGCAGGATACTTTGTACATTGTGTAATAAAACCAAGAAGCTCAAGCAAACCGGCTATATTGAATATGCTAATCTTTGACTATTGGCTAATGGATCTAATACAACTTTTCAGATGGGTTAACATTTGTATCTCCTACCGTGGTAAAGAGGACCACTTTTAAACTGTCATTTGTTCCTTTCTTTTGGTTTGAGTTTTATGGAGTAAGTGAATAGATTAGTTCTATTCAACGAATTAGTGAAACTCTCAAATTCACTTGCTGAATCTGACTTTCATTACATTAATGCTAAGACTTTGAAAAATATGTGACAATTGTCTTAGGTCTGCTAACCCAAGGAGATCAAAGACAAGAAGAAAGGCTGTATATGCAGTAAAATATCTATAAAAGCAGTTTTTGTAGTAGCAAAGAAATCAATTAGTTAATTCACATTCATTAAGCCCCTATTATATGTGAAGCACTACTCTAAGCAGTAGGGATAAAAAAAAGAAGCAAAAGACAGTCCCTGCCTTCAAAGAGCTCACAGTCTAATGAAAGAGAAGACATGAAAAATACTATGTACAAAGAAGATATAAACAGGACAAAATGGAAGTAGTCTCAGAAGGAAGGCACTAAAATTAAAAAGAACTGGGAAGGGATTCTTGCAGAAGGTGGGACTTTAGTGGAAACTTGAAAGACACAGTGGTTGCTCTTATGTGGGGAGTTAGCTGAACGAATTGTGGTTCAGTAGTGTAATAGAACATTCTTGTACTCTAAGAAATCATGAATAAGAATTCAGAGAAACATAGAAAGACAACTTATATGAACTGATACATGGCAAAGTAACCAACGTTACTACAAAAATGGAAGAACAAGAACAACTTAACTTCATGTAATTATAATGAGCAAGCTCAGTTCACCTAGAAGAATTAAGAAAATGTACCTTTCTTCCTTCCCTACATTGGTGGGGTACTAAGGATAAAGAATATTACACATTGGGTCAGCTAGGTGGTACAGTGAATATAGTACCAGCACTAGAGTCAGGAGGACCTGAGTTCAAATCCAACCTCAGACACCTAACACAAAACTAGCCATGTGACCTTGGGCAAGTCACTTAACCCCAATTGCCCTACCTTCCCCCCTCCAAAAAGCAAAAAATTAAAAATTAAAAAAAAAGAATATTGCACATGAATCTGTAAGACTAATGTGATGGCATGGTTATTTTTGCTTAAATACTTTAAAAATATTTTTTCTTTCTTATTCTTTACTATAGAGGTTGATTCTTTAGAAAGGAGATTAGATAGATGATAGACATATATGTTCATGTATGTATATATTCAGTCAGAAATACATACATATATGGGGAGGCTAGGTGGTGCAGTGAGTAGAGTGTCGGCCCTGGAGTCAGAAGGACCTGAGTTCGGATCCGGCCTCAGACACTTAAAGCACACACAAACAAACAAACAAAAAAACCTAGCCGTGTGACCCTGGGCAAGTTTCTTAACCCCAATTGCCCTCTAAAAAGCAAAAAAAAAAAAAACCCAAATAACCTACATATACACAATAAGTATACTTACATATATACCTATGTATATAAATAAAAATGAATTTTAGAAATTCTAAGTAGGCATTGTCTAGTTCTAGTTTCTGTGAATACTTTTCACCTCATTATCTAATCATTTATAAGAGCCACATGTTCCTTAAAAACAAACTTTTGATATCTTTTTTTTTAACCAAACAAGACAAGGTGTTATAAAACATCACTAGATGTTATAAAAACAAAAGATAACAACTGCTGTTTAAAAACAAAAAAATCTGGCTCTTTTCATAATAAATAATCAGAAATTAGAGCCATAAAGTCCCTACTTGTGGTTGCTAAGATACTTTTGGAGGGAGGGAACACATGGGAGAGGGTGATAAACCCAGACTAATAACGAAGCCCAGACACCATTTTTATTATATATTCCATGCTTTTCAGACTTTTTAACTTTGACAACAGCACCTATGTTTTTATAAACACAAAGGCTAGTGGAGCATCAACAGATAATGCAATTCATTTTTTTTTGTTTTAAATTGTCCAGATAGTTCAGAATCAGGCAATGTTTTTGATCCAGTTCTCAACTTGTCTCTGAGGAGAGATGCTCTGAGGCAGTGGGATTCCAGAGGTTACATAATGATCTGGATTTTCAAAGAACGAGTGTGGAATACAAACCTGGTATTTTTTATTCCTTTTGTCATTAGGATTAAGTCACTTGATTTTATTTCCCATGCTATAAGTTTATCAATAGAAAGGGAATTAGAACACTGACTTGTCTCAAAAGTTGTCTCTGCTAAAGAAAATTATTACAAAGGCCATACTAATAAATATAAAATCAAATTTAACAGTTTCATATTCATGTGTCTTTCTGATGAAGCATTCAAAGCCTGAGTGTATTGTTTTTCTTTTGTGTGTGTGCACATATACATGCACAAAGCATGTATGCCTATGTATGTATATGTATATACTTGTGAGCATATACATATATATATACTCTCTGAAGATTTAAGTATATATAAATATAAATAAATATTCTATATATGAATGTATTTAGGTATGTATGTATATATTCCCTTTGTGTATATGTCCGAGTGTATGTATATATACATGGTATGTGCACACATATATCTATATATGCATGGGAATGTGTAAAATACACGTGCATGCTTTTATATATGTGTGCATATTTATGTGTATGTGTGTATAAATACAAACACACATACATAAATGTACACATATGTACACATATACATACTTTTACATATACACACGTATACACACATCTATCTATCCCTCTCTCTATCTATCTATGAATTGTAGTGTGAAAAAAAATTTTTGAAGACTATGTCTTTCTTCCCCTGCTGTAAGTTTTGGGCCTACTCACAAACCTGATCCCACTCTGAACAGTAGTTTTGACCTGCTCTCTTTCTGACCTGGGTCAACTCACCCCTCCTAAGGTATCTTAGATCCCTCCCCTCCCCCATTACTTATTACCATATTGGTACTGGACTTAGTGTAGACTTCCCATTGGCTTAACC
Organism: Gymnobelideus leadbeateri; assembly: GCA_011680675.1. Lineage (NCBI taxonomy): Eukaryota > Metazoa > Chordata > Mammalia > Diprotodontia > Petauridae > Gymnobelideus > Gymnobelideus leadbeateri. The sequence goes on from WOXC01002638.1 coordinate 539,889, forward strand.
CACTACAATTCAGATCTCCTGAGCTTAAGAGGTCTACCAACCTTAGCTACCTCAGCTACAGGTATTACTGGTGTGCATTACCATGCCTTGCTGTGTGAAAGACTTTATCAGAGTAACGTTAAAACTGGAAAAGGAGATCTGTCAGTGTAATGGAAATGCAAATTTAAAGATCTTCCCTGCCCCTAGGTTAAGTGTACCTGGAGCCTGTGGTAGGAGGCTTGTTTTTTAGGAAAGCCTACACCTTGATACTTTGTGATTGAGCAATAGGTCAATAAGGTTATTACATTCTCTGAGCCTGGAGAAGGCTATATAAACCCTGATGGGAGGCTTTGCTTTGGGGCTCACTTTGAGAAGTGTTGTGTGACTTGACCAGATGAGACTCTGGGCAGCCGTTGAGAGTCCCCCGGCTTTGAAAACCCAGATGTTGATGCTTCCCTCTCTGGTAACTATGGTTTGGTATTGAAGTAATGGTTGGGCAGTTTGAAAGCCTGTCTGCTTGATCTGTTTCTCTGTTTTGAAACTTCTGTCTGTATACTCTGAAGTTCGGGGTGCTGACTTTTTCCCCTGAACTAGGTAAATGATATATGTTTGATTGATTAAAGTAAGCATGTTAACCCCATTTTGAGTTGCTTTCCTTTAGAAAAGCAGATCTAAGAACCTGTGTTGGCAGCCACCCTGGGGATGTTGGGGTGCTTGCCGCTACAGTCAGTCAGTGTAGCAGCAAGCACCCCAATATCCCCAGGGTGACAACACAGGTTCTTAGATCTGCTTTTCAAAAGGAAAGCAACTCAAAATGGGTTAACAAGCTTACTTTAATCAAACAAACATACATTACCTAGTTCAGGGAAAAAGGTCAGCACCCCGAACTTCAGAGTTACAGAACTTACAGATCAGACAGGCTTCCAAACTGTCCCAACATTACATGCATCAATACCAAATCACATTTACCAGAGAGGGAAGCATCAACATCTGGGTTTTCAAAGCCGGGGGCTCTCAACAACAGCTTCCCAGAGTCTCATCTGGTCAAATCACACAACACTTCTCAAAGTGAGCCCCAAAGCAAAGCCTCAAATCAGGGATTATATAGTCTTCTCCTGGCTCAGAGAATGTAACCACCCTTTTGATCCACTGCCCAATCACACAGCATCAAGGTGTGGTCATTCCTGAAAACCAAGCCTCCCACCACAGGCTCCATGTGACCACATTCAGCCTATTAGGAGGCAGAGCATATTTTCAAATCAAGGAAGGTTTTCAGAGTCTCTTAATGCCAATCAAAGTCTCTTAAGCCAATCAAAGGGCCTAGGGGTAGGGAAGATCTTTAAATCTGCATTTCCATTACAGTCAGGTAATCTATGTTTTGTTTATAAAATGAGAGAAGGTTTGGAGGAAGATTCTTCATCATAAAGAGATGTATTCAATCCTAGGGATGAAAATGTGAAAATGAAATCATCCCTGTCTTCAAGGAGCTTGTATTATTTTGGGATGAAGGAACATGTTCACAGATAAATTAAAAACATATAAATTAAAGGCAAAGTCATTCCTTTGAAGAGGAAGAAAGAACATGAACTCCTGGATGGTGGGGGAGGGAGTGGTCAGGAAAGACACCATTTAGGAAATGACCCTTGAGCTGAAATTTAAAGGGAACTGGGGTTTCTATGAGGAGGTGAGAAAGGAATTCTTCTCCTGAATGGGAGTTGGAGTATGGTGATTTGTGAAAATGTACAAAGGTGAGAAGATTGCATGTGAGGGTATCATGTTCTAGGAAGTAGAATAATATGAGAAAATTGAGGGCTTGAGGGGACAGATGCTAAATCAGCCTGGAAAGATAGGCTTAGAATGACTTATAATGACAAGTAGAAAGGTTTTGTTTCACCCTAAAGGTAATGGGGAGCCGGTGGGGCATCTTTAAGAGGAGAATGACATGACATGTTCAATTCATTGCTTTATGACTATTCATTAAATTGTTGTATAGTACAATAGTATCAAACTCAAACAAAAATGGGGACCACAAAACAGTACATAAAGATCACTGTCAGTGCTGCATTGATTGTTGTTGTATTGTATTTTTACATCTTCTGTTAGAGAATTTTTACTTATTTTGTTAAATATTTCCTAATTATAGTCTAATCTGGTTCTGTCCACTGTGGAAGTGTTTCAAGACACAATGTGGACTTTGAATCTGATACCACTTGAATTAGCCAGGTAAGAGAATGGAAGTAGTAGAATCAATTAGGATACAATTTAATAGCCCAAATGTGCATTTTTTATTTTTTTGAAACAATCCATCTTGATTTGGTTGAAACTGAATGACCAGCATGGGGCAAGTTGCTTGATGTAGATTACAGGAAGTGGTGGAAATTGCTGGGATGACTATCAATTGGGGAGTGACTAAAGAAATTGTGCTATATGATTGTAGTGGAGTACTATTGTGCTATAAGAAATGATGAGTTCAATAAGCTTAGAAAAGACATGGAAAGACTTGAATGAAATATTGAAGAGTGAAATGAGCTTCAGAACGAAGAGAATATTATATACAGTACCAGTAATATTGTTAATAAGGACTTTGAGCAAATAAGTCATTTTGACTGTTATAAATGCCGAAATTATCTGTAAAGGACATATAAAGAAAGACTCTTATCTGCATCCAGAGAAAGAACTGTTAAATAGAAATATGTATAGAATAATTTTATATACACACATACATACATAAATATGCATACATACATACACATATACATATATGCACACATGCCTATTTGTGTCTAGATGGGGGTGGAGGACTGGGACTGAGATATTGCTCTCAGAAAATTCTTTGAACTTTCAATTTTCTTGTTTTTCTTTCTTTTCTCTTCTTCACCTTCCTTCTTACCCTCAACATTTTCTCACCTCCATTTTCTTTTGGCTGGGGAAAAATATTTTTCAGCACACCTTTTGCCAAGATTTGGCAAAGGAAAAATAAGCATGAGCCAACATACTTTTTAGAACCTGTGAAATTGAGAGGAAGAAGGGCAGAACTGGTTGTTAGAGGACCATGAAATTTTTTTCCTTGTTAGGAAAGTAGTGGGAGGTGGATGAAATAGAAGAATCAGGGTGGAAAAAATGAGCTAGAAAAAATGCTATAAAAGACTAGATTCTTGGATGTTTGGCAATAGCGCTAAAACCATCCTTATGACTCATCTGCTTGTCCCTTTCAGGGGTGGAAGTTTAGGCCTCTTGACTAACTCTCCACTGTTTTGATGGGTTTTCAGAACTTGGTCATTCCCAATCCCAGGGAAATGCACTGGGGCATCCATAATAAAAATACCTTCTTAATGTCTTCCTGGGAGAAGGAGGAGGTTAATTGAGAAGAGGAACCAAATGGGAGGTTTGCTGATGACATCCCCATGTCTCATCCCCCATCCTCAGACTCCTGGTCCACTTAACTCACAGGCGTTCGTTTACATTGAGCATTTACAGAGTCCTTTCAGATCTCACTTGAGGTGGGGAAAGAAGACATTGGAATGCATGAGCAGGTATTTGAAGAAGGTGAGGATCCTGCTAGAGTGGAATAGGCTCTGAAAATTATAGAACATTACAGGAAATAAGTAAGACTGGCCTCTAAAGGAAGTGAAGCTAGAAGTTGTAGTTTTCAAACTTCTTCAAATCCAGAGGCCTTGATCATTGATTTTACAATTAAGGAACCTGAGGTACAGGGAAATTAAGTGACTTGACTGAAGGTACCACAGGTCATAAGGGTCAGATGTAGGATTTGAATCAAGGTCACTCCATAGCCAGTGATCTTTCCATTGTACATTGCTCCCCTTCAAGCTATAATTGTAGTTTGACCTTTTCCCATCTTCTTATGCCCATTACCCTAAAGTTACCTGGAAGTACTCTGTTCACTCATCTTGGTATATATGAGCCAGTGGACCAGTGCCTATTTTGACTCACAGCATAATCCCAAATGCTGATGTCCCCAAAATGTTGCTAAATGCCTACAGACTGATTCAGGGAAGAATGATTGGCTAGATTTCCAAAAGAGATGGAATGTGGCCAGATAAAACAATGACAGTGACTGTGGTGCTTTTGTGCAATGTGGCAAGTACCTGGCCCTGTGTTATCCCTTTAGCATTGCACAGCAGGACATGCCTAAACTTTGTTGGAAGATCTACAAGGATCTGTGTTACTACAAACTCACTATGTAAGCCTTGGACCCCAGGACCTATTTGAAGGCTGGAGAATATCTTTCCCCTCTCTGACCTGCAAAAATCTATTTCTTTTTCATCCTGGACCCCATGCCTTTCTCATACACCTGCTGGTTTTTAATATTTAAATGTTTCCTTTTGTTTCTAATAATTAATCATCTATCAATAACAATTACTGAGTAAATTATTCTAGCTATTAATCAATCAATAAACATTTTTAAAAACTTACTTATCTTAGCCCTGTATTAGTAATGGATGATAGAAAGACAATAAGTGAGCTAGTTCATATACAGCAAAAAAAAAATTAGGGAACTGAGAACCTGAGGGGCAATAGGGAAATGGGTATAAATCAGACTTTAGTTAAGAATATTATCTGATCTGGAGGAAGTGAATTACCAGAAGGTATTAGCCAGAAGTAATATTAAGAGATTGATTGAACTAGGCTATTCTTGAAGCTTTGGAAATATTGCCATAAACCATGTGAGACTGCTTTGACCAAAAATGCTAATTAAGAATATTGTTAATACATTATACATATACCCCATTCTAATGTGACAACAAAACACACACACACAGGCACACAATAACGTGATGTTTGGAGATGCAAGTCCTCTCTTAATTTCACCAAATTCTTAATCAATAAACATTTTTAAAAACTTACTTATCCTAGCCCTATACTAGTCATGGATGATAGCAAGACAATAAGTGAGCTAGTTCATATACAAATTCTTAATTTGGTGAAAAGTTAGGAGTATCTCTATTTGAAACCTTTCAAATTTGAGCCACTGGTAAAATGGGTTCTGTTCAAGCCCAGGGAGTTGCCAGCAAATTGTCAAGGCAACCACTCTGTAATACTCTCACCGTCTCCTGCAACATACCCTGACCTCTCTGGAGGCTTAAGGCTCAGAGGCTTATGGAAAAATGCCTTCAAAGTCATTGAATTCAAGCCCCCCCTTTAGAAGGTTGAGGCAACTGCTGCCCAAAAAGGTTAACATCAAGGCAACACCCACTATACTTCCTGGCCCCACCACTAGGTTCTTTTTCAATATCATCATGGACATGCACAGGGAACAGTTGTAGGGTGGCTCCCCCTTGCCTTGCCCCTTCCCTACAGAAGAAATGAGAACTATGTCATCATCTATGATACTTCCTTATCTATCCATCCTATCCGTGCAACTGAGGAAAGATATGGACAGCAGAGAAATGGGTATTAACATTACAAAGACTATACAGTCTCAGATCCCTAAAAGAACCCATTTAAGTATCTATACTCAAAATTGTGGCCACTTAGGATAGCAGCACACTGCTAAATTATAGGATGGATGCTACAGAGCTAAGGACTCCTTGGGAAAGAGTGACATCCTAAGCACTGTTCACCAGGCAAGTTTTTCCTTCATATATATTTAAACTATCCTCAAGATTTAATTGGCTCAGATGATACAGGTTGGGACACTGATGTACCTTTGCAGTCACCTGGGAAGCTTTGGAGCTTTGGAAATATTGCCAGAAACAAAAGAAAACCAAAACAGCTGTGACAGGCTGAGCTAGAGTACCTCCTTCCAGCTGATGACCACAGACCAGCAGTATAAACTCTAGCAAGTAGTAGGGATAGCTAGTTGGTGCAGTGAATAAAATGAGGACTTGAGTTCAAATCTAACTCAGACACTTACTAGATATGTGACCTTGAGACAGTCACTTAGCTTCAGTTCCTCATCTTTAAAATGAGTTGGAGAAGGAAATGGCAAATCACTCCAGTATCTTTGCCAAGAAATCCCCAAATGGGATCTTGAAGAGTTAGACATGACTGAAATAATTCCAGAACAAAAAGGAAGCCTTGCTCAGATGAATCAATGCCTTATTCCGGATGAATATCCTTTTCCTGTTCTTAATGTCCTTCCCCTACTATGACCAAGAAAATCTCCTTTTGTTAACTGTTAGATAGATTAACATTTCATTTCATTCTAATTTTGAACCTAAACTATCAGGGGATCTACTTGAGTCAGGCCCAGCTCATGAATGATACCCCTTATAATGTTATTTCACCCAACATCACGTTTCTCTGGATGCAGTTGGTTGCCATATGTTTATGGATATCTCAGGACTAGGCTGATGATCTGACATCTCAAGGTTCAGAGATTATGCCAATGGAAGATATGGGCCCCAGTAGGACATTCAGGATATATTGGCTCAACACTACAACTCTGACATAGCCCAGAACCATGGCAGCTAACTCCCTCTCATGCCTGATTTCCCATTCCTTTATTTTTTTCTTTTGAATTTTTCTCTGATTTCCTGCTGTTATCATGGATGATCCAGTCAGTGAGTGGTATTTTGTAATTCATAGACTCAGAGATAAACAATGAAAATCTGATCCAAAGGCTGTCCAATAATAAAGAGACGCAGACTCTATGGAAAGGTCTTAAGGTGAGCCAAAATATATCCCCAGTACTCCAACTGGTCACTGAATCATGGGACTGCTGCCTTACAGATATCTCTTTTTCCTGTTTTACTGTTTCTAGTGTCTGCCAATGACAGAAAATAATAAAATAATTACCCCCATATCTATTGCTATCCATTTTCCTAGTGACTACACATTACAATTAAACTATCTTGACTGTCTAAAAGAAGGTATTTTGAATTACATGAAAATGTTCATCATTTCTCACACTTACAGTAACCTGTAATTTGTTCTTTGTCAGGACAGGTCATTATCCAAGACTTTTACTATCTATCCATCTTTGCTTATGGACCTTCCACAGTCTTTCAAACAAGAAGACAACGATAGAAATTAGTTGCTTTACAACCCAGCTAAGCCCATTGTCTTCTTCAGCTAAGAAATGTCACTTGATTTGCTTTCCTTTGATAGGAAAGAATGGTGCGTCAGTTAGGATTTAGTCTTTCTACACAACGCTGCCTCTGCTCCAGACATCATCCCACCACAACCCTGGTTTTTACCCCAGGTCCCTCTGCTCTCATAAGTGAGAGCATTCTTGTCTGGACAAGAGATTCTTGTCCAGAATCAGGCCACCATGCAATATAAATAAGAACCCACCAAACCTCCTGCTTTCTAAATTCTTTTTAGGAGCTCTTTTTCCTATTATAATATAAGTTCTTTGGTGGCTGAGGCTGACTTATTTGCTTGTATTGGTGTCCCAGGAGCATAGCATAATTCTTGGTACAGAGTAAGCCTTTAATAAATTTAATAAATAAATATCTGCTTTCCATCTACTGTTCCTGTCTCTTGTCTCTCTCTGACTCTCTCTCTTCCTTATCTTTCTATCATCTATACATTCATCCATCTGTCTACTGTATAGTCTACAAGTAACCAGTATAGTTCTTCAATCATCTGTGTCAGGGAAAGCCAATCTATTAATGGAGGACAAAGGACACTTCAGACAAAGGTTCTGGATCACTTTCTTAACACTCACAGGTATAGAGAACTGACTGAAAGGCTGTGGCTTCCTGTTCCCTTCGTAGCCCTAACATAGCAGGTCTCAAAAACGTAGGGACTAGAAGTGGAGGAGAGAAAGATATTTCACCTTCTGAGAAAATCCAAATGAAATTAAACAACAACAAAAGGAAAGCAGTTTCCCCAGAATAATTGTGTATTGTGATCTAACCCTTTCACATAAAAAAGCCAAGGCCATCCTTGGACAAATGTTGGGTTGGACTCAGTCTGGAAAACTGTACTCTAAGGTTGGATGAGATTACAATGAACCTGAAAGGCAGCCTGGAGAAAAACAGAAATCCCCAAAGGATGGCATGTGGCCTAAAAGGTGTGAGCAGTTCCATCCACTTGAGGGTTTTTTTTTCTGAGTTGGCCAAATGTTTAAAGGCCTCTACTGAAATGTCAACTCCTTGAGAGCAGTGAGTCTTTCTTTTTTTTTCTTTGTAATTCTCAGTGACAAACACAGTGTCCAGCACGTAGAGGCTTTTACCAAGTTACTGAATTCAAATGAATTCTGAAGACTGGAGCTTTCTGATTCCAAGTCCAACTCTCTTTTCATTCCCCCAGACTACCTACACCCAAGGAATTGCTTAGTCTCAAAGAACCACAGAGAAATCATGTTTTTCTTTTCTTTTCAAATTTATATTTCTTTGCATTATTGATGCCACAGTACTTAAGACCCTGAGGTACCATTATTTTTAATGATTTTGTTTCCAATCTAAGCACTTGATGGCCTTGCCTGTGCATAGACCCTATGAAAATTGAGTGTTTTGTTCTTTATTCCTAAAGGATTGTGAATTTACATATATCTCTAAACACACACACACACATATGCATTGATGAATCTATAATGTGGGCAAATGCAATGTCATATACATGTTTGAAAGTATCATCACTACTAACAAAAAACCTCAATGGCTTCAGGAACAAATAAAAACTCCTCTATTTGGTGTTCAAAGTCCTTTCAGAACCACCCCCTGAACTCACACATAGACTTATCTTTCTAGCCTTTTTATACCTTCCTGGCTGCCACATACTCTTCAGTCCAGTGACAATGGCCTCCTGGCTTTTCCAGGAACAAGACTTCCATCTCTCTCTCTTTTTTTAAAGCAATTGGGGTTAAGTAACTTGCCCAAGGTTATATGGCTAGTCATGATTTATATGTGGGTGCTCATTTTCTGAGGCCGGATTCGATCTCGGGTCATCCCAACTCCGAGGCCAGTGCTCTTACTCACTGCACCACCTAGCCGCCCCAAGACTTCCATCTCTTGTCTTTACATGTTTTCTCTGACTTTTCCCCATGCCTGGAATGCTCTTGCTCCTCAACTCTGCCTTCTGAATTTCTTGGGCAGGCACTGTCTTTAACTTTTCTTTGTAGCCCTAACCCAGTGCCTGCTACCTAGGAGGTACTTAACGAATGTTTATTAACTGTCTCAGTGACTGCCTTGCTCTATAATGGTTCCCATTCATTTCAATGGAAAAGATATTTATGGAGGTCCTATGGAATATGTGCCAGACAGGAACTGTGGGAGATATAAAAGAAAATGTTTCAGCCAGAGGTATAGTTCAAGTTTAATTCTGGGAAAGACAGAATATAAAAGAAAAAAAAGATAGGTAGTTGAAAAAGAATTGTGAATAGCAATGTCATTAAAGATACCATGTTTTGAGAAATGTTATACCTAAAAATAAGCCCACTGAACACATTAATATTGTTTATCTGGTTTTTATAAGCAATAAATATCTATGTATGCTACATTTTTTATTTTGTTTTAAAGATTGGCTAGTATATTTGTAAAATATTTCATTAAAAGTAAACAGTGAGTAAAATAAAGTAAGTAAATGAGTAAACTTCTCCCCCCATCCCAACAATAGACTGTATTACACTTGTTATTGAGAAGCCTTAGAACTACCACTCCTGCAGAAGAAAGGAAGATCATCATGTGAACATTCCCATCCAAATATCGATGACTGAGTGATACAGGGAGGAACTGCATCCTTAGTAGACTCAAAGCTCTTTGAAAATAGAGACTATTGTTTGTTATTACTATTATTATTATTATTACCATTTTTGTATCCCCAAGGATAAGCACAATGTCTTAGCACAGAATAATGATTTATGTCTGTGACAATTGGACTATAATGAAAGCTGAACTCCATAGAATCAACGCTTTGAATTGTGGTGCTTGAGAAGACTTTTTGAGAGGCTCTTACATATGAAAGAGGTCAAATCAATGGATATTAAAAAAATCAATTCAGGTTGTTCACTCAAAGGTCAAATACAAAAGTTTAAGCTTCAATGCTTTGGCCAAATAATGAGAAGACAGGACTCATTGGAAGATTCTGATGCTAGGGAAGATTAAAGGCAAAAGGAAAAGGGGATGGCAGAGGATGAGATGGATAGATAGTATCATGGAAACAATGAACATGAACTTGGACAGATTTTAAGAGATAATGGAGAATAGAAGAGCTTGGTCTGCTGTGGCCCATGGAGTCACAAAGAGTTGGACAAGACTAAAGAGCTGGACAACACCAACAATGACAGTGACTATTGTCTGACTCATGATTTCATTTTTATAAGGAATTCCTATGTGAGGAAACTCACTTTACCAATGGCCAGCACTTCTGTGTGATTTATAGTCTAAGAAAATTGCCTAGCTCTAGCCCCAAAGTCAGGAGGACCTGAGTTCAAATCTAGCCTCAGACATTTACTAGCTGTATGACTATGACCCTGGGCAAGTCACTTTATCTGAGAGAGAGAGACAGAGAGAGAGAAGAGAGGAGAGAGAGAGAGAGAGAGAGAGAGAGAGAGAGAGAGAGAGAGAGAGAGAGAGAGAGGTCTAAAAGTCAGCACTGAGAGGTTGAGAGGTTATGGCATTTGTCAAGGGTCCCATGGCCAGTAAATATTAGAGGAAGGAATTGAACCTAGGTCTTCATGGTCTCCAAACTGGCTTTCCATCCACTCTTCCATTCTACTCATGATTGAATAACATAAACAGTATTTGTATGGACTCTTCTGACATTGCAGCCTTAAATTAATTGTCATGTTGATGAGAATTTTGCTCCTTTCCCCAAGAATTATACAACTTGTCAAAAAACAACAACTAAGAAACTAAAACCAAAAACAAAACAGAAAGCTTACATTAGACAACTCCACATATGATTTTATCATAGCTAAAATACACATATGCTCACAAAATCAAGTTTGGAGGTAATGGATCAGTCAGCTTCCAATCTGTTACTATATAAACTTCATTCCCATTTTTTCCCCCAAAATTTAGAAAAGTGCCTGAGTTAGACCCAGTTAGGAGTCCATTCTAATAATCCAAGTAAGATGTTATGATGTCCTGAACTAGGTCAGTAGCAAAGGGAGATTTTTTTTTCTGGACTAGAGCTGGGTATAATCGAGGAGACTTGCAAACTGCTTGAATAAGGAGGGTAAGGGAAAATAAGAAATAAAGGGGAATTTTGAGATTGCAGATTTGAATGCCTGAGAGGTTGGTGTTATCATCAACAGAGAAAAAGGAAACTTAGGAAGAAAAGTACACTTTACAGGAAGAGGATGAATTCAGTTTTTGATATATTGAGTTTGAGGTACCAGGTAGACATATTTGTGGTGATATTCAATTGGCATATGCAAATTTGAGGCTATAATTCAGGGGAGTGGTTAAAGGTAGAAAGAGGCATTCTGGTTTTACCTTCAAAGAAGGGATAAGTGAAGTCGCAGCAATAAATGAGACTGCTAAATCACCATGAAAACAGCTGTGGTGGTAGCCTCAATATACTCCCAGGAACCCAAGTCAAATTCACTGACAGATTTTATTTCCTTTTATGAAAATTAGGACTTCCTACTACCTGGCCATTTTTTTTGACAATCTCGTCTGACTTTTTTTTTCCTGGACAAGAGAACATGCCCTGAAAGTTTTAATTCATTAATTTCTTGAACTCCTTCCCTGATGTCCCCCTGTGATGCATGTTGATTGCCTTACTAAATCAGAGCAAACAAGTTGGAAAAAAAAAACCCAGGAGATGGCAGTTATGAGTGGGAAGAGAGAGTATTCAGAAGGAAAGAGTGGATAAGAATATGAAATTCTGCAAAGAGTTCAGAGAGAATACGGGGATGAATACTCCTTTCCTGCTTGTTTCATCTTCTGGCACTCACCAGTGTCCCTGGTCATTCCTTTCCAGCACTGGTTACATGTCCTCTCAAATCCCATGGAACACTAGTCCTGGAAGAATAGACATATTTTTCCCACTCATTTCTGTACCTTCCAGATTCTCCCTTATTTTCCATAACTCAACAGCCTCTTCTTTTTTGAAGTGCACTATTTCAGCATGTATAACCCAATATAAATCTTATCGGACACAGTCTACCAGTTCCTGGCTTGTTCTCCTTATTTTCTCCAGCATGGCAGTACCTGATTCATTGTCTTCCTCTTCCTGCCTTATATTAAAGGACTTCACCATAATTGTTGATTTCCCCCTCCAACAGCAATGTGGAGCTCAAATAAAAATCCCAGTGGTCTTTATATATAATATTATTTATGTTTTATTGTACTCTTATGTATGTTGTTAAATATTTGCCTATTACATATTAACCTAGTTTGGTAGCCCATGAGTTAGACACTTCTGCCATAGGACAATCTAATACCCCCCCGCCCAAAGTTCCTCTGCTTCCTCAAGTACTATGACCCACCCTTCCACTCTGAGTTCTATTTAGTTGTGGTCACAACCTAGAATTTGCCATCATCAATAAATGTTCCACTTCCAAGAGGAAAAAAAAACACAACTCTGTCATTCATCTTGTGACCATTGGCTCATCTTCTGGATGGGACATTGGCTTGAATTCCACTGTCCCATCTTTAGGAAGCCATGAGCTCTCTGTGACTTCACTTTATTCCACCCCCATTCTTGATCCCAAGATTAACTAGTTCAATTCCACACTATCTTCTATTCTCACTGCACTCAATTTTCTTTCCTGTTTTTGATGTGGTCTCCAATCACTTCATTCATTTGAAACTATTCTCCCTGAAGTTACCAATGACCTCTTAACTAACTGAGCTGGTGTCCTTTTCTCTGTCTTCATTCTCCTTGCAGCCTTTGATGCTGCTGTCTACTATCTCCTGGGATTTTGTGACACTAATTTTGCTAGGTTTACCTCTTACCTGACTGCTTTTTCCCCCCTCATTTTTCTTTTACATCTCGTCATCTCTAGCATTGCAGCATGGTGTCATGAATCTCTAGAGATTTCTCCTCTAAAACCCTTAAGATCTGGGTTCAACTGCCTTAGTCACTTAATCACTCAGTTCTCTAGTCAAAAGTTAGGAACTTGCACTGGCCAATGAAACTGCATTAAATGAACGCATTTCCTCACCCAGAGTGACAATCACACTTCTGTTCTCTATTCCTCAACAACCATATTATCCCTCAAACTATGGTTGTAACACCAGTCCTTCTGCTGGACCTTCTTCTCTCACTCGATGACCTCATCAGCTCTCAAGTTTAGTGATCATTTCTATGCAGATAACTCCCACAGATTACAATCGAATCTTACTGAGTTTCCCTCTACGATTTAGCTAAACTAGCCTCTTCTCTGTTCTCAATATACAGTCCTCCTAGTGGGCGGAGTCAAGATGGTGGAATAAAAACAGGACTTCCTCACAGCTCTGGCTCCCACCTCCCCCAATTCATGTAAAAATGACTCTAGACAAGCTTTGGAGCTACAGAACCCACAAAATGACACAGAGAAGATAACTTCCCACTGAGGACAGCCTGGCAGGCTGGCAGCACTCTGGGAACCAAGCTCAGCCCCGTGCAAGCCAGAGGTCTTAGCCCCAGGGCAGCCTGACCAGACTCTGGCTAGAGAGACTTCAGATCACCAGCAGCTGTGGCTGTTTCCAAAATTATCAACCCACAGATGCCAAGGACAAAGTGAGAGGTCAGTGCAGTGTTGACTTTGGGACCTGGGAATACAGAGTACATCTAGCCTTTGCCCCTGGGGTGAGAAGCAGCTGAAGATCCACAGCCATGCAGCTGCCACCATGGGGCAGCTTCAGTTCTTGGGTTGTAGAGTGTAGGGGGACCAAGAGACTAGTATGAGGGGTAATTTCTTTTGCTTTAACCTGCTTGGATCTGGATTGTGGTCTAGGGTAGAGGTCCTGGGGTGTGCAACCAGATTGCCAGAGTGTGTGGAGGCTTCAGAGAGGGCACCCAACTAATACCTTCAGCAGCTGAGAAAACCCCAGCATTTGGGATGAAGCTCCCCTATCTGATGGCAGACTCCTACTGTGGCAAAAAGCTCAAAAGTCAAGTAATTGAGTGGCAACATGAGCAGGCAAAGAAAGCAAAACAAGCCTAGCAATCCGATTTTGCACTCCTATTTTGGGGACAAAAAAGATCAAAGCATGGAACAGGAGGAAGACAGTGAAGTCAGAACTCTTGCTCCAACAGCTTCAAAGAAAAATACAAGCTGGTTACAGGCCACAGAAGACCTTAAGAAGGATTTTGAAAAGCAAATTTAAAAAGTGGAGGAAAAATTGGGAAGAGAAATGAGAATAATACAAAATATTATGAAATGAGAGTCAACAACCTGATTGAAGAAAATAACACCTTAAAAATAGACTAACTCAAATGGCAAAAGAGGCTCAAAAAGGCAATGAGGAGAAGAATGGCTTAAAAAGCTGAATTTTCCAGATGAAAAAGAATCTCAAAAGCTCACTGAAGAGAATCATTCCTTCAGAATTAGATTGGAGCAAGTGGAAGCTAGTGATTTTATGAGAAATCAAGATACTGTAAAACAGATCCAAACAAATGAAAGAATAGAAGGCAATGTGAAATATCTCATGGGAAAAACCACTGACCTGGAAAATAGATCCAGGAGAGATCATTTAAAAATTATTGGACTACCTGAAAGCCATGATCAAAGAAAGAACCTAGTAATCATCCTTCAAGAAATTCTCAAGGAAAACTACCCTGATGTTTTAGAACCAGAGGGCAAAATAGAGGTTGAAAGAATCCACCAATCAGTCCTGAAAAAGATTCAAAAAATAAAACCCCTAGGAATATCATAGCCAGGTTCCAGAATTCCCAGATCAAGGAGAGAATATTATAAGCAGCCAGGAAGAAAAATTTCCATATTGTGGAAACACAATCAGGATATCACAGGATCTGGGAGCTTCTACACTGAGGGACTGAAGGGCTTGGAATATGATATTCCAGAGGTCAAAGGAGCTGGGATTAAAACCAAGAATCACCTACCCAGCAAAACTGAGTATCATGTTTCATGGGAAAATGTGGTCATTAAGTAGAATAGAGGACTTTCAAGCATTCTTTTTTTTTTTTAAAGCAATTGGGGTTAAGTAACTTGCTCAAGGTTACACGGCTAGTCATTATTTATGTGTGGGTGCTCATTTTCTGAGGCGGGTTTCGATCCCGGGTCATCCCAACTCCAAGGCCGTCACTCTTACTCACTGTTCCACCTAGCCGCCCCTTTCAAGCATTCTTGATGGAAAAACCAGAGTTGAATGGAAAATTTGACATTCAGATACAAGAAGCATTAGAAGGTAAACAGGGAAAAGAAATCATAAGGAAATTATCAAAGTTGTACTGTTTATATTCCTACATGGGAAAACGATAATTGTAACTGATGAAAATTTTCTCAGTATGAAAAAAGTTGAAGGGAATATATATATATATATATATATATATATATATATATATATATATATATATATATTATGAGGATATATGGGTGTATGAATACATATATGAGTGTATGTATATATGTGTACAGGTATACATAGACAGAAGGCACAGGACCAATTTAATAGGAAGGGATGATATTTAAAAGGTGAAATTAAGAGGTGAGAGAGGAATATAATGAAAGGAGATGGGGAGAGACAGAATGGGGTAAACTACTGCATATAGAAGAAGCAAGGGAAAATAGTTACAATGGAGGGGAAGAACATGAAGGCAAAAGGGAATGGGGCAACCTTATTCTCATTGAATTTGGCTCAGGGAGGGAATGCCATACACACTAAATAGGGTATCTCACCCTACAGGAGAGTAGGGGGAAAGGGGATGAGAGGGGGGATAATGAAAGGGAGTGTAGGCTGGGGGAGAAGGGAAGATGGAAGCACCCACTTTTGAAAAGGGACAGGATCAAGGCAGAGAATAGAACAAGTGGGAGGTGGGATAGGAGGGAGGGAAATATATTCAATCTTTTACAGTATATCCACTATGGGAATGTTTTGCATAGCTACACATGTACAACCTATACTGAACTGATTATCTTCCCAGTAAGGGTGGGTGACAAGGGAGGAAGGGAATGAATCTGTAATTCAAAGTTTTAAAATCAAAAGTTTAAAATCCACCATGCCCTACTGGAAAGTCAAAGGGGGTATAGGAGAAGATACGGGAGAGAGCAGGTTAGAGGAGGGGATTTTCCGAGGGATCTTTATTTTGGGGTGGTGGGTAGGGGAAAAACAGGGAGAAAATTTGTAACTCAAAATCTGGTGGAAATAAATGATGTAAACCAGAAGTTAATAAAGCATTTGATTTGGAAAAAAATAAAATAAAATCCTTCACTACCTTGTCATAATCTCCCTTCTTTTCCTCATTCCTCACCTCCCAATTTTGTTTAAACAAATTGTCATTATTTCCTTTCTTCATATACAGAATACATTTTCTCCTTGAAAAATATCTTACTTCCTTCAAGACTCAGCTCAAGTCTCACATTTTTAATGAAATTTGTAATGCTTCTCCAGCTGTTAACATCTGTCCCTCTAAAGTTACTTTATTTTATTTTGTATTTTTTTCTGTATGCTTACTTCTATATATACCCATTGTCTCCCCTGAAAAAGTGTAAATAAGTTTCATGATAACAGATAGGTTTTCATTTTTGTTTTAGTATTACCATTAGCCAAAAGAGTATCTAAATATTTTATTAAATTTTATTACTAACTTGTATAAATGATTTTTATATTCAATTAAAAATGTCTGAAGATTGGTGGACCTTGAATTGGTGAGACTTTGTGAATTTGATGAGACTTTGTGAATTTCTTTGTCAGCACAAACTTTTGTATGTCTATCCTCTCTTCTTCAAGGGAATGGCTTGATTTAGGAAGTTTGAAGGGAGAAATGAACAACCTAGTGGCAGACTTATCAGAACTGGTGATTATGTTTCTCCTCCTTTTTGACATTAAAGTGGGTGTCTTTTTAAATGAGCCAACTAGTTAGTCAATAAACACTTATTAAAACCTAATATGTGCCAGACACTGGGGATCCAAATAATATAGATGGATAATCTATGCCCTCAAGGAGTTTGCAATCTACTGGGGAAAGACTATACCAAAAGGAAGCTAAAAAGTGGGAAGGGATTGGGGAAAACGACTGGGAAGGAAAATAGCCAACAGTGGAGTCTGGTCCAAGGAGTGCAGTTGGGGGGAAATGAAGAGCTGCTGGACAAGGAGCCCTTTTTAGATGAAGGCTTTGGGAAGATTCTTTTCTCAGTCCCCTACTCCTCCAATTAAAGGAACAGAAGGTATTGATGAGATAGGAGCATCTCAAAGGAGGAGGTGCCACTCAAGAACCAGGTCCTTTCTGTTCCTGCTATGATAGTTAAAGGCATTACCAAGTAGGGTTATGATATTACACAGTGATAGTCCTCACTTGTGGTTACATATCTACATTTTTTTCTTCTTGGTCATTTGATTTGAAGTAAAAAGGCAAATCTATTGATAGGAGTGGATGAGCTTCAGCATAAAGGGATATGACTACATCCTCTAAAGTTAGGCTAAGGAAGGAATTATGTCCCATCTCTCTCTTATCAGAGGGTTTCTGACTGACTTTCATCTACACAGGGACGATTTTCTCCTTTTAACAATGGTAAATATGGTCTTTTAAGTTACCAGATGAAATAAATCATTATCTTTTCCCTAGGTTACTGCCTCTGTTTTTTCTTTTTGGAATCTCTGATTAGTTACCTCGAAGAAACATGCAGAGTTGCACTATCTCCCCTGTTTGAAGAAAAAGTTTGCCTCATCCCATAGCAGAGTAGCTATGAGGAAATGGATAGCATATGCCAACAACCTGCAGTAGAATCTCTTGCCCAGTATTTGGAACAGTCCAGATGATTGACATTTTTCACTTTTCATCAGAATGTTGGATAAAGCTTTTGTCACAATTTCTTTGCTAAAAACAAGTCAATGAATAAAAAATAACATATAAAAACATGGGAGTTTGAAACTACTGGTGTTTTTATTATTCCAAATAAAAGGCATTTTGAGATTCTATGAATGAGGAATACAGTAGAACATGGGATTGAGGAAAGAGACATTTTCCCCATATTATGATTTCTCTTTGTAAGAACTATTTTTGGCTGCCATTTCACAACATGGGCGTTGGCATTTTCCTCAGCGCCCTGAGTTGCCAAGTACATATCATACCATATTTTCTTGGCCAAACTTTTCATTCTGTCTTCTCTGAGGTCATCCCATTTCAAAGGCCAGCACACAAAAGCACCTCAGTTGAGAAACACAGTAACTGTAAAGTATTGAATGGCTGCATAAATATGTATACACATATGCCTACAGCCAGGACCAAAGAGGTAAAGAACTCATGTATACTACTTCAAGGTCAGCAGTTTGCTTTCATCTCTGTCCAACACTCTATAACTGGCAGCCATCCATTGTTTTGAGAAAACGGAGGGGACGCCACAATACACATGACTTCACAGTCTCTGAAGGCATTTCCATAATCACATCAACAGATGGAATAATAATCACTCGCTGATTTTTTTGCACAATCTTTCACAACCAATGAACTTCCTCCTGTTCACTCTCAACATCACTTTGATGACATTTTAGAAATGATAAGGTATTCTTAACATCTGGAAGTTTTGTAATTTAAGCCAACTCTAGGAGAACTATGTTACATAGCCCTCATCTTTGAACTCAAAGACTGCAGGAGGAGGTTGGGCACACATGGTTAGGGGTACAATTGAAAAGCTTGATGTGAGGATCCCACAGAGCTTTCTGTGTTAAATTCATTTAAACTCTCCACTTTTTGGCAGGTTTGATGATTCAGCCAAGGTCATACAGGTAGTAAATTCCAGAGCCAGAACCAAGTCAAGGTGTTGGATATTGATTCAATATAATCACTGAATTTAGAGTTGGATGACATCTCAGAAATTGACTACTCTAACCACATCAGTTTATGGATGAAGTAACTATGCCCCAGAAAGATGAATTAATTTACTTGAGGAAGTAAGTAACTAAGGAAGTATTAGAGCCAGAATTTGAATCTAGTCTTCCAACTTGAAACTCAGGTATTCTAACTTCAAATCTAGTACTCCTTCTACTACTCCCTACTAGCATATACGTACTGAATTCTTACAATTATTTGTGCAAGCCAAAACTTGATCAAGCTGATATAGCACAGGCCTTAGGGCTAATATCCCAATCCACCCTTACAATACTAAGTCTGGTACCTATCACGGTTATTACATATCCCTTCAGGGCTCTAGAGGTAGCCCTGAGGAATTGGTAGTTTTCTTTTCAACCATCAGTTACTAGACCCCATCTGGTATGTTTCTCCAATATCAATCTCCAGTTAATATTTGCCCAGTGTTGTTTAGTTAGCTAATATCTCCCAGTTACCATGAATGCTCAGAACCATTTTATCTTCAAAGGTTATTGAGGAAGTTAAATGAGAATAACACTGGTGGTGGTGGTAAAGGGTGATTGATTCTGTTCTGATGGTTTTAAGAAGGAAAAAAAAGGTAGGTTAAAATAATTGATATACTAATATGAAAAAGATCAATAAGAGGAGATAACTTACTACTTCTCATAACTGGAGTATGTGAGAAGAATATTCAAACAGGAAGGATGAGGTAGAGGGAGTGGGCATTAAATGAAGCTCACCCTTACCTGAAATAGATAAAGGACACATATACACAGCTTGTTATAGAAATACAAGGAAACAACAGCGCAAGAAAATACCAGTGAGGGGATGGTCAAAAGCAAAACGAACTTTCTGATCCTAAAGGTGGAGTTAAAAGGGAAGGGAGAAAAAATTATCTAAGGGGATCCTTAGAGTACCTTTTAGATAGTTAGGGAGTGGTAGAACAAATTATGATGAATGGCTTTAGAATGAATATCAAGATCTGGGTCTGGAGTCAGGAATATTTGAGTTCAAATGCAACCTCCAACATTAGCTGTGTGATCCTGGACAAGTCAGCTCACCTCTCTTTGACTCAGTTTCCTCAATTTTTAAATACAAAAAATGGTCAGGGTGGGGGGATGATAGGATCTGCCTTTCAGGGTTGTTATGACGGTCGAATAAGATAATTGTAAAGCACTTAGCATAGTGCCTGGCACACATAGCAAGTGCTATATAAATGTTAGTTATTATCATCATCATTATTAATTATGCATTATGAACTAACACAGAGGGAAGTGAATAATTTATACAAGGATAATAACATTATAAAGAAAAACAATTTAAAAAAACTTAAGAGCTCTGATAAAAGCAATGACCAATTATGTTTCCAAAAGCCCCATGGTGAATCATGGGAAGGACAGAGAGAAGGAAATAAGCATTTATTAAGTGCTTATTGTATACCAGGCACTGTGGTAAGCACTCTATAAATATGGTCTCATTTTCCTCACAACAGTCCCATGAAGTAGGTGACTATTGTGATCCCCATTTTATAGTTGAGAAAACTGAGGATTTGAATTTGTCTAGCTGGCCCCAGGTTCAACATTCTGTCACTACATTGCTTAATTGCCAGCCAGCAAACTACCTCCGTCCTGACAGAGAGAGGATGGTCACAAGGTCCAGAGATATATATTTTTGGACATAATCATTGTGTGGATTCATTTTATTTGACTAACCTTATATGGTACAAGCTTACCCTGCTCCTTCTCCCCTTCCTTCTCTATTAATTAGGAGGGGAAGAAGATGGCAAGTGGAGGAGTAATAATAGTGATTAAAAAATATCAGAACCTCTGTAACATTTTTTAAATAAATGGAAAATAAGCCCACCACTTCCCTCAAACAAACACACAAACAGAATGTAAGTTCCTTGAGGGTAATCAATTTCATTCTTGTCTTTCCACCCCCAGTACCTAACATAATGTCTGGTACATAGTAAATATTTCAATAAATTCTTGTTGAATGTATGAATCAGACATAAAGGTTATTGGGGGCAGAGTATTCTGTGAGGCTAATTGAATATTCATTGTTCAATCTTTGATTCCAAAGGTTGATCAAGATCATCTCTTCTCAACCCAGAATAACTCAATGATGCCTAAACTCATTCTGCAATTACTGCAGGGACATTTCTCCCTCTCTAATTCTCAGACACTGATGCTGTAACGCCCCGTGGACTACAAGAATATCTAAACATTTACTAAATAAAATTTCAAAATGTTCTTCTCTAAGTGTTATGTACATGTGCCTCCTTGGTCAAATGTATCCCTAATCTGGTGTTTTTCCATACACTCATTCTGTGTCTTTATTTGTATAATAATGTTTGCACTTGTGGGACAGTATGTTTGGGCTTATCGAGGGGAAGTTCTATTGCTAATTTTCATATCATGTTAGTTAATTAAATGTCTTCAGATAAGAGTTGCTGCTCAGTCATGTCCAACTCTTCATGATCCCACTGGGGTTTTCTTGGCAAAGGCATTATAATGGTTTGCCATTTCCTTTTCCAGATCATTTTACAATCGATAAAACTGAGGCAAACAAGGTTAAATGCCTTGTCACACAAGTCATAAGTGTCTGAGGCCAGATTTGAACTCAAGTACTCTTGATTGCAGGCTGGTACTCTATCCACTATGCCACTTAGCTTCCTTGTCTTTATTTTAAATTAGGACCTCTGGCTTATTATTAAAGGCAAAAATACCAATGGAGGCTCGTGAGTGATAATTTCAAGTGGATGTGAGCCAGTGAAATACCTTGAACCTGGGATATCCTTTTCTAGAAAATTTTCCTTATGAGTTGGGCATAGGATGTTGTCAGGCATATCAGATGTTTTAGGAAGATTAAATAGTTGGGCAGGAATCTGATTATATAAATATACACACATACATATATATTAATTGTGTATTTCTATACTGACAATAAACATAAACACATGTATACACACATATATGTACACATATACACATATTATATATGTATTTGCAGTGAGAATTGACCAAAAATAACCTTAATGAAAAAATTATCATGATTCTAAGTACATGGGTTAGGATTACACTTAACCTTTCCAAATAATTATGACTAGTGTGAATTTGCTTGCAGTCAGTAAAATGAAGATGGTGAAGAAGACAGGCACAAATGATAAAGTCATTGCCAAGCTAAGCCATTATTTCATGCTGGTACAGTCAAGTGCTTGCAAGCTCTTCTTGAATCAGAGAAATGAAGAAACTCTCTATTCGTTGTTTTTGAGGGATAAAATTGAATCAGAAATGTGTCTCTAGACCTCAGTATCCTCCTCTGTAAAGTAAGGAAATTTGAATAGTTCATGGAATCATGATGTAAAGATGGAAGGAACATTACTTTATGATGGGAAAATTGAAACTTATGGAGGTTTAGAGACTTGCCCAATATCATACAGAAAACAGATGTAATTGGTAAAATTTGAAGCCTGATCTTCTGCCTCCAAAGCCAGTACACTCCAAAGCTATTAGACTTTTCATTATACTGTGGTATCTCTTAGGCACATTGGATAGAGTACTGGGCCAGAAGTCAGAAAGACTTACCTTCCTGTATATCTTGGTACATCACTTAACCCTCTTTGTCTTGGTGTCCTCATCTGTAAAAATGAGCTGGAGAAGGAAATGACAAACCACTCTAGTATCTTTGCCAAGAAAACCCAAACGGGGTCATGAAGAGTTTAATATGATAACAACAAAATGGTGCCTCCCATAATAAATTATGAAGTCCTGTCTAGTTATGATGCCTTATAAGTCTATAGTGCTCAAACTTTAATAATTAAAATCAATTTGTAATCTTTTTATTAGCAAATAGTTCAGTAAAAGTGTTTCAGAAAATAGACTCTTATTTTCCTACCAAAATTAGACACTCAATGGTCTCATTTCTCCCTAGATCATTCTCCCAACCCTTACTGAGCTGAGTAGATTATAGTCTTTTTTTTTGGAATTGTTATTTAAACATTTTTTTCAACCAAGCAAATAATAACAACAATAAAATTTCAGTTCCTACTTGGAGGGGAAAACAACAACAAGAACTAGGTTAGGTCTTGACCTTTGCAAAGTTGCTTGCTCTTCCATGTTGAAATGCCATTCTCAAACTATAATGATTTAGAATAGAATGACTGGGTTGTTTTCTCTTGAATTCTCAGTACTATCCTCCTTTCTTTGCATGTTTTCCAGTGAGATAATAATGAAAAGTTTGAATGCCAACAGCAATAATTTAGAATGATATAACTGTATTTTGTTATAATATATTGCCCCTCTGAATTCACATTTTCATTTCCATATATCTCAGTCCCTCATCTTTTCCATCCCTCCTTTCATCATTACCCAATTCTACTTTCAGTTCAGGCCAAGTTTTCATTCAGCTGTTCTTGCTTTGAAGCTTTGACCTATTAGAAGTGCTTGGAAATGTTCTTCTTTAGTGCAGGTGGATTATCTCCTGGTTGTATGCTTAGTAACAAATGTTATTATTGAGTTTTTGAAGACTTCTTGAATAATATAAGCAGTTCTTTTGGTGCACTGTCCTATGCTGGCCCTGATGTCAGATGGTCCCCTGGCAGTTTAGGTTTGATATTGAAAAGAAATGAGACACATACAGAAGAGATTTACTTGACCACAACAGAAGGGTAGGCGCGAAGGACATCTTGAGTTGATTCAGCTGACTGAAGTTCCTTTGCCAGAATTGTACATAAGGGTCTGCTGAGCATCAGAGAGAGTGCCTGGAGCTCTTCTGATAGCTTCTTTGTTCTCAGACAGCCAGGAAATGATGTCAGCTGATGGAGCCTTTATTCCTCTGAGCCAATCAGTTCTTGAGAATTGCCTCAATACCATTTAAAAAAAGACTTCTATGGAATTAGGGATTAGGATTTTGCTCCTACTATAGAAACAGAACCCAATCCTGAGGACAAAAGGACTTTTACCTCACTTCCTGGATGCTATAACTTTCTTAATAAATCCTAAACTGCCATTAGATTTTTTTTTGATATATTATTTCCTTATAGTCCACTTAAGCCCCTAGATCTTTCTCAGAAGAATTACTACTTTGCTAGACACTTATATCTCATTTTATTGATTTTTATACCCAGCTATAAAATATTATGCTCGAATTACTTAAATCTCCTATCTAATGTAATAATAATTTGCTAATAATCATTTAAGAATAATATTTAATTTCATGTTAAATTTCTTTTCTTTATAAAATATTTTACATTTAATTTATGGAATAAAACAAGAACTTCCATAACATAATGTGATAAAAATGATTGCACAGGAAACTACAAACCTATTATGTACAACTTACTATTCCTTTTAAATATTTAATAAAGTTATTATATAAATTTTTTTCTTTTTTTCTTTCCCCTCCTACACTAGAGATGGCTACCATTATTCATACTGTAAAATTTATTTCAGTGTGATAGCTAGTTGAGATCTTTAGAATCCTGACCATGTCATCAAGTGAGTTAGAAATCATACATTTACAAATTTGATAAGCTTTCAACCTATACCTTTATACAAATCATTTATAAAAATTGTAAATGGTAAAGACCATTCACAGATACCTGGAGATCTCCTCTGGAGACTTCTCTTTAAGTTGGAATAAAATCATTAATGTCTATATTTTGATTTGAGTAGTTCACCTAACTCCAAATTCATCCAATTATATCATCATCATTTCCATGTAATTTTTCGTACCAGAATGACATAAGAGATTTTGTCAGATAAAATCTAGGCACACTTTCTGCCACATTTTCCTCTTCTAGAATGTAAGCTCCTAGAAGAAAAAAACACTGTCTCATTTTGATAATTTTATTCCTGGCACTCAACGTGATGACTGGTATACATATGATACTTAATGAATGCATGTTGATTGCTCTATCTTGGGAAAAGGGAAATAAAATGAATCTGGAATGATTTGCTCTTAAGGAAGCCATGTTGGCTCTTTGTAAATATCTCTTCATTTTTTTTAGACATTCACTGAGTGACTTTACTAATATGTCACAGAATTTTGCCAGTCTATCTCACTGGCCTAGATCTTATAGAACCTATTCTCTTCCTTTCTTGAAAATCAAGACAATATTTGATCTACTTCAATCCAACAGAATTTCTCTCATTTTCGCTATCTTTCAAATCTCAGCAATGATGACCTGGCAACCACATGTCAGTTTTTTCAGTGCTACAGGATAAGTTTATCTGAGACAGGTAACCTGAATTCATCAGGGTAATTTGGGTGTCTTCCTATTATCTCCCAACTTGTTTGGGACATTAACTTCTTTTTTTTTCCTTTTTGGAGGGCAACTGGGGTTAAGTGGCTTGCCCAAAGTCACATGGCTAGTAAGTATGTCAAGTGTCTGAGGCCAGATTTGAACTCAGGTCCTCCTGACTCCGGGGCTGGTGTTCTATTCACTACACCACCTAGCCACTCCTATTAACTTGTTAATAATCATTTTTTTCTGTGCCTTCCAGTCTGAAGATCACACAGACAGGACATCACCTATGGGCAGCAGTGATGCTTGAGTAGACACCTTTTTGACAGAAAAGAAAAAGAAAGAAGAACAAGAGTTGAGTAGCTAGGCCTTTTTTGTTCTATCTATTCCTAGTATCCTAATAATTATTTAATAGCTTTCTATTATCCCTTCCCTCAGCCTCCCCCTGCCACTTTTTTCAGCCTTACCATTATTAGCCACAGCCTCTTGCTTTCATCTGTACATACCTCTTCTGAAATCTAAGTTATTTGATTAGTTCCCTGGGCAAATATATGCATCTTTATAGAGTTCTGTGTTCCAATGGCTTTCGATGTAGTAATAGCAACATTTTAGGGACTGGAATGTACTTCATTTCCTGCTTTTTATCAACAAAATTATTTCTCTTTTTGCTTTAGTCTTATCCTCAAAAGTTTCCCATCCTTCCTAGGTTGATTTTTACTATAGAGTTTTAAACCAAAAGGCTTACCTTTGCTTTTTCTGAGCTCTTTGCAAACTTCACTCTCAAAATCTAAGGTACAAGTCAGGCTTTTCCCATTTTTCCTTTCCTTCACTATCACAAACCCTATGAGGGTGTGGTCACTTCCCCTACATGATCCCGATCATTTCCAGCCTAGTAATCTTGTACTGTTGGTAAGAATCAGGACCAGAAAAAAACTGTTCTTTGTTACTCTTTTTAAAGGTGGAATTATCATTAAGGGCAGTCAACGAACTAGTAGTTGTTTTCCTTTATGACAGATATCTGGATAACTGTAGTCTCCCCACAGAATCATATCTTGTCTCAATGCCCAGCTCATGATCTGTTTCTCACACTTCTCCACTACTTTTTCTTTCTATCTTCTGATGAGGTTATCTTTTCTATTTCTGCCTCTGATTAATTCTACTCAAATGCTCTTTGGTAGGTGAACATACATCTTTGGTGTACTTCTCATGGTAGAAATTGCTAGTTGTCTTTATATCTGGAAAAGAGAAGGGAAGGTGCAAGGAGACAGTATAAAGGAACCAGCATTGAAATGGAAGCAATATTGTGGGAAAATGGAAAATGCTGGTATGTGATTGCACAGACAGGATCATATCACCTATGGGCAGCAGTGATGCTTGAGTAGATTTCTTGATCATCATTGAAATGGCAGCTAGCATTAGAAGTAATCACTGGTATTCTACTTATTGACCCACTAATGTGGCAATGGTAGGAGAGAACTTGTCAAAGATACTGAAGGAGGACAAAAAAGTTGTTACTCATGCTGGAAAATTTAATTAGACTTGCAAGCATTTGTTTCTCTAAGAAGTCTTGGCTGTTTACTAAAAGTAAAATTCAAGTAAGCTTTTAGAGTGAAAGCAGGGCATGACTTCATTGTCTGGGATTCTCAGGCAAAAAAAAAAATTACCTCCTCCTCCTCTTCCTTTTGTTGCTGCTTCTACTACTACTACTACTATTAACTCTGCTACTAGTATTACTAGTAATACTACTACTAGTACTCCTACTACTATTACTGCTACTACTACTAGCACTTATATAGAGCTTACTATATGCCAGACACTGTCATAAGTGTTTTACAGATATTATCTCATGCAATCTTCAAAACAACCCTGGGCCATAGGTGCTATTATTATTCTTATTTTACAGTTGAGGAAAATGAGGTAACAGAGGTTAAGTGACTTGTCCAAGAAGACACAGCTAGTAAGTTCCTGAGGTCAAATTTGAACTCACATCATCTGGACTCCAGGACCAACACTCTACTGCATCAGCTAGCTACTATCAATGAGGCATCCAGTGGAAAGTTTGTATATCTACATATATGTATAGGTAAAGGTATGTATATGATTGCACATATAGGTACGTGTATATATGTACATACGGGTGTGTATGTGCCCATAGATTTTATACCTCTATGAATGTGTGTGTGTGTGTGTGTGTGTGTGTGTGTGTGTGTGTGTATATATATATATATATATATGCGTATGTGTATGTATATGTGTGTGTGTATTTCCTAGTAGTGAGTCAGTATTCTTGTAAAGGCTGAGGTTCTAATGAAAAGGTCTTATAAAGACAATTGCAGATATGGTTATGATAGAGCATTTAATCTACAACTCCATCCCACCCATTAGTCATTCAATCAATATAAATTTACTATATGTCAGCGACTATATCTATCAAGTGTTATAAATATAGATCTGGAAGGAACCTCATAGTCCAATTCTCTCCTTTTACAGATGAAGGAGCTGATATCCACTGAGCTTGTATCACTTATCCAAGGTCCCACATAGGATATATAAGAAGTGATATCTAAACCTGGGATCTCTGGGTACTGAGGCAGGACTCACCTCTCTGTAGTCCAAAATGTGTGAAGAATTAGGGTTACAAATACAAAAGAAGACATGCATGGTAACGGTGAGGGATCAGTTGAAGAAAATGGGGTGTGACTGATTTGTCCTGAAAAAGAGATTTTGAAGGGTCATGATAGACATCTTGAAATGTCTGAAAAAGTAAGAGAGAGTAGGTTTGCTCTGGCTGAATTCTGCTAAAGTTGGAAAAATGGTAGATTTTGGGAATATAGTGTGAATATATCCAAATCATTCATGTGCACATTACAAAACATCAGGATTTCATTACAAGCTGTATTTGTACAAGACCAATACAACCAGATAAAAAGTGAAAAGAATCATGCCTTATCTACATTGTAGTTTCCAGACCTCAAGGATATTTGGAAATATGAGAAATCTGAAGCAGATGGCAAGAGAGCAGATGTTGAATGGTGAGAAAAGTTAGACAAGTAAATCTGGGCATTATTTAGCTAAAGAAATTAGTTAAAGGTGACTAGGTGATGGTCCTGTACCAAAATCTTCCAAACCTGTACTTATTAAATACTTTATGAGGATGATGTCAATGAAGGAATATAATAAGAAAACAGGCTTGAGGGAAAGGCACTAAGGAATCCTTATTTACAATGAGAGATGAAATAGTCTAAGATACAGGTAGTGGAAAATGATGAAAAGGTAAATGCTTTTGAAGGACAATTTAGAGAATGTCTAGCAGGAGTATTTAGAATAATACTATCCTTTAGCTCAGGTTCTCATTTACAGTCTAAGTGACAATTGATATTGAAAAAATAGCAAGGTTATTTTTTGCCCAGACATTAAGTCTTCATACCTATAAGATTGGAAGGCTTTCCCTAACTAGGCTAGCTAGCTCTGGAGAAAAACAATTTTTTTAAATTAATTTATTAGTTTAGTTTCAGTTAACAAGATTCAATTCCGTAGTTCCTTGATTTTCAAATTTCCTTTACTTCCCTCCCCCCTCCCCACATGACAGCATATAGTCAAGTATAGGATCTGCAAATGCATTCATATTAGACATTATTCCAATTACAAAGGCATATTGTACTAGGTGGGATGAAAGATAGTAAGGAAGAAATAAAACCAAACAATGAAAAGAACAAGATCATTTAGTTTGCTTCCATCAGGATTCAGGCTCAGTTCTTTCTAGTTATATCTCTGGATGGCGCATTTCTCACTTTCTTGAGTCTTTCGGGATTAACTTATATCACTGCATTGCTGAAAAGAGTCCAGTCTGTCATATTGGTCATCACAGATATGGTATGTCTGTGATTGTATACAAATTTCTTCTGATTCTACTCTTCTCGCTCAGCATCAGTTTGTATAAGTCTCTTCAGGTAATTATGAAATCCGTCACCTCTTCGTTTCTTATAGCACAATAATATTCCATTACATTCATATACCACAACTTGTTTAGCCATTCCCCAATTGATAGGCACCCCTTTAGTTTCC
Source organism: Gymnobelideus leadbeateri (assembly GCA_011680675.1). Taxonomy (NCBI): domain Eukaryota; kingdom Metazoa; phylum Chordata; class Mammalia; order Diprotodontia; family Petauridae; genus Gymnobelideus; species Gymnobelideus leadbeateri. Next base: position 569,011 of record WOXC01002638.1, read on the forward strand.
AATGTCTGGAGAAAATTTAATGTGAAAAAACCATATGTGGGTTTGAGTTTAGGGAAGTAGTTCTGAAGTAGCATTATATCACTGTTTGAGCATTTGGCTATGCTTAGTTTAACTGTACATTAAGAGTTAAATTTGGGTAACAACTGGAAAAGAGGTATGGTCTTGATAGGGGCAAATACTATGAGTAATAAGGCAGGCTGTCAAATTGCAAATGTTAACTTTTCCTATTATTGCCTCTCTCTCCTTCCTCCCCCCAAATCAGCTGTATGCAGACTCAGGGAAAATATTGAGGCATTGAAGTGACTTAGAATTTGGCTGTCAAGAAAATCTGCTCCATCTTGGAAAAATGGAAGGGCGGGGGCGGGGGGGGCGGTTTAGGTAGAATCTCAGAATCCAGTACCATGTGATTTTCTTCCCTCTGTTTTTGCTTCACAGTAGAGAAAATGCAAGAGAATCAGAAGCTGCTAATACGAACCTAGAAAAATAAAATCATCTATCCTTCGATTAAATGGGAAATAGCCAGAGAGTTCCCTCCCTAGAGATAGGGTGAAAGGCTACAAAGATATCTTTCTACTGCATCTCTGATTTCAAGCTTCCAGGAAATCCTGAGGCACAAGATTTGGAGATAAAACTAGACCTCTGTATGTGCCCCAAATTGACTTTATTATATTTTTAATGCTAGTTTAGCAATCATAATTTTTTATTTGTTTTCCTGGAGACAACTGGATTAAATAACCTGCCAAGGGTCACACAGATAATAAGTGTCTGGTCCTCTTCACTTTAGGGCCAGACAGTGCTCTGTCCTCTGTATCACTTAGCTGTCCCTTAGTAATAATTTTAAAACAGGAAAAATATAAGTCTGGACTGACATTCTTAATGAAACTATGTTGTCTCTTTGTGGCCACCAGTTCTTTTTAGATGTTCACCAACTATCTCTTTGATAGAATATTTCAGAATTTTGCCAGGAATTGGAGCCTATCTTATTGGCCTATAGCTTCCAAGCTCTACTCCCTGTTGAGAATTATTTCGTCTATATCTTGCTCATATACAATTCTTAGCATGTTTCTTCTTCCATCAGACTGAGCTTGCTGAGAACAGGGACTGTATCTTTTCCCTTTCTTTTGTATCCACAGACTTTAATAAAGTACCTAGCACATAGTAGGTGCTTTATCAATGTAATCTGGCTTCAAATATGTGACATACTACAGGGGCCAGATTCATGGTGATTCTGCACTTAGAAGAGTAATTATGAAATGATTCCTGTTTATGTCCCCAGTTGGGGACCAAAACTCTCTAACAATGAGCTGAAGGGCGGGAGTGGAGCTCCCAACTCTGTGCTAGGGAGTGGTATCTCCTAGGAGGCTTCCATTATGCCCTTTGCCACAAATAAAGGGGCACCCAACAAAATAAAGGAACAGGGTAGATCACAGGTATCATGAGAAATAAGACAAAATCTGGAAAATATATTTCTTAAGAGAATTGATTTAAAATAAGCACAAACAGAAGAAAGGATGTGACAAGGTAGGACTAATCTATCTCTGAAGGTTTGTTTCTTTCTATGCTGTTACATCTGGATGAAGATGTTTCTGATAAAACACTTAAGAGTCACACATGCCTCTAAGCCAGTCCCTTCAGAAGGAAGGTATCTTTCACGGTTGTACAGAAGGGAACTGCAGATGTGGCAAACACCAGATGATGCCCCCATCTTATGCCTCTGTGTGCTGCCATGGGATGCCATCTTTCCTTTCTTTCCTCTTCTAGAGCCCCCCACAACTCACTGTTGATAATGCATGATAATTCTTGACCCCTGTTTGAGAAATGATTACTTTAGTCTCCTCTCATTCCAAACTTGGAAGAAATATAAATTCCAGAAGATTTTGTGGCAAACCAACCCTTTGCCAAGGATCATTATATAAATATTTATTGATTTCCTTCTTCTATTGAAAATCAGGATATTTGTGTTTGGCTTTAAAAAAGGAGATTATAGTAGAGCCGATTCCAAAGAAAATTTAAAAAAACAACCAAAAACTATGCTAAATCAGTAATTGATAACAGTTCAGCATCAGTGAGAAAGGTACTGAATTCCTTCTGTGTGCTTTTATTTGTATCTTCCTTTCAAGTGTCAATCAGTCAACAAGGCACCATCTATATTTTAAGACACTAATGAGTTGTTTGTTAGTCAGTCTTTGTGCCTAACACTTTAAATGAGCCATATTTTCATGAAAGATAACAACAAAGCAGAAAATCCTGCTTATCTTTGATTCACTTAGCAGTGTGTATAGTAATCTTAAAGTAATAGTCCATCCGATCTTGCTCATATGGTAGGCATAGGTCCCAAAAGGAAATAAAACTGCTTTTGAAGAGGTATTCTAAAGACTGAAACATAAAAAGGCACGGGAACATCAAAGTCATCTTTATAGCTTTGGTTTTAACATTGTGTCAAGACTGATCCCAAACTAAATTTAAGAGAAGAGAGATGAAAAAAAAAATCATCTTTTCTGTAATTGCCTTTAGGAGTCTATATCTCTACAACAACCTCAGCATCCTTTGCAAGATTAAAAAGAAAGCTGTGAAGTTGGTAATTCAACCATCATTAAGATACTGAGAATGTTCAGTTATAGTATTGACTAAACCTGCTATTCAATTAGTCAGTGGTAAAAAATTATTGACAAGTGTGTCAATGGAAATGTGGGACCATGCAAACCCCACTGGACTTACTCTTTATAAAAGGAAAATATTAAAAAAGGAAAATATAAGCAGGTACATAAATCCAGAGTTAGCATATGCATTTAATTAATTTTAAAATATATTAGTTAAAATATTTTCTGATGTTTTCGTAGAAAGCAGTTTCTCAGGGGCGGCTAGGTGGCGCAGTGAGTAGAGCACAGACCCTGGAGTCAGAAGGCCCTGGGTTCAGATCCGGCCTCAGACACTTAACACACACAAACAAAAACCTAGCCATGTGACCTTGGGCAAGTTACTTGGCCCCAACTGTCCTCCAAAATGAAAAAAAAAAAAGCAGTTTCTCATATGTTCCCAAATAATAATATTAATAATATGTTTGTATATAATTATGGTTATAGCTATATAAAGAGGTCCAGGTTACAAACTAGCTAGAAGGATGAGAGATATAGATTAGTTACAGTAGATAGTTAGAAAATTACATATGTGACATAGACTATGTAAACAGAGACAGAGAGATAGATAGAAGGATGGATAGATAGGTAGGTAGGTAGATAGATAGATAGATAGATAGATAGACAGATAGATGGGTGGATGAATTGATAGACAGAGACAGAGACAGACAGAGGCTATTCTTAATGTACAGTATCATTCCTGAGGTTTGAAGATTTTTGCTTGGGAAGGACCATAATGTAAACAAGGGTAGTTAGGTGATGCAGTGGATAGAATTCCAGGTTTGGAATTAGAAAGACTCAGCTTCCTGAGTTCAAATCTGGCCTCAGGCACTTACTGTGTGACCCTGACACTTAGCCCTGTTTGCCTCAGTTTCCTCATTTGTAAAATGACCTGAAGAAGGAAATGGCAAATCACTTAACTATCTTTGCCAAGAAAACCCCAAATGAACTCATGAAGAGTCAGACACAACTGAAATGATGGAACAACAAATGATATAAATATACCAGAAAGGTATATTAATAAAATAATTAGTAATCAGTATAAGTGCTTGATTTTCATAACAAACGCAAAGGTATTTATATTCTTAGGGAAAGTTTGAGGGACTTCCATTTGAAAATTATACCCTCCAAGTATTATTGAATTGTTGCTACTTAGGTAAGGATAATACTACCATTATTAATTGATATTTTGCTAACCTCTAAAAGGAATGTAAGCTCCCTGACTCCCTCTCCCTTAACTGTTTCACTTTGCACCCCTAGTTCCCAGCACAATGTTCATAGTAGGTGCTTAATAAATGCTTATTGATTATAGCTGTTTAAAATAAGAGTAGAAGTAGGAGATTGTATTAATGTAATCCATTATCTTTCCAATCCCCAAAAGTAGGGTTGTTGAGTATGGGGAAATACATGTTTATTCAAAGGAGAGGTGAATTCTTTCTGACTGAGCCTGTTTATTAGATATGCACCAGCATCTGTTTAGAGATAGGGATTGATTTAGTCAATCAATCACCCCACCCCATCCCACTTAAAGTAATTACTTTAACCAGGTGATAACACCTTTATTGAATCATTTAATCCATCAAGCACATTAGACTAAATACAAAATGTCCTTGATCAGTTTAGAAGGAGAAAGCCATTTTTATAGAATGGAATGACATTGGAAGTCCACTGGCATTGGCTGATGATGCTTTGTTGGTATTCTGTAAAATGGTAAGCTAGTATAGAACCAAACATTATTCCAGTATCTGGCCAGTGTGTAGTAGAAGCAATCACAGCCAAGCCCCTTGAAAGAAATTACTTTGGGGGTCTGGAGGTCTGCATGTGGGAAGTACTCCTTTATTTCCTCCTCAATACCCTTGATTAGAGAATAAGTTTGTGAACAATGGAAGGTTGAAAGATCTGGAAATTTCAATAGTATCTTACCAGAGTTCCCTAGGACACCAATAGTCGGTAGCAGTGCCTACATTAGGAACAAGGAAGGACAAACTAAACAAACAGCAGAAAGCTACGGCGTATCTATAGGAGTCATCATAAGAGTTCCATGAAAGAGAGAAAAACATATCTAACAACTCTGAAATACTTTTTTTCTTTAAAACCACATGTACTCTAAGCTTGAACCCACTTTCCCCTAGACTCTTGTGAATACTTGCAAGAAAATGTCCCTTAGTTTGGGGGCTGTTTAGATTGACTGTTCTTACTATAATTAATGTCAGTAAATACATACTACTAAAAGCTAACTAAATCTGGCTGGCTAATTGATAGGGACTGATAATTATGGGAGAAATTATCGGTGAGGACTTTTGAGCTATATGGTGTGCCAGCTTGAATGAACTCTTCAGAACAAACTGTTGAATTTTCTTTTTTAACCTTTTTTCCAATTTATTTATTTTTACTTTTCAACATTCATTTCCACAAGACTTTTAGTTACAAATTTTCTCCCCTCTTTCTCCTATCCCCCACCCCAAGATAGCAAGCCTACTGAATACCCCTTCCACAAATATGCTCTCTCTTATATCCTCCCTTATTCCCTCCTAACTTTCTAGAAGGGCAAGATGGATTTCTACACTCCACTGCCTGTATATCTTATTTCCCAATTATATGTAAAAAAAATCAACAACAATTTTTTAACATTTTTTTTAAAACTTTGAGTTCCAGATTTTTCCCTTCTTCCCTTCTCACCCACCCTTACTGGGAAGACAAACAATTCAATATAGGTTGTACATGTGTAGTTATAGAAAACATTTCCAAAGTAGTTACATTGTGAAAGACTAACTATATTTCTCTCCATCCTATCCCATCCCCCCACTTATTTTATTTTCTCCTTTGACCCTGTCCCTTTTTGAAAGTGTTTGCTTCTAACTACCCTCTCCCCCAGTCTGCCTTCCCTTCTATCCTCTTCCCTCTTATCCCCTTCCCCCCTACTTTCCTGTATGGTAAGATAACCAATTGAGTGTGTATGTTATTCCCTCCTTAAGCCAAATTCAATGAGAGTAAGGTTGACCCATTCCCTTTCACCTTCATGCTCTTCCCCTCCACTGTGACAGTTTTCTCTTGCCTCTTTTATGTGAGATAATTTACCTAATCTATATCTCCCTTTCTCCTTCTCCCAATATATTCCTCTGTCACCTGTTAATTTTATTTTTTAGATATCATCCGTTCCCATCCAACTGATCCTATGCCCTGGGTCTATGTATACATGTAAACACATATACACATACATATATACTTATACACACATACACCCTCCTATACACACACACACACACACACACACACACACACACACACATATATATATATATATATATATATATATATTCCCTCCAACTATCCTCATACTGAGGAAAGTCTCATGAGTTACAATTTCTGTCTTTCCATATAGGAATGTAAATAGTTCAACATTAATAAGTTCCTTATGATTTCCTGTTGAATTTTCAGTGTGAGCATTGGCAAATACTGAAAATTAGGGCTTGGGTTATTGTTTTTATTTGTTGTTTAGACTTAAGAAAGAGATGGAGAAAATGATAATAATACAGATTAAAATTAAAAGTGAATCATATATACTTTTTCCTGAAGAGCCAGACATTAAATATTTACCAGCACAATTCTGGCTATAAATATTAGAAAAATATTCCTTCTCCAGTCCCAAGTAGAACTCTCAGAAGAGAAAGAGTAGCCTTGCTCCTGAAACCTGATCCCATAGTGCTAGGACATATTGGGAGAATGACCTCAAAACCTGTTCTATACCTGGATCAAAAATGGCTTGGTTTAGAATGCAGAAGATATTTTTTTATCTACCTAATTCTCAGGAGGTATGGAGGAAAGACTATATATGGATAACTGATAAATATATAGAATATACATGTATACATCTACATACACATATACATATAAATACATTTATAGTTACACACACACATGTGTGTGTGTGTGTGTATGTGTGTGTACATAAAATGATAAAGAATCTATTGAGCAGATATTCTGGGATAAAGAGAAAACTAGTTCCACCCCATGATCCACCCACCCTTATTTGTCAGAATCTCTGACTAGAGTGAAAATTAAAGGTGGGATGCAAAGAAAATTCAGAGAAGAAGTCTTCCCTTCTTCCTGATGGCCCATTTCTAGGGTAATATCCATTTCTACATTGTTTCTTCTTTCTTTGGGACTAGATTAAAAAATTACTGTGGTATAGTGGAAAGTACTTTTCTCTAAGTTAGGAAGCCCTGGGTTTGAGCCCCACTTCTGTCACGTGTCACTGTGTGATCTTAAGCAAGGTGCTTTTCAGTGTCTCCAAGATGATTGGTTGTAGAACAATGCTAAATTTCCATTGATAGAGTTTTCTCACGTAGAGTTAGTTTCTTGGCCAAAGGAGCCATAGAAGCATAGCAATAAAATAAAGATAAATTAAAATTTTTTTAAAGTTCATAGAATGTCCAAGAAAGTAATTTACCTATAAGTTGTACAATTTTATTGATAGAGAGTTTTCTCACTCAGAAAAATTACAGGTAAGGTCCACAGATAAGGAAGATAAATAGCTACTAAGGATCTATACCCATAGACTCTCCTCTCTTCCTTTTGGCCTGGGTAAAACTTTCTCTCTTTTCCTCTTCCCTGAGAACCTCATGACTGGTGGCTGTATCTCCTAACTTCCTCTCTCTTCTCTTGGGAGACATTGGGTATCATCTATCTTGTGTATCTCATCTTGCCTGGCTTCTGCCAAAGGCCTGAGGTCTCTTCCTTTTCATTATATCTAGAACCTCATCATCCTATAAGATGGAGTTGACTTTGTAATTCACACAGTAGTACCCGCACCCCCTGGGGTTCCTTCCTTTCTCTCATTGGAGAGGGTGGTGGATATCTGGGAGCTACTCCCTGATCCTCCATTTAAGGAGAACATCCAGGGCATTCACATAAGCATTTTTTACCCAGCTGCTCTCCTGAGCTTTATAATCCCCAGAAACTCATCATCCTTTAAGATAAACTGAACTCTATAACTTATACCTCTTCAGATCATTTCCCACCTGGCTGCAGGATTTTGTAAGGCACCCCTCCCTAGGTCAAACACCCTCTTCCATCTTTTCAGTTTTTTTTAGATTAAATTTAAGATTGATTCTTTTTAGATTAGATTGTAAACTCCTTGATGGCAGGGACTATTTTATGCCTTTCTTTTTACCCCCAGAACTTAGCACAGAACCTGAAACATTGTAGGCCTTTAATAAATGGTTATTGATCCTGACTTGAAGCCTTAGATATCCATGACACATCATTTTTTGGCAAGTTTTCAAGCCCTTGGATTCATCAATCTATTATTCTTCTGGACTTTCTAAGATGCCAATCTATTGATTTGCTCACCTGGTCGGTCTGTCTCTTTCTCAGTCTCCCCTTCCCTTCTTCCTTCCACCTTTTTTTCTCTCTTCTTTTCTTCTCGACGATTTGGTATTTGGAGTTATTAAGCTTTGAGAATCCTGCAACTCAATATGTAAAAATGTTTGCATATTTATAATTGATCTCCATTGTCAAGGCAGAAATACCTATGTGTCTGCATTTTTTTGAGTGTGTTAAGGAGGTAGATTTTCAATTTACAGATGCTATTTTTGCTATAATTTACATATTTGTTTCGGAAAACTTTTCAGAAATTCCATATGCATTGTCATTCTGTTTAATTCATAAACATCCTGTGTCTCTTAAAGAAATTTGCATGCTTTATTTACGCTCCTATAGGGAAATTTCAGTGGATCCTAAGGGTTTGGGGAGAAGTGAATTTGGGAGGGGAGCAGAAGAATCTTTTCTTCTCAAACTCATCAATGCTGGTCACATCACCTCAGTATTCAGACTTTATTCACTGAAACCCATGAAATTTAATGAAACAAAATAAATACCCATGCATCACTGAAATCAGAATTTCCTGACAATTAGGTTGTATACACTTTTTAAAAAGTAATAGCAAATTGGATGTCTCCCAGCATTTTGCATCCTAGATGGTTGCCTACTTTCAGGATAATGTGCTTTTGAGTCTGGAAACTACCTGTGTTGCTGTAGTTATAATCCTTGTTGTTGTTTGGGATTCAAGCTATTCTATTGACCTTCTGGGAACCTACATAGTGGGACCACTGAGTCAGATGTCTAGTCATAAAACACTTACTTGCTTTTCAAAATATTTTGGATGCAGCTACATAGTTCACAAACCAAAAAAAAAATATTTTTAAAAAGATACTTAAATCTGTGCTTCTTGAAATCTCATTTAGTGACTTTGACACTGGTCTTTGTGACATAGACCTTGATGACTCAGAATTGGTTCAAGAATCCAGTGCAATACTCTCAAGTCAGAGAACAAATACCACAAGACCTACCCAATAATTCACATGAAGGAATAAAAAGCCAATTAGGGATTGTTCTCAACAGTTTGGGAACGAATTGAAAAGTTAAGTCATTGGTCATTTGAGAGGTCATGTCTCAGTTGGATTACTGATGCATTAAGCAAGCCTATTTTCCATCATACTTCCCCCTTTTTCCTATTACTGCCAAATTAATTATTTTCACTCAAAGTTCTATCATGTCCTTTCCTTGCTTAAAATCCTTCAGTGATTCCCTCTATATAGTACAATGAATTAAGTCCAAGCTCCTGAGGCTGGTATTCAATGCCCTTCACAATATGATCCGACTTACCTTTCTAGTCTTGTCTTACTCTACTACCCTTCATTTAACACTCTGCTTTATCCAAAATTGGCCATTCAACATCATCTATGTACTGCCTCTGTATATAACTCACCTTTTCTCACAATTTTCCCCATGAACAGAATGCCTGTCCCAAAATCCTTCTTATCTTCAAATGCCATCTCACCCAAGAAATCTTCCCTGATATCAAAACAGTGTCTCTCCCCCTCCCCTTTCCAATTCCCATTGCAAAGTTTCCTTCTTTAGGACTTAAATGGCACTTTGTACCTCTTTTATACACTTACCATATTTCATTCTATACTGTATCTGTGAGTATGTGTGTGTCATAACCACCTAGTAAACTATAGGCTCCTCAAGACTGAGATGGTATCTTACTTAATTTGTTTGCCTTCTTAGGTGCTTAGTGTTATGCTCACATAGAATTAAGGCTGTAAGGGACATCCTCTATTTAGATGAAGAAACCGAGTGTCACATAATTAGTGTCACCAGATCTTCCTGACTCTACACTCTACATCCAGCACTCTTTGCACTCACTGTGTAACCTAGTCACTTTGTACATAGTAGCTGCTAGCTATGTTTGCTGAAGTGATTAATGTTCTAGATATTTATAATCTACCTTGAATTACAATTATTTACATATATATATCCTCATTCCCTTACTAGACTGTAAGATGTTTAAGGAAATGGACCACATCTCATTCATCTTTGTATCAACTTACTCTATTAGCACAGAAGCAGGCATTAATAAAGAAATTTTAAAAATTGCTAATCACTTGCCAGGTGCCACGAATTATGGGAGGCCCTGGAAATGTAAATGCAAAAATGGGACAGTGCTACCCTTCAAGTTTCTTATTCTAGCAGGGATAGACAAAACAAATAGGGAGGAGGAAAAATGAAAAAGGACCTAAATTTACAAAAATGTTTATAGCAGTTCTTTATGGTGGCAAAAGATTGGAAATTGTTGGACTGTCCATCAACTGGAGAATGGTTGGACAAGTTGTTTTATATGATTGTGATGAAATACTACTGTGCTTTAAGAAATGATGAGCAATATGCCTTAACACCTTAAAAATATACTAATTCAAATGGCAAAAGAGGTCTAAAAAGCCAATGTGGAGAAGAATGCCTTAAAAAGCATAATTGGCCAGATGGAAAAGGAATTTCAAAAATTTACTGAAGAGAATAATTCCTACAAAATTAGATTGGAGCAAATGAAAGTTAATAACTTTATGAGAAAGCAAGATGCTATAAAATAGATCCAAATGAATGAAAAAACAGAAGACAATGTGAAATATCTCATTGGAAAAACCACTGACCTGGAAAATAGGTCCAGGAGAGATAATTTAAAAATTATTGGACTACCTGAAAGCCATGATAAAAAAGAGCCTGGACATCACCTTTCAAGAAATTCTCAAGGAAAATTGCCCTGACATTCTAGAACCAAAGGGCAAAATAGAAATCAAAAGAATTCACTGATCACCTCTTGAAAAAGATACCAAAAAGAAAATCCCTGGGAATATTATAGCCAAATCCCAGAGTTTCCAGGTCAAGAAGAAATATTACAAGCAGTCAAGAAAAAAACAAATTGAGTATTGTGGAAACATAATCAGGATAACACAAGACCTAGTAGCTTCTACATTAAGGGATCAAAAGGCTTGGAATATGATATTCCAGAGGTCAAAGGAGCTAAGATTAAAACCAAGAATCACCTACCTAGCAAAATGAGTATAATACTTCAGGGGAAAATATGGACATTTAATGAAATAGAGGATTTTCAGGCATTCTTGATGAAAAGACCAGAGCTGAACAGAAAATTTGACTTTCAAACACAAGAAGCAAGAGAAGCTCAAGAAGGTATATAGGAAAAAGAAATCATAAGGAACTTATTAAAGATGAACTATTTACATTCCTACATGGAAAAATGATAATGGTAACTCATGCGATTTTTCTCAGTATGAGGATAATTGAAGGGAATATATATATATATATATATATGTGTGTGTGTGTGTGTGTGTGTGTGTGTGTGTGTGTGTGTGTGTATACATACATCTATGTATGTATAGGTCGGTATATATGTGTATATATGTGTTTGTATGTGTGTACATGTATGCATAGACAGAGAGCACAGGATAAGTTGAATATGAAGGGATGGTATCTAAAAAATAAAATTAAGAGGTGAGAGAGGAATATATTGGAAGAAAGGGAAAGGGAGAGATAGAATAGGGTAAATTATCTCACATAAAAGAGACAAAAGAAAACTGTTACCATGGAGGTGAAGAACAGAAAGGTGAAAGTGAATAAGTCATCCTTACTCTCTTTGGATTTGGCTTAAGGAGGGAATAACATACACATTCAGTTGGGTATTTACCATACAGGAAAGTAGGGGGGAAGGGGATAAGAGGGAAGAGGATAGAATGGAAGGCAGATTTGGGGAGAGGGTAATTAGAAGCAAACACTTTCAAAAAGGGACAGGGTCAAAGGAGAAAATATAATAAATGGGGGGTGGGATGGGATGGAGGGAAATATAGTTAGTCTTTCACAATATAACTACTATGGAAATGTTTTTCACAACTACACATGAGCAACCTATATTTAATTGCTTGTCTTACCAGTGGGAGTGGATGAGGAGGGAAGAAAGGAAAGAATCTGGAAATCAAGGTTTTAAAAACAAATCTTTAAAACATTGTTTTTACATGCAACTGGGAAATAAGATATACAGGCAATGGGGTATAGAAATCCATCTTTCCCTACAAGAAAGTAAAGGGGGGTGGAAGAGGATATAAGAAAGAACAGATTGGGGGAAGGGTTGTTCAGTATGCTTGCTATATTGGAGCAGGGGTAGGGGAGAGACAGGGAGAAAATTTGTAACTCAAAATCTTGTCAAAGTAAATATTTAAAACTAAAATGAATGAATGAATGAATGAATGATTTTTTAAAAAGAAGGAAAAATAAAACAGTCTCTTCCCTCAAGAAGCTCAGAATCTAATGCAAGTATGCTACAAGCCAGAGAGGGGGGAGAAGCAAAGAGAAGGGGGTGTGGTTTGTGCATATAGTAACAGCATAGATAGCAAGATGCTTGGGCTGAATGGAGAAGGGTTGCTATAGTGGGACAGGTATAAATTTATTTACTCACCAAAGTAGGCCATTGATAAAGTTTCCCTTTTGTCCCTATGTGCCAGTTAAGTGTTTGTTGATTGAACAAATAAACTCATGTTTGTGGTCCACTTTCTGCTTGTTGCTTCCTGAATATATGGTACACATATCCTCCCTGGAGTAATAGGTTTCCTCATCAATGCCCTTTGGTCAATATCCCCATCCATTAATTTGAATCTCACCCTTGGCTCCCCCTGCCTAACCATTCCTTTGATCTACTCCTACAGTAGTGCTGACATCAAACCTGTGACGGCCCTTCTCTGAGGGTTCCTAATTACATCTTTTATCTTACTTTCCCACTGTTGAATGTTGACACTGCTTCCACCTGCTGTTACTTCCCTTTTACAGCCTGGTCAGGTAAATTCCACTTTGCTTTTATGATATGAAAAATGAGATGCCCTATAGGGTTTCTGCCAAAGGAGTAATTTAGCTGGGATTTTTGAGAGCTCCTAATTTACTGGTTCTGACTTGACAAATAAGGCTGGACACAGCAGTCATTTATTCTCTCCCATTAAAACATTGCTGAAAGGGCTGCTTTCTGGGCAGGTGCCACCGAGGCTACAGAGGTGGCTTGTGTTCATCTTCTCTCTGCTGCTCTGGTTCTGACAGCACCAGGGACAAAGTGTTATCATCAAAGAGCATGGGGCTATGGGATGGTTGGGTGGTGAGGTGATGTGGATAGATAGGGACAAGGATGAGGGAGGGGAATGTCTCTTTTAGCGCTCCATTGGCAATTATGTTAAACAGATGTCATGTCTCCTGCTCTGCTAGTTGGTCTGTCTCCACAGCAACAGGAACTAAGCCAGTAGCTGGCTACTTTCAGCTCACTTTTTTAGAAGGCCTATTGGGCTCAGTCTTGGTTTGTGCTCTTGATAATGAGCTACAGATTGAGAAACCAGGATCTATACACATACTAAGTTAGTGGACTGAGGCATATAGCTTTGTAAAATTGAGCGAAGAAGGCACCTCAAGGGAAACAAAAAGGTTTTGTGTGTTTACCCTCAATACATGTCAAAGACAATTCATTCTATTTGGAAGCCTAAGAGGAATTCTGAGATCAGTAACCATCTATCAGCAAGAAAAGCTTGCCATGGATAAAGGTATTTTATGTTGAGAATATGCCACTTCACAAAACTTTTGACCAGCCTGTTCTGCTACATTACATTGTGGCCCATGCTATAATAAATAAAAGTGACATTTTAAGATATTGGTCTGCCATCAATCATTCTTGTTCCCAGCAAGAGCATCTCTTAGATTAGATTACTAATGTATGGGAACATATAATTGAGAAACACTTGGGTGTTATGGATAGGGAGCTGGCTTCAGAGGCAGGAAGATGAAAGTTCCATCTTTGGCACAATACTGGTTCTGTGATCAGGGCAAATCACTCAACCTCATAGAGCCTCAAGCAATCCTGTAGGGTGGGAAGTTGCTAGAGCAGCTCTGTTCATTATTAATACCAAGACCTTCTTCACTGACAATTCCATACACTAATGAACTTGCAGGTGGAGACAAAAAACTATGTTAGGGTGACAATTAGAGCAAACAATAAATGCATGCATCCTTATTTAAAATTAATAAATACAAAAATAAATTAATTAAAATTATTTAAAATAATTAATTAAATTAACTATAATTATTATCTTTCTTGGGTGCAAATAAGAGTGACAGTGTGAATACATTTTATACATTGGATACACCCAGGGTTCAATGATTTACTAGACTAAATTTTGGATTTAATCACAAAATAGTAGAATTTGAGAATAGGAAGGGATATCAGCATGTACCCAGTTTAACCCAGACAAGAAAGGAATCCCTACTAATAATGGCCTAGATATCCAGACTCTGCTCAAAAACCTCTCAAGGGAGCCCCTTCTACTTTTGGACAGGCTAATGGATAGGAAGTTGAATCCTTCCTTCACATCACAGCCTTTCAAATCTCTGAACAAAGCTTTCATGTTCTTATTTACTCACCAAGGTAGGCCATTGATAAACTTTCCCCTTTGTCCCTATATGCCAGTTAAGTGTTTGTTGATTGAACAAATAAACTTATGTTTGTGGTCCATTTTCTGCTTGTTGCTTCCTGGATATATGCCTTCTCTCACCAGGTGAAAAATCCTTACTTCCTTCAAATGATCTTCGTTTGATGTGAACTCAAGGCTCTTTGTTATCTGATTTGCCTTCCTATGAATACTGTCTAGCTCAGGGATGGGGAACCTGTGGCTTTGAGGTCCTCATGTGCAACCCTTTGACAGAAGGGCCACACTTGAAGATCTAGAGGGCAACATGTGGCTTCAAGGCCACAGGTTCCCCACCCTTGGTTTAGCTTGTCAATGACCTTTTTAAATTGTGACACCTAGAAATTAAAATAGTTCTTCAGATAAGGCTGGATAAAGGCAGAACAGCGCTTCCATTGTCTTCCTACTCCTGGGATTCATATCTCTTTTTACAGCCCCAAACCAGGTGAGATTTTTTAGCTGCCAAATCACAGTGTTGAATCATTGAGCTTCCAATTCATTAAACTCCCTGTACCCTGAATCTTTTTCAGAACAATTTCTGGGTAAGCATTCCCTCCCTCACATTGTAAACTGTGAAGTTCATCTATTTGTCTATTTACATAACTATTTTTTATTTAGTACCCAATGGTAAGATTTTACATTTTTTTCTAATGAGTTTTGTCTTCCTTTGTTGTTAGTCATATCTGACTCTTCATGCCACCCCCCCCCCTTCAGACCTGGCACTATATCCATTGTGGTACTGAGCCTCCCTTTCATCTTCCTAGATTCAACCAAATGTTCTAGCCTCCCAGGTCTTTTTGAGTATAGACTATATCATTTAGTATATGACTATATCTCTTACTCTAATCTCTGTTTCACCTTTATCAGTGAACTGAAATTGTTCTCTCAAAGTTACCAGTGATTTGTCATCCTTTGGAACCTATCTGCAGCATTTATCACTATTAATCCCCTCCTGGATACTTTCTCCATGCTCAGGCTTTTTCTTGGTTGTCTTCCTGTTTCTCTGACCATTTTCCCTCAGACTTCTCTTCTGGATCTTCTGTCTTGCCATACCATCTAACCATGGGGATGTGACAAGTGTTCCCTTCTCTTTTTCCCTCTCTGTACTATTTCCCTTGGTGATCTCATTGGAAACCATGGGTTTAATGATCATATCTACATAGATAATTGTCAGATTATATATCTAGCCCAAGGATGTCCTCTATTTCTGATCTTGTATCACTAGCTTCCTGTTGATATTTTTTTTTTGTTTTAACTTATTGATTCAAACTGCTTTTCCTGTGGCCCAAGTCTTTCACCTTTTTGTCCTCCTTAACTCCTCACTCTTGCATAACACACATATCCAAATCATTTACTAAATATTATAGTTTCTCTCTTTGCAACATCTCATATATAACCCATTTTCTCCATTTAAATAGTCATAATCCTGGAGAACCCCTTGCCTGGACTGTTGTAATTTTTGGTCTCCCTCCCTCAAAACTTTCTTTACCTCCAATTCATCCTTCACTCAGATGCTTAAAATGTTTTTTTTCTAAAACATGGATTTGACCATATAATCTCCCTACTCAATCAATTCAAGTGTATCCCTATTACCTCCAGGACCAAATAAAAAGTCCTGCCATTGGCATTAAGGTTGTTGACAATGTTTACCTTTCATGCCTTTGCAGCCTTCTGACATGACTCCCCTCCAGGAATTATAGGATCTAGCTATACTGGACTATTTGTTCTTCTCACATGAGATCTTTTTTCTCTATTTATTTGTCTTTTCCCCCTGTTGTGGGAATGGGAATTTAAGATCTTCCCTGTCCCTAGGCCCTTTGATATGCTTAAGTGACTCTGAGAACCTTCCTTGATTTGAAAATATACTCTACCCCTAATAGGCTGAATGTGGTCACCTGGAGCCTGTAGCAGGAGCCTTGTTTTTCAGGAACACCCACACACTGATACCTTCTGATTGGGCAGAGGGTCAAGAGGGTTGTGACATTTTCTGAGCCAGGAAAAGACTATATATACCCTGATGTGAGATTTTGTTTTGGGACTCACTTTGAGAAGAGTTGTAGGATTTGATCAGATGAGACTCTGGGCAGCTGTTGAGCCCCCCAGATTTGAAAACCCAGATGTTGGTGCTTTCCTCTCTGGTAACTGACTAGGTATGGATGTAATGGTCAGACCATTGGAAGTCTGTCTGCTGATGTTTCTCTGTATTTGTTGTTTGCTTGTAACTTGTTTGTTTTTTTCTGAGGTTTGGGGTGCTGTACTTTTTCCCCTGAACTAGGTAAATGTCATGTGTTTGATTAAAGCACGATTTTTAACACATTTTGAGTTGCTTTCCTTTAGAAAAGCAGATCTAAGAACCTGTGTTGGCAGCCACTCTGGGTATGGTAGGGTGCTCACTGCTACACCCCCCATGCCTGAAATATTCTTCCTTTCCATTTGTGAATTTTGACATTCTTCACTTTTTTCAAGATTCAGTTCAAGGGCCATCTTCTGCAGAGGACTTTAGCCATCCCCTCCTCCACCTGATCCTTCCCCTCTCAGATTACCTTCTTTCTATCTTGTGTGTGTCTTGTGTGCATAAAAATATCTACCTGTTCTCTCCCTTATTAGTGTGTAAAGTCCTTGTATCCCTAGAGTTTAGCATCGTACCTGCCACATAATAGATATTTAGTTAATTTATTTGTTAATTGATTGTATCATCTGCAAATTTGATGATCATGTAATCTATCTCATTAGTCAAGTCACTGATAAAAATATCAAATATCACAGGGTTAAGGACAGATCTCTATGGTACTCCACTGAAGACTTTCCAACATGTTGACATTGAACTATTAAATTAATCTTTTTAATTCTGAATTGATCAAATTTATTATCATCTAGTCTACATCTTTTCATCTTCTGGGTAAGAATAGTGTAACACAAGTCCCAAATCCCATTTATATGGGCTTCCCTCCTCATTGGTAGATATGAAGACCCTTCTCCTAAAAGAGAGGTAGGGTAGAGTTGGCATACTGGGAAGAAGAAAGCTCTATTCTTTTCAGGCACTTATGGCTTTCATAATTGAGAGAGAAGACAGAGGATGCCAACTCCACTTCACATTGCTGAAGGTAGAATAAGACTCGTAGAAGTAGCCAACATGAAATTAGCTAGCATCTTACCATGACCCTATCTCTAGCTTGCTACACTGGAGATTTTCATGCATACTTTCTCTGATTTCTGCATTCTATAAACTTTGGTGAATGGGGTTTCTTTACTATCAGCTATGTGTGTGTTCATTGTTTTTGGTGGCAAGGGAATCAAGCTTTGGATATAAACACCTTTCCCCACTAATGAATAGTGATCAGAATGTTAACTTGAACTTGAAAACCACATCCTCTAGATTAATATTATTTAAGGGAGGAGAAAAATAGAATTTTTAGGCTAGTAACCCTCCCTCTGAGGATGTCAGAGTGGTAGCCTCTACCCTCCAATGCCTGATTTTTCTCCTGACAAGAATTAAAGTCTCCAAGATGGCAGAGAAGAAATAGCACTTCCAAGGTGCTCTGCCCCACACCACCTCCAAACAATGTAAAAGGGAAATCTGAACAACTTCTGGAGCCCCAGAACCCACAGAATGACACAGAGAAGCTAACCTCCTGCTGAGGATAGCCCAGCAGCACTGCAGGGAGTGGCAAATGCAGCGCTCTGAGAGCAGGCAGCACAGCACAATGGGAACCGACAGCACAGTGCTCTGGGAGCCGAGCCTAGGACCTTGTGAGCCCTAGGGTGGCGGGGCCAGCAGCCGACTGGAGGGACCCCAGAACAACTGCAGCTGTGGCGATTCCAGAATTATCAGCACAGATATGCCTAGGAAAAAATGAGAGGTTAGTGCCCTATGGACTTTGGGACCAGTATTTGGGGAACTCGTCGGCTTCCACCCCTGGGGGCAAAAAGCAGCTGAGGAAACAGAGGCCATTTTGCAGTGTCAGTGGCAGCTCCAGCTCCTGGTCTGTGAACTGTAGAGAGATCCAGCAATCAGTCTGGGGGTTAATTGCTCTTGCTTTAACCTGGTTGGATCTGGATTGTGGTCTTGGGGGTAGGCCTCGGGTGGGTATCCAATTTGCCAGAGCGGGTGGAGGCTTTACAGAGGCCACCCAACCTCTGGAAGTTGTGAAGACCCCACATTTGGGACGGAAGCTCTCCTGTCTGGTGGCAGAGTCCTACTGTGGCAACAAGCCCAAAAATCAAGTAATTAAGTGGCAATATGTCTTGGAAAAAGAAACAAAATAAACAGAAAAATGCAACATTAGACTCCTATTTTGGGGGCAAAGAGGATCAAAGCATGGAACAAGAGGAGGCCTGTGAGATCAGAACTCCTGCACCAAAAGCCCCAAATGAAAGTACAAGCTGGCTACAGGCCATAGAGGACCTTAAGAAGCAGATAAGAGAAGTGGGGGAAAAATTGGGAAGAGAAATGAGAAAGATGCAAGAAAAATATGAAATGACAGTCAACAGCCAGACTGAGGAAAACAACACCTTAAAAAACAGACTAACTCAAAGGGCAAAAGAGGCTCAGAAAGGCAATGAGGAGAAGAATGCCTTAGAAAGCCAAATTTGCCAGATGGAAAAAAAATCTCAAACGCTCACTGAGGAGGATGATTCCTTCAGAATTAGGCTGGAGGGGTGGCTAGGTGGCTCAGTGAGTAAGAGCGCCAGCCTCGGAGTTGGGATGACCCGGGATCGAAACCGGCCTCAGAAAATGAGCACCCACACATAAATAATGACTAGCCGTGTAACCTTGAGCAAGTTACTTAACCCCAATTGCTTTAAAAAAAAAAGAATTAGACTGGAGCAAATGGAAGCTAATGATTTTATGAGAAATCAAGATGCTGTTAAACAGATTCAAACAAATGAAAGAATAGAAGGCAATGTGAAATATCTCATGGGAAATACCACTGACCTGGAAAATAGATCCAGGAGAGATAGTTTAAAAATTATTGGACTACCTGAAAGCCATGATCAAAGAAAGAACCTAGAAATCATCCTTCAAGAAATTCTGAAGGAAAATTGCCCTGATGTTTTTGTTCCAGAGGGGGAAATAGAGGTTGAAAGAATCTACCAATCACCTCCTGAAAAGGATCCCAAAAAGAAAACTCCTAGGAATATTATAGCCAGGTTCCAGAATTCCCAGATCAAGGAGAAAATACTACAAGCAGCCAGAAAGAAACAATTCCAATATTGTGGAAACAGAATCAGAATAGCACAGGACCTGGCAGCTTCTACACTGAGGGATCAAAGGGCATGGAATATGATATTCCAGAGGGCAAAAGAGCTGGGAATGAACCCAAGGGTCACCTACCCAGCAAAACTGAGTATCTTGTTTCAGGGGAAAATATGATCATTCAGTGGAATAGAGGACTTTCAAGCATTCTTGAGGAAAAAACCAGAGCTGAATAGAAAAAATTTTTTAAACAAATGCTTTATTAACTTCTGTTTTACATCATTCATTTCCACCAGATTTTGAGTTACAATCATTTCCCCCCGTTATTACCCTACCCAACCTCCCAGAATAGCAGTCCCACAAGATATCACTTCCTCCAATCTGCTCTCTCCCATACCTTCTCCCATACCCCCTTCAACTTTTCCATTATTGGAAGGTGAATCTTTGTGTCCCAATGCCTGCACATCTTATCTCCCAATTATTCCTACATGGAAAAGCAATAACTGTGAGTGATGAAATTTTTCTCATTATGAAAATAATGGAAGAAGGGTATATGGACATATGAATACATGTGTGAATGTGTGTATATATGTTTACAGGTATACATGGATAGATGGCACAGGTTGAATTTGGTGGGAAGGGATGATACTTAAGGGGTGAAATTATGAGGTGAGAGAGGAAAGTGACAAGAGGAGATGGGGAGAGACAGGGTAGGGTAAACGATCTCATGTAGAAGAGGCAAGAGGAAGTAGTTGCAGGGGAAGGGAAGAACATGAAGGCAAAAAGGCAAAACCCTATTCTCATTGAATTTGGCTCAGGGAGAGAATCACATACATACTTAATGGGATATCTCATCCTGCAGGAGAGTAGGGGGAAGGGGGATGATAGTGGGGATGATGGAGGGGAGGGCATTCTAGGGGGAGGTGAGGTTGGAAATACCCACTTTTGAAGAGGGACAGCATCAAAGTAGGGAATGGATGAGGTGGGGGGTAGGATGGGTGGGAGGGAAATATAAGCAGTCTTTTACAATATATCTGCTATGGTAATGTTTTGCATAGCTATACATGTACAACACATACTGAATTGCTTATCTTCCCAGAGGGAGTGGGTGACAAGGGAAGAAGGGAATGGATCTGAAATTGGAATCTTAAAATTAAATGTTTCAAATGTATATAAATACTATTATTAATACTATTTTGCATGTAATGGGGAGATAAGATGTTCAGGCATTGGGGCTCAGAGACTCACTTTGCCCTAATGGCAAAGTTGAAGGGGGTATGGGAAAAGATATGGCAGAGAGCAGATTGGATGAGGGGATGTCTAGTGGGACTGCTATTCTGGGGTGGTGGGTAGGGGAAAAATGGGAAAAAATTGTAACTCAAAATCTGGTGGAAATGGATGATGTAAACCAGAAGTTAATAAAGCATTTGTTTAAAAAAAAGAATTAAAGTCTCCCTTGGACAAGGGTAAAGCAAGAAGAGGTTAGGGATATATATCCTTCTTCCCTTTGAGCCACACAATGATATCTTCAAGCTACATGTGGGGGACAATTTTCTCTCCAATAGTATAAGATGATTTATCCAAAACTTTGCCAAAATCAAGGCTAAACCCTCAAAATATTTCTTTCATTTATAACTTTCACCATCCTGTTAAAAAAAAGAATAAGAAAAAAGAAATGAACCATGATCTGTTCTTAATGAAGCCAGGATGGATCTTTATAATCACTGCTTCTCTTTCTAGATATTCACCAGTAATTTCTTTAAGGATCCATTCCAGAATTTTCTCAGGGATTGAAGTCAAGCTTGAGGGCCTAGACTTTTCTGACTCTGCTTCTCTACCTTTCTTGTTCCTGCTCCAGTGTTATGGTACCTCTCCCATTTCCAGGTTTTGTTTTGTTTTTTAATATCACTGACAATAGCTCAGTAACTAATTTTGCCAGTTCTTTCAGTACTGAAAATATACATTTATCTGGGCCTTCATGACTTTAATTCATCAAAGAAAACTACTAAGTTCTCTCTTACTATCGCCTTACCCTGGCATTACCTCCTTATTAGTAATTTTCTTCCTGTCAAATTCAAGTCATTTTCCATGGCTAAGGAAACAGAAGCAAAATAGTAATTGAATGACTGCCATCTTTTTCTTTCCCATAATCATTCCTTCCAGCCCAAACAAAGGTTTGATCCCTTCTTTGATCTTTCTCTTTCTCTCAACCTAATTAAAACCCCCTAAACAAGCTGAAGAAAACCAACAACCACTGTCCTTTTTATCTTTGACTTCTCTCAATGGAGTCAGCTTATTCTGAGTTTCAATACCCCTAACACTATTTCTATATGATTGTTCCATGCTCTTAAATTCATCCTCAGTTACCTAGCCTTGTTGTTGTTCAGTCATTTTCAATCATGTCCAACTCTTCAGGATTCCATTTGGGGTTTTCTTGGTGAAGGAACTAGGATGGTTTGCCACTTCCTTTTCCAGCTCATTGTACAGAGTAGGCAACTGAGGCAAACAGGGTTAAGTGACCTGCCATTTGAACTTGGGAAGATAAGTTTTCCTGATTCCAGGCCCAGCACTCTATGCACTACTGCCATTTAATAGTAAAGCTCTTTACAAACCTTAAGCTGCTACATAAGTGCTAAGTATTGTTATCACCATCACTATCATCACCATCATCACCATCATCATCACCATCATCACCATTATCATCATCATCATCATCATCATTATCATCATCATCAAACACCAACATAAACCCATCTAAAGCCCAAATGCATTTTATTTACTCAAGGTCACCCAAAGAGACTCCATATCCACATATAAAGTGGATGTTGCCAAAGGTGCAGACAAAATAATTTTGATACAAAAAGGAGTAATAGTTTACCATCATAAACCCAGGCAAAGATCAATAAATTAAACACAAAACATCAATTAAGTGCCTATTGTGTGCTCTGCACTGGGGACAAAAAGACACAAAATGTAGTCTCTGTCCTTATTAAGGAGTTTACATTCTCTCTGGGGAGACAGCATATCCACATACATAAACAACTATGTATATAAGCAAAAATAAGGCTGGAAAAGGAAATAAGGGATAGTTCCCCCATAGTATATCAGCATTAAAACTGAACAGTCAGGATACATTTCTTTTAAAAGAGAAAGGAAGAATTAGGGAGTAGATAAGAACACATCTATAAAAATGGCACTATTCAAAATATAGTTTTATATAGTATTCACTTTTAATAGGCAACCCTCTAGGACCTTTGCATTCAATTTCTCATGACTAGTGTTGAATTTCAGATCACTTCTTTTCTTCCAGAAATATCTTAGATAACCCAAGTATGTTTTTATTTCCAGTCTATTTCTTTGTCCTGTTGTTAATAATAGCACTGTAAGATGGGCAAAACATTGCACACATTTGATACTCGTGACTTCCCTGAAAGTCAGGTGCTGTTTTTATCTCCATTTTATAATTGAGGAAATTGGGGATAAGGGACAAAAGGGAAAAACAATAAATTCTTGTTCATAACTTAAGTAGCAAGCACAGAAGAAAACAGGTGGAAACTGGGAAGGAAGCACAAAGGACAGTAACGTGGATATGTATATTGTTTTTTCTTTGTTTTTGAAGAGGACCAATGATGTCACAAGGTGATGTCTTCATTTGTGCATCAATTGGATTTAAGTGAGACAGAGTGGCACAAAGTTATGAGACTCACTCTCTCTCCCAGAGTCAAGGAAGTCCAGTGGAAAGACAAAAGTCAGGACAACTGGCAATGGCCCAGGATGCACTGGATGACCTTGGCATTTTCAATGTCTGACCAATCTCTAAACACTCCACAGCAGATGTTTCAGCTACCTTCATGGCTGAAGGAACAAACTGTTCTCATCTGCCCATTCCACTGGGGGAAGTCTTCACATGCTTGGGGTAGACATCCCTCTCATTGACCAACAGGTTTGAGAACTGTTGGTTACCTTCAATATGGTTTAGCCCACCTGCTCAGATGGTTTATCAGGGTGTGGCAACTATACTACAGCTTCTTGAAGCCATACGTGAGAGGTGAGTACCAAGTAGATACCAAAGGTAGATGAGCAGCCCTGAAAAGATCTCAGAAAGCCGTCACAATAGAGGTGTTAATCTCCCCAGAATACCTCATACAAGCCTATACACACATATATACATATATAGACACATACATATATACATGTATATGTACACACATACATATATACACATATATACATACACACATGCATAAGTTTATAAAGCATACATATATGCTATATTGACAGAATATATGTGTATACACACATACATGTACACACATATACACATATACATAAATATATACATATATGTACACATATCTATATATACACATACTATATATATAAAGCATACATACATGCTATATAGACAGAATATATGTGCATATACACACATATTTAAGCAAAATAATATGATATCGATAATTATAGATTCACATACTATCCTTTTTGTTCTGCAGTGTATATGGAAATGCTCTTGTTGGATGTTAAAGTTCAGCATATGAAAAGATAAAATTTAAATTTAATTTTACAAAAGAATTCTTTGCTCAGGGAGAATGTGTATGGGATCTAGAATCTGGGAGTTGAGCTCAGAATTAAATTGCCTGAATCCAGAGGTCTAATCTACAAGAAGAAAAAATATTTTAAAAACTCAAAAAATACAAGCTGAAGAGTGAATTTCTTTAAAACAGAAATAACCACATCTCTTTTTAAGGTTTCTGGGCACATCATTTTCATAATCAAAGTCTCAGCATGACTCCCATCCTTCATTATTACATACACATAACATTCTCTGCATAGAATGTTCCTATCCTCAGTTCCTTGGGAAAAGTAACAACGCTTCACAAATAAAAATGCTAAACACAAAAGACACACAGCTGAGACCTAAGCCAATTTATGAATATAAGGGGCAGTTTCAGTGCCTTTACAATAAGGCCCGCTTAATCGGCCTCCTTAATAACATCAATACCAAACCAGTAAGGGTGAATGGTATGGATGCCCCAGGGTTATAGAGAATAAAGCTTTTTTCTTTTCTACAAAGGGGTTCTTTCCTGAAGGTTGAGGTCTTTGAGTAAAGAATATGAAGAAAAGAATCAACTTGTAATAGCAGTAGTAGTAGAAGTTTATAATATCTTGCTACTTCAAAATGTCTATAATTTCATTGATGTAGGTACCCCTACCTACCAGAGGAGCCATAATCCAACCATGTTTCATCCTGTGTGATTCATGTCCATGTCCCAGCATGTATGACAACATGTTCCAATGAAAAGAAAACTCAGATTGGGGAGAATCGAGTCATGAGCCACAGTCTAAGCTTTGAATAAGTTGTCCCTGCGGTGCTGGGCTAGGGGTTTAATGAACCAAGGGATGTGAGAAAAGGGATCCTATTCCCTCTCTAATTAGAGGCTAGCCTCCCACCCCCAGGACTGGATCAATTTAGATTACATGTTCTTGTCCAGAGTAGACTGGCCTATTAGATTAGAAGGTAGGGAGCACAGTGCCTTGGTACCCTGACCCAATGGCAACTGTTTAATGTTAGACAAGTAACTAGACAGGATTTCTAGAGAGCAGCAAAATAATTTTACTCCTCATTTCCTACTCTTTAATCTCTCTCAGAATGCAAGTATCACATAGATCATTGTATTGGGGAAAGACTTGGCTGCTCTCTGAAGTCATCCAACTCTGGATAGGAGGCACAAAGAATCCCAGAGGTTTGAAGACTCCAGACACCATCCAATCCCCACTCTCAAGTGAAGCCCAGATCTTCTCTAGAACATAACTTTCAAAGTGATGATCCAGCCTCTCCTTGATCATCTCTGATGACAAAAAAACATACTATCTCCTTAGGCAGTCTGTTCTATTTATAGAAAGCTAAAATTGTTCACATAAATAATTCACTTCAGACTTAACTGTAAGGTTAACAAACCACTTTCCTCACAAAATATCTCTAAAGTAGGTCATGTTATCATTGGTCTTCTCTGGTTCTGGTCTCAAATTCATCTTTCAGAAAGTGACCAAACTGATATTCCTAAAACACAAATTCAACCACTCCCTTACTCAGAAAGCTCCAGTGGTTTTGTATTATTTCCAGTATAAAATACAAATCCCCAAATTTTGCTTTTAAACTCTGCAGAATTATACTCCTAGCTTATTGAACAATACCCAGTTTTGTATTATCCGAATAACCTGAGCTGCTGGTTCTTTGAACTCTTTCCTTCATATTGTGAGCTCCTTAAGAGAAGACACTATTTTTTTTACCTTTCTTTGTAATCCCAGGAGTAGTTGTCATTGTTATAGGCTCTTAATAAATGTTTGTTGTTTTGACTTGGCCCTATTTTCAGCATTCCATCTCCTGAACAAGAAGATGGAATACAGGCTTTTCCTATCCTCTTCTGATTTTGAATGAATCTGCATAAGCGCCCCCCCCCACCCCGTGCCTCATACAATGCCCCACCTCCTCACCTTGATTTAGGTTTTATTCAAATACTAAATCAAGCGCCAGGAAAGAGAAATCTCCCCTGAACTAAAACCCCACATTGCAAGGGCTTTTCTCCCTCCAAATATGTATCTGTCTGTCTGTCTATCTATCTATCTATCTATCTATCTATCTATCTATCTATCTATACACACACAGTATTGAATTATCTATGTGAATATTGTTTTCCTTCAACAGAATATAATCTTCTCCAAGACAAAGAGTATTTAATTTTAATCTTTTTAACCCCAATGTCTAACCCATTTGTATTTTTTTGCCCAGATTTTGCAAAGACAGACACTGACCCAGGCCATACACCTGGGGCAAAAAACAAACAAACAAACAAACAAAAAAACCAAAAAACCTTAGAATTATTTCCTTTTGTTACAACCTGAGCATTCCCTTCTTATTAACATTTCTGATGAGTCTACTCTAGATGCTCCTTAAAGATGAACATTTAAGGCCTTCAGTAAAGCTTGGGAACAGATGGCATTTAATCAGCAAAAAACATCAATTCTTACATTGAGGTTACAAAATCAGAAGAGGATAGGAAAAGCCTGTATAAAATGCTGTTCGTGTGAAAAAGACAAGGGGTTTTTTAAGAGGACTGGAGCTCAATATAGATCACTAAAGAATGAAAGCTTAGATTACATGAATGAAGGTATAGTGTATAAGGTAAGGTAAGTCACAATTCCAGGGTATCTGTCTTTGCTTTTGTCAAATCATTTCTGGAATGTTGTGTGCAGTTCTGGGTAAAGGATGTCAACAATCAGATCCAGTATAGTAGGGTTAGGAGCAAAGCTGCCACCAGAAATATTTATTATTAAGGAAGCAGCATGGAACACCCCTTAAAGGCTGTAGGGGTGTGGGCTCAGGTCTTTCTGGAAGATGCCTATGGATGCCTCTGCCCATGTTCTCTGTATTTCAGTATCCAGTGCAAAACTCTGATTACTCTACCATAGTTATAGCTCTGGTGACATGATTTATGAGCACAGGGATTGTGGTGTTTAAAAAGGCTCAAGAGACATAATTTCTGGGTAATTTGATCATTTTATTGATAATTCCAGAATTTTAATAAAAGGGTGGTCATTTGGCCATCTCTATCTTAGATCAAAGACAATCATGGTGGACTGGCTCAAGGCTTATATGTTCTTTGGAAAGAGGTGTTTTCCAGATGATAATCAACTCTTATTGGTTAATGATTAATGAGAGAATAAATATTACAATGAGGAGATGGACCTGAAATTTAATTACATCATTTAGTTTTTATGTTCCTCCCCAGCCTTGGGCAATCTTTTCAATGAATTTATTCCTCACCCAAGCCTGAGCAGAACCCAATACCTGGGTGGGATCTGAACAAGAAAATTAGTCCAATCTCATTATCAGCAATGCCCTTCAAGAGACTGAACTTTTAAAATCAAGACTTTAGAAAAAGTTGGAGGGGGTGGGGGAAATGACAACTCCAGATTCCTCCAAATCATTGGTTATTAATAATCATTTCTCTCAGGATCCATTTGTGAGAAGGAATAACAATCTAAGTTGGCCCAACAGTCGTTTTGGAACATCATCAAAACCAGAAAGAAACTATTAATAGCTCAGCAGAATCCTAAAACTAATTCTTTTCCCCCAGCATCAATGCTGTATAAAGGGTATTTCACAGTGATATTTAGTATCTCCTGGTTATGCCTAAAAGGGAGAAGAAAAAAAAACGATAACACCCTAGCATGAGACATTTCAGGTACTTACTGTGCTCTGGAATTCATTTTCCTAATCTATTATTCAGAAATAATTGCCGCTCCCTACCCCTCCTTCTAGGGAATAGTAGGTATATTTAGATAGCAAACAACAACTATACTCTCAGAACCTTAAAGAATGGTATTGAGGAAAAGGAGATTGAGTATTTCTATGTCTTTAAATTTCATAGCTTAATATCGCTCAAAGGTGATAAGATGCTTAAGTGATCCACACAAAAGGAACTTTGGAAAATCAGAAGCTTTTTCTATTGTCAATGTCATCTCCAGGGTCAGAACTAAAAGTGGGGTGCGTGGGTTTTTGCCAAATTGTGCTAGGATGCAGATCCATGTCTATGGTTTAGTTCAGCCTCCAGTTTGTGATGCAAACTTGGTTAAATTTGCATTTCATTCTCCCAGAAAATGAAAGACACCTTCCAACTCTGTGATTCTCTGATCATCACCCCACAGACACAACCTTTTTTTGGTTATTTTTTAAAATGCAGGCCTAAAAAATACTCCTTGCCTTATTTACCTTCTCTTAACTTGCTGCAGTCCCAAGAGAATGAGTTCTTTGCTTCTAGACTTCAACAGCTGGGTTTTATTAGAGGTTGCTCAGTGCCTTATCCCAGAGGGTGTCTGCATTTCATTATTGGATACAGCAGTCCTTGGAAATGTCTTGCATTGTGATGTGTCAATACCTTGAGGAGGAAGACCTTATGTAAATATCAGATGTCAATTTCATGAGTGATAAACCTCTTCATTGGGAAAAGGAAAAACAAAGAAAAATAGATCTCCACTTAATGAACGTATTGTGTTGGATCTTTCTCCCAAGAAGCCAAATAAATCTAATACTAGAGAATTACATCAAGTGTATGTGCCATTTCTCAAGCATAAGACTTAACCCTGGTTATAAGCTGACCAAAAAAAGATTTTCAGAGCTTTCTAGTTGCTTGTTCTGAGGTCGATTTCTGGGGGTATTTCATTGAGGGGAAAGTTTCTTCAGAGCAAAAAAACAGGAACCAGAGCCTCCAGATAAACCTGAAGGGTTTATTTTTTTGGGGGGGGGAGAACCCTGGCTAGATCCTGTTTTAGCACGATACAGTGGGGAGAGATGAACTTAGAGTCACAGGGATGAGTAGGAAGCTAGGTTCTGTCCTTTACTTCTCTGTGTTACTTTGGATAAGTCATAAGTTCTCTGGACCTCAGTTTCCTCATCTGTAAAATAAGAGAGTTGAAGGTGATGTCCACTTAATTGCTTCCAACTGTAAGTACATGATTCTATGATTATGTTTCTCTCACAAGAACTTTGTGAGTCCTTTGGTACAAGTGTCATTTTCCTTAATGATAACAATGGCTGACATTTATATCTACTATGTGTCAGGAGCTGTGCTGAGCACTTTACAGATATTCTCTTATTTGATCCTCATAACCACCTCGGGAGGTAGCTTCTATTATAATTTTCATTTTGCCAATGAGGAAACTGAGGCAACAGAGAGGCTCAAGTCCAAGGACATTTAAAATAAGAGGAAAAGAAGGACAAGAGAAGTTATTTAATAAATCAATGAACAAGACTTATTAAATTACTACCTAACCTTGGGGTGAAAAATGTACCCATGACACACTTTTCAGTTTAATTTGCCTCATTAAAATTTTCCATCACTTTCCTAAATTGAAACCATCAACAAAACAATAAATCAAGCCCTGATTTGTACCATTTGCTGATTTCTGAGGTGTGTAGAAAGCACTGTACCAGGTGCTGGAGATATGAAGATTGGAAAAGTCCCCGTCCTTAAGGGGTATATCCTTGAGCCTATATAAGTCTGTCTATTCACTTGCAAGTCATGTCATCATTTCCCTGATGCCATGGTCTTCTTTGAAAACAAAGGACAAATACAATCACAACATAAGTTGGTCTATATATAATACATGAAAAACAAATATGGGATAATATGAGGAGAAGGAAAAGGGTTGAGAGAGTCAAGCAAGCCCTCAGGTCACAGGTGGAACCTGAGTTGAGCTTTGAAGGAAGTCAAGGACTCTAGAAGGTGGCAGTGAGGAAGAGAATTGGGGCATGGGGGATGGGCTATGTAAAGTCAGGGCCATGCACTATAGAGTACGGTGTATGAAGAACAGCAAGAAAATCCATTTGGCTGGAATGTAGAGTGTGAAAAGGGGAGTAATGAACAATAATAATATGTAGTGAATATTATATATAATAATATAATGTAATATAATATAATATAATGTAATGTAATGTAATATAATATGTAATAATAATAGCCAAAACAACTCTGGGAAGTAGGTGCTATTATTATCTCTATTTAATGAATGAATAAACTGAGGCAACAGAGATCAACTAGTCAACTAGAAAGGGAGGGTGAATCAGAAGTTGAAGGACTTCATAGCTCCAGCAGAACTTGAATCTGACCCCAGACTGGGGTTCTTCACCTTCTGTGTATGTCCTTTACCCCTTACGAGACTGGGGAATCCTGAGGACATTCTAGGAACAATGTTTTAAGTGTTGAAAATGAAAGACATAGGATTATAAAGGAAACCAAAGGTTAATGGAAATAAATATCCAATTCTTTTCCCATCTTAAGGCTCCTGAAATTTATCTACAGAGCCCCTTGTGGTGTTTGTGAGTGATTCTGTGGAAGCCAGGTCTACAATGGCTGCCCTAGGGATAATAAATGACTTGTCAAATTTTCCCCAGCAAATAAGTAGTAAAACTGGCATCCAAACTTCTGTGCTGCCCCCAGATCCAACACTCTTTCCATGAAACCAAGTTCCTTAGAATGAAATGTTCCTGAGTAACAATCTAAGTTATAATATTATGCCATCCAGAGTTAATAGATGAGTAAGAATAGAAATAAATGAAATTTAGGCAGTGGAGGTTATGTGGGTTTTGGAGTCCCTATATATTATAACAAAATAATTCAATTTCCATTTTTGGTATGGAGAGGAATGCAGCGGTGTGCTGGCACCAATTCTCAGGGTTCATTTTCATGAATGATAAACCTGTTCATTGTGAAAAGGAAAAACAAAGAAAAATAGATCTCCACTTAATGTGCTCATTTACACCTCAGAAATCAGCAAACAGTACAAATCAGGGCTTGATTTACTGTTTTGTTGATTGTTTAGACTTAGCAAAGTGAGAAAAAAGTATTAATATTGCAGATTAAACTTAAAAGCATTTTGAGTGTACATTTTTTCCACTAAAGGTTATTAAACATTTACCAGTATACCCCTGGAGGGATGTGAAAGTGAAAAGGCTAGGATTGATTTTGTTTATGCCAGGCTGAATGGGAAAGATGCCGTTCTTTCTGATCCAAGGCCATGGGTTTTGGAAAATGGTCAATCAAAGACAAGAGCATTCACATGCTTAATTTATTAATGAATTTGAGACAAATTTAGCCTTTTTTCCTTTCATTACAATCTACAAGAGTTAGCTCATCAGTCTAAAAATGTAATTTATAGATGTAGTATTACAGATTAGAGATAGAGATGTAGCATAGATGTTGAGATGGGTATACATACATACATACATATATATATATGAGAAGGAGATAAAAATGGAAATACATTGAAATGACATGTAGAGAATAATGAATTGGCACAGAATTAAATAAAAAAAGAGAGTAGGACAGATTAATACCAGAAAATTGAGCATGTTTTAAGTGTACCTAAACTAGTTCCTAATTGCACAGTGGATAGAATACTGGGCCTGGAATTAGCAAGACCTACATTCAAATCCAGCCTCAGATGCCATGCTGTGCAACCTTGAGCAAGTCACTTAACTTATGCTTGCCTTAATTTACTGGAGAAGCAAATGGCAATCAACTCCAATATCTTTGTAAAGAAAATTCGCTGCAGAATTACAAAGAGTCTGACATGACTGAACAACAACAACAAACTTATTCCAGGGACAAAGAAATTTTAACATCAATATTCTTATGATAATTCTGTATAGTTATGAGTAATGATATCTGCCAGAGTGTCCAAGAGAATTAAATGTATGGCTCACCCAAAAGTAAATGCAAAGACTCATGATGGGCACGAGTAGATTAATAATAGCAGATTGTGACTGATAAAAGATTATGCCAAAGATGCTGCTCAAAGACAGGGAACTTACCAACTAACCTAAATTCTATTAAATACATATACAAAAGATTAATGAATGGACAGGTAACAGGATGAATACAAAAATATGGCAACATCTTTTAATACAATCTCCAGTGTAAAAACTCAGAATGAGCAGAACTTCAAAAACTACTAATGGAATGATGTAGAAAGATACAAAAAAAGGTTTCATTTGGCTCTCTTAGAGTAAAAGGAGGTGATCAAGGAAAATGGTCATCTTGATTTAAAGACATGTTTATTTATTTTTAATTCTTTTATTTTATATTTTGAGTGCCAAATTCTCCCCCTAGTTTCCCACCCTTACCCCACCCACAAACAAAATTACATCAATTTTACATGTGAAATCATGCAAAAGAAACAGAAAATCATACTTTAATTTGCACTGAGTTCATTAGTGCTCTCTCTGAAGGCAGATAGCATTGTTTTATCATGAATCCTTTGAAGTTATCTTGGATCATTGTAGTGATCAGTGACCAAATCTTTCACAACTGATCATCATCATAACATTGCTGTAACTGTTTTTTTTTTTTTTTTCACTTCACTTTGCATCAGTTCATACAGGTCTTGCCATGTTTTTTTGAAAACTGTTCCCAAATCATTTCTCATAATACAACATTTAATCACAATCATATGCCATAACTTGTTCAGTCATTCCCATATTTATGAGCATCCCTTCAACTTCCAATTCTTTGCCACCACAAAAAGTGCTGCCATAAATATTTTTGTACATATATGTCCTTTTCCTTTTCTTCTTCTCCCTTCAGGATACAGACCTAGTAATGGTAATTCCAGGTCAAAGGGTCCATACAGCTTTGTACCCCTTTGAGCATAGTTCCAAACTCTTCTCCAGAATGGCTGGACCAGTTTGTAGCTCCACCAACCATTTATGCGTATACCTATTCATGTATTTGTTTTTCATTCCCTCTGGCAGTTGTCATTTCTGATTAAGTGTGAAGTAGTATATCAGAATTGCTTTAATTTGCATTTCTCTAATCAATAGTGAGCATTTTTAGAGCATTTTTTCATACAACTGTAGATAGCTTTGGTTTCTTCTTCTAAAAGTTACTTGTTCATATCCCTTGAAAATTTATCAAATAGGGAATGATTTTTATTTTCATAGATTTGACTCAGTTCACTATATAATTGAGAGAAGGCTTTTATCACAGAAACTTACTGTAAAATTTTAAAAATATTATCTCATTGTTTTGGGAAATAGTTTAACTTTATTGAGTCCCTTATAATTACTCTTTTTTAAAATTTTATTTTTTGGAGGGGGAAAGGAAAGGCAATTGGGGGTTAAGTGACTTGCCCAAGGTCATATAGCTAGTAAGAGTCAAGTGTCTGAGGTCAGATTTGAACTCAGGTCCTCCTGACTCCAGGGCCGTTGCTCTATTTACTGCACCACCCAGCTGTCCAATTTACTCTTTTTAAAAAATGCTTCTCTTGAATCTTGTGTTTAAACATCACATTTTGCATCCAGCTCTACTCTTCTCATTAAGAATGCTTGAACACCCTCTATTTCATTAAATATCCATCTTTCCCCAGAAGGGCTGTAATCCTAATACTCTTGGCCACCATAATATCATATTGCAAGCCTACTTCTCCTTTAATATGGAAATTGCTAAACCTTGTGTGATCCCAACTCTGGTCCTATGACACCTGAAATCTTTTAAATTTTTGGATGCTCACAATATTTTCCCCTTGACCTGGGAGTTCTAGAATTTGGATGTAGTATTCCCGGGAGTTTTCGTTTTGAGATCTTTCAGGTGATCAGTGATTTTTTTTTTCAATTTTTATTTTACTCTCTGTATCTAATATATCCAAGTAGTTTTACTTTATACTTTTTTGAAATATAATACATAGGCTTTTTAAAAAATGCAGTCTCTCCTCTTCGTTAGCATTTTTTGCCTCTTTTATCAAATTTTCATTTTCTTTCCATATTTTTTGCATCACTATCATTTCTTTTCCCAAATTTTTCTC
Source organism: Gymnobelideus leadbeateri (assembly GCA_011680675.1). NCBI lineage: Eukaryota > Metazoa > Chordata > Mammalia > Diprotodontia > Petauridae > Gymnobelideus > Gymnobelideus leadbeateri. Next base: position 603,054 of record WOXC01002638.1, read on the forward strand.
TACCATTTTCATTTTTTCTCTTTTACTCTTCCAGCAATCCTTGTTGGACTTGGATCCAATTAACATTTTTCTTTGAGGTTTTTTTTGTAGCTGTTTTTGCATTATTATTTTCTGATATTGGGGTTTTGTCTTCCCTGCCATCATAGTAGTTTTTATGGTTAATTCCCCCCCCCCCTTTATTGTTTGCTTATTTTTCCAGGCTATGTCTTGACTTTGAACTTTTTGTTAAAATTGGACTCTGCTCACCACAGGGTGGGGAGGCACTGTTCCAAGCTTCAAACTTTTTTGTGTGGCTGCTTTCAGAGATAGTTTTCGGGTTCTGCAAGTTTTTGGTGCTTCCAAGGTGGTGTGATCAAGGGAGAGGTGTGATCATTTCTTTCCTAGTCTGTACCCTGGTCTTTACACAGTAAGAACTCTTCTCCCCCCTTTCCCCTTCCCTCCTTGCCTCTTGTAGCTGCAAGTACTCATAATCCTCTTGACCCTGAATTATGATCAAGTCCTCTGCTCTCCTGTAACTGGAAGCCTTAGAATGGTAACCAGGTTTTACATCCTCCTGAACTTGGAACTCCTACCAAGGTCTGCATTTTGAACATTGTAACAAGAACTGTGTATGGGAATTGGAGTTAACAATCAGCATCAGTTGCACCCAGTGCCAGCAAAGGGTCTCCTGTGATTTCTTTCTGTTGAGATGTGCAAGCTCTCTTACCATCTCTGGGCTGAGAACTCTCAAAGCTGCTGCTGCTGCTTCTCTGGGCTGGCCCCTAGCCCAGTGTCATGTATCTCTCCTGCCAACCTCCTCAGTTGCCTTAGGCAGGAATAATGTCTTAGTTGGATTTTTGTTGGCCCTGCCACTCCAAAAGTTGATTTGAGTAATTTAGAGTTGTTTGGAGGGGTGTATTGGGAAAGCTCAGCAGAGTTGCTGCCTGTAGACCACCATCTTGACTCTGCCCTCTTGTTAATTTTTAATACCATGATGATAACTTATCACAAAGAAATTAGAGAGGCACTTAACTTTTGTTTTGCTAATGTTTTCTCCATTAAAGACAAAGATCTTTAGATTGGAAAGGAGAAATTTTTCTTAAATGGTTGGCAAGTTGTTTATACTTAAGATGATTTGATGAATTCAAGTCACCTGCCACAGATGAATTACATCCTCCTGTTTTGAAATAATTGTCAGATAGGACTCTGGAATCAATATCAGAGGCATTTGAAATATCATGGAGAATGTGGAAGGTACCATAAGATGGAGAAGGCCAAATGACCCAGTTTTTCAAAAAAGAAAGAGAATGGAATTCACAAACTATAACCTAGTAAGCTTGACTTTGATTCCTGACAAAATTCTAGAATGTATTCCAGCGATTGTTAGTGAAATTCTAGAAAAAGTCAGAGTGGTTAGAGTACTTATGATTTCCAAAACAGATCATGGTGGATTAAACTTTTCTTTTTTCCCTCACAGGGTTCCCAAACCAGTATATATATAAATAATGTAGATCAGACATACCAAATACACAGTCCAAAGGCCTCATGTGGATCATAGCACTACTAACTGTGGCCAGAATCACTTCCAAGTATCATCTGAACCAGATTAAAATATTATTAGGAAATATTTAACCAAATAAATAAAAATACAACAAAACAGAGATAAAATTTGCCTTAAATCTAAGTCAATACATGGTCCATAGAGATCCTTATATATTGATTAGTGGCCCCCATTTCTATTTGAGTTTGACACCACTGATATCAGTATAGAACACACAGGTTTCAGCAAAGTGTGTGACAGTCTCTCATAATAGTCTTGTGAGTAATATGGAGATATTATGGGGATGTTATGGTGATATATGTGGTGGACCAAACAATGGTAGAATTTGGTAAATCTGGAACTAGTTGAAAGATTGGACCCAAGGGAGTAGTCTTTAAGGGTTCAGTGTTAATTTGGCAAGAGGCCTCCATGGTCTCCACTAGATAAACATAGATGGCATGATTATTAAGTCTATGGATGCCACAAAGTAGAAAGAGTTAGTTAACAGAGAGGATGAAGAGTTGGTATTCAGAAAATCTTGACAGGTTAAAATATTATGTTGAATGAAATAAATGAGACTTAATAGAAATAAATATTAAATCTTATCTTTGCATTCAAAAGATATGAAAGGTTGGGGATATATAGCTAGAAAGTAGTTCTCAAAAAGATATGGATCTAAATTCAATATTAGACAGTACTATAATATGAAATCTAACAGAATTAATGTGATTTTAGATTTTCTTAAAATGGCAAAGAAGCTAAGAATTGGGAGATGATATTCAGTCTCTCTCACTCCTCCTCCTCTCTCTCTCTCTCCATGCATATATACACACATACATACATACATGCATGCACATATGCATACATGCATACATATAGTCTTTCCTAGTCAGACCACAATTGAAATAGTATATTTAGTCTGAAGCACCATGGCCTCTATTGACTTAGTCTTAAAGTATAATATTATCTGTGTTTTACTGTATTTTTATTTGCTAAATATTTCTCAACTGAATTTTAATCTGTTTGAAGAGACCCTTGGGAGTGTCATCAGCCACATATGACACCTGGAATTATGTTTGACACCTCTGCTTTAGAGCACTTAGGTGGTACAATGACTAGAATGTTGGATCTGGAGTCTGGAAGACCTGAGTTCAAAGTGATTTCCAACACTTCCTACCTGTGTGACACTGAGTAAATCATTACACCTCTGTCTGAATCAGTTTCCTCATCTATAACAAAGGGATAATGTTGTTCCTGACTCCCAGGATATTTGTGAGCATCGAATGAGATAATATTTATAAAATGGTTTGTGAACCTTAATGTACTTTGCAAATGTTAAAGCACCACATAAATGTCATTTATATTATTGCTGTGGAAGGAAATTTTGTTCTAATTTGGGTTAGTCTTAGAGGTCTCAAAATGGGGCAGAGTAGACAAGTAATTTCATTGTTGCAGGGAACTCCTAGTAAAGAATTTTTTTTACCAAAGCAAATTAGCATCGGATCTGCCACTCACAGACCTGCCTGTTGTAATGAGAGGTTGAATGATGCCCTCAGAGTCACATGTGCATCACGTGTCAGAATCAGGACTTCAATCAAAATCCTACTGACTCAAAGGCAAGCTGTCCGTAACCTTTGCCAAATGACCTGTCTACAATCTTCCTGCACATAAAAATATAAATAAGATGCAGTACCTTCCATAAGGCATTTACAAACTAGTAGGGGAAATATGGACATTTATAGAAAAGGCTATAATCTAAAGGAGATTATTAGATCCCAAGAGATGTAGGAAATATGATGAGAGCTCAGAGAAAGGAGAAATTACATCCTTTGGGGTGGCAGCCACTGGAAATGCATCTTGAAGAATACCTAGGATGTCAACAGTCAGAGGCAAAGTGAGGTCCAGTGAAGGAATGGCATGCTAGATGTAGGAAATGAGCAAAAGCAGAGATGTGGAAATGGAAGTATTAGTTCAATTAGACACAGTACATAATCATGAACATGTAGGAGCCTTATCACTTTCCTATATATTTATGAATAGGATATAGGGTTTATTTTACCCCTACCCCAATGCCAGGGTTAATACTGGGACCTGATTTCTGGTGTAGGCTGAAGTCTCCCCAAGTAGATATCAATAGAAGTCCATGACTAGGAAACTGTACTGTTAGATTCTGTAAGTGTTGTGTATTAACCTGGCCAGTTACTAGTATTTGGAATCTAACTCAACCATAAAATGGTATAATACCAACACCTACTTCGCAGAGTTGTTGTGAGGATCAGAAGGGATATTTATAAAGTGCTTAACACAGTATCTGTCACATAGTAGTGCTTAATAAATGCTTATTCCCCCTGCCCCCCAAAAACCTTTCCCACCATTTATCAGGATCAAGACACACAGGGTAAGAGAATAGATGTGATCTTGGAATTCGTCTTCAAGTTTTAGCACAAAAGCAACCAAGAAGGGTACACATTTTTGACAAATAGCTACCTTAGTTAGCTACATTCAAGTTTGGGTACATGCTTGTTCTTGGTTGTGTGAGACTGTCCCTTCCCTCCAGATCTCTCTAAATTTGTTGCAGCTGGACAATTCTGACACCATCAATGAAGCAGTACTGCCCAAGTGAAACATTTTCTTGTGAATTGTGTTCCTTTACACACCATTAACATTATGAAAATATTTTTTGAGTATGCTTAATTGTGTTAAGCTTTATAATGCGTAGAAAGGTATTGTCCATCCTAAGGGTCTACAGTTTAAAACTGATCTTTCAGGAATAAATGTTTAGGTGATATATTTCAGTAAAAATGACAAACTTTGGTTTTGGTGTTTAGGGAGTGAAACAACTACTCAGGAATAATTATACTCTCTTTGATACTATAAAACAATGGCTTAATAAAGGAATGAAAACACATTTTGAAGAAATTCCAGAATCATTTAACCCAGAGCTTAAGAAATTCCAGGCAGTAAATCACCATGGTGCCTAGCAATTTCATCATTGTAGTTAATATTTTCAAGACACTTAGTAGAAAATATAAAAGTAACTTCTCCCCACCCCCTTCATAGCCATTTCTTTTTTTACATCCAAAGCATCTTGAAAAGAACTGTCTAAATCTCTGGAACTAGACAAGTGGGCAGAAGTGGGACCTTCTTGAGATTCTGAGGCACCAGTACTTTGGCAGGAGAATGAAGAAAGTGAAAGAATACTCCCATAAATGGCCCAGGAAACAATCTGTAGAAACAATTCTGTAGATCCTTTGTGACCCTAATTTGGGTCTCAGATTGAGGTTTCAAACCAATATCCTTGATAGTCTTTTCCCCTCACTTTTTTTTTTAATTGAAAAATGAAAGGTAAATATTTGGGGTTTGTATTCTAAATAAAAAGCAAAGCTGGTGTTGTTGTTCAGTCATGTCTGACCCTTCATGGCCCTATTTGTGGTTTCCTTGGCAAAGATACTGGAGGGGTTTGTAATTTTCTTTTCCAGTTCATTTTCCAGATGAGGAAACTGAGGCAAACAGGGTTAAGTGACTTGCCCAGGGTCATACAGCTAGTAAGTGTCTGAGGTCAGATTCGAACTGAGGAAGATGAATCTTTCAAATGTCTGGCCCAATACTCTATCCACTTCATCACCTCATTCCCACTCCATCCCCACCCCACCCCATCCCTGCTACCCCAAGCCTGGTGAGCCTTCAGTAAACTTGTCTTAGAATTTTTAGGAGTTGCATTTCTTTTGTTATTTTTTGTTTTGTTTTGTTTCTAAAATACTAAAGTAACTAATCACTGCCATGTTGGACAGTAAATTTCCTTCAGTCCCAATTTTAGTCATTTCCTGCATTCCATGAACAGGATATGGAGTGGGAGTGGGGGGACAGTGGGTGGAGAGGAATAGTTGTTTCCCATTTATCTAATGAATATCTAACCTTGGAAGTCAAATGACAAATTCAAGTTGAGTCTGGCCAGTGGGCTGCCAGATGGGAATCATTCACCCATAGGAGCCATGCCTTCTATTTCCTTTATGAGCTATCATTTCCCCCCATGTAGTCATATAGCTAGGCTTTGCAGGGAAATTAGTTTCATTCATAAAATGAAATTAAATGAAACCTTATTGACCACTCCCTCCTACTAGGCCATCTCTCCTCCCTGTGTCTTCATGATATGCTTTTTTTTTTGTTTTGTTTTCCTCTGCCTGAACCTTTTCACTTTCCTTTAATGTATGATTGTTACCCATTTCTTACCTTCTTTTCATGACTGTACCCCAGCACTCCTTCCTGGACCATCTGTTCTCTCTCTGCACTTTCTTCCTTGGTGATCACATCAGTTTTCATTGGTTCAATTTTCATCTCTGTGCCTGTGACTCTGAAGTCTACATATCCAGTTTTCTTCTGTTTTCTGAGTTATAACATTGAATGACCAACTGCTTCCCATCAGTCTTTCAGACTAAATAGCCTTCCCTCTAAAGGCTACCCTGTCTCCTTCCTTTTCTTTTTCCTGCTTGAGGGCATCACCATCCTTCTAGGTTCTCTGGTTCACAACCTCCCAGTTACCCCCAACTCTTCATTCTTCTTCTCTTCCCATAGCCAATCAATTGCCAAGATCTATCAATTCTACCTTCATGATATTTCATGTGTCCGTCCCATTTTCTCCGCTCAGACAATCACTATCCTAGATCTGGCTGTAGTTACTTCCAACCTGTACCTTAGCCTTCTAGTTGACCTACCCTCTTCCTACTTCATACAGCTTCCAAATGGTCCCCAAAGTGATATTCTAAAAGATTAAATTTAACTAGGTCACTCTACTGCTCAAGATACCTCACTGACTCCATATTACTTCAAAGTAATTCCTGTGTTAGACCTTTAAAGTATTTCACAACCTATTCTTTCATAGTGATTTTAAATTACTCCCCTTCCTATACTCAATGCTACTGCCAAACTGTACAGTGACAATGTGTCATTCCTTATACAAAATATTCTATCTCTTGTACACACACTTTGGCACAGGCTGCCCTACATATTTAGAAAGCCCTAAGAATACCTTGTTGTCATAGAAGAACAAGTCAGGAACCATCCCTTATCTGATGCCTTTTCTGATGTCTCTAGTAGTTAGTACTTCTCCCTTCCCCATAAAAATCAGGAATAGTTTTATTTTTGTCTTATGTTTCTTATTATAGTACCTGATTAATAGCACTCAATAAATCCTCCTTGAATAACAATAACTCCTTGAACAACAATAACTGACTTTTGTAAATGCCTTAAGTTTGCAAAACACTTTGTAAATATCTCCATAATCATCCTGGGAGGTAGGTACTCTTAGGTTGGTACTCCATTTTACAGATGAGGGAATTAAGGCAAACAGGTTAAATGAATTGCTCAGGATCATCCAACTAGTGTCTATGGCAGAAGTTAAGCTCAGTTCTTCTTGACTCCAATTCTATCTACTATAATCACTAGCTGCCAACTTTGAATAAAAACCAAAAAATGCCACAGGAAAGAATAAAGAAAAACTAATTTGAAGAAGTCATTACTACAAATTCCCTGAAACTGACAGGATTTGATTATGTGTTCTTGTAAAAAAAAAGTATAAAAATGTGCCAACTTTTTAAAAAATCCCAAATCACTACTACTTTTCAAAATAACAACAAAAAACAAAAAACAAAATAAAATAAAATGATGATAGTGACTTTTCTTTGGTAAGAAAAATTAATTTTACTAATTAACTATCAATGAAATGTAAGTTTTGTAGATTCTCTACCCATCACTAAGTAACGAGGTCACCTGCCTCCAAAAAGTACAGGGTGAAAAGAATCATTTAAAAGATAAAAGTATATGAAGAAAATGTGTCCTCAAGGACCATATGGCCACTAATGGGAATCTGATTCCAGTCATGAGGTTCTTGAATGGGAAATAAAAAATATGTTATTATCAGTTTGGATCTTTGATCTAAAAACACTGACCTAAAAACATCTAGGAAAGGGGCAGCTAGGTGGCGCAGTGAGTAGTGCTGGCCCTGGAGTCAGAAGGACCAGAGTTCAGATCCGGCCTCAGACACTTAACACATACACAAACAAAAACCTAGCCGTGTGACCTTGGGCAAGTTACTTAACCCCAACTGCCCTCCAAAAAGGAAAAAAAAAACATCTAGGAAAGAAGCAGTTATTTTTTTTCTCTCATTTTCCCAGGAACCTGATTGTCTGCCTTGCTGCTGTGGGTGGCAGAGAGAACAGCAGTTAAAGGGCTTGCTCTTTTCCTCACCAGTATCTAGGGTCATACTACAGAGATGGAACCCAGTAGCCCAGCATTACAGGGACAGGTTTGCTTTACTGATAAACATCATATAATTCTAGACTTTTGCATCAGGTCAGGAATGGAAAGAGGGCTGAGGAGAAAGGGCACATTAGTGGCAGTGTCATTAATTTAACTCAGTCTTAGCACAGAGACAATGCTGTTGATTTTTCCAATAGAATAATTGAAAGGCACTTAGAGATCAATTTTGATAACAAATAAACCTTAAGAGTGAGTGTTGCTTAGTAGATAAAGAGCTGGCCTTGGAAGTAGGGTGAACTGGCTAAAAGTTCTAAATCTGACATTTATTGACTATGTGACATTGACCAAGTTCTTTAACCTGTCTGTGCTCCAGGCAGCTATTAAAGGTAAGAAGGTCAAGAATGCTTGCTGAGCTGAATTGGCAGAGAGGGAGTTTCCTCATTGGGAGCTCCTTTAATCAATAAAATCAAAGGCTTCAATAAAGAGAATAAACCCCACTCCAACAAAACAAAACAAAATGAAAAAACAAACAAACAACAAAGCAGCCTAGAGTGCAAAAAGACAACTTGGTGGGAAGGGTTTCTGAAATTCTTGCCTTCCAAATGCATCATAGTCTTTATTCTAAGGCTTTGCTATTTATCTGCTTTTGCTTTGGACAAAACATTTCCTTTTCCTTGCCTTAGTTTTTCTACTGTAAATGAGTCAATGGACCCAAAAAAGGTTATTTGGAGGGAAAGCTCTATTAATGAGGTATTTCTCATCAATTAATGTATTTCAAGCCCTGAAAAAGAAGGTATTAGCCAGAATATCACCAAGTTTGCATCTAGAATTAAAGCTTGAGATATAAAAGGGCAATCTCTTCATAAACAAAATAGGAAAAGAGAGTATAGGTAAGCTTAAGGAAGTAATAGATTCCCCATACAGTATTGTAAGGATGGCTGGTTATAATTGAGGATGACCTGTAATGGATGTGGTGCCTTTGATTTTTTTTTTTGAAATATCTCCCTTTTAAGGACCCTTAAAAGGAAATTCTTCACATTAGGAAGAGGATAACTAAATGACTGATGCAAATAAGTGGTGGTGGTGAAGAGAGAATCTAAGGATCTTAGATTTTGAAGTTGGAAAGGACCCTGGAAATCATCTATCCCATTCTTTCATGCAATATTGTATCTTCCCCCAGGAGAAGCAGTTAGATTCATTTTGGAAAAGTAGAGCCTTCTCTGTTGATAATCCTATTACTGTCAACCAGTAAACTGCCCACTTCTGGGGAGCAGAAGAGAGAAACAAGATTTCAGGGAAGTGGGAACTTTCAACTACTTTTGACGTTTTATTTTTTTTTTCTGGTCTTTTTAGAGGGGAGAAGGTATGGCAATTGGGGTTAAGTGACTTATCCATGGCCACACAGCTAGTAAGTGTTAAGTGTCTGAGGCCAAATTTGAACTCAGGTCCTCCTAACTCCAGGGCTGGTGCTCTATTCACTGCACCACCTAGCCACTCCTTGATGTTTTATTTTTGCGACACAAGTGTTATCACATTATAGAAGTATTTGGACTGTGCATGACTTCACAGCTGTCAATTTTGTGAGCTGCCAAAAGCATTTGGCCTCTGATATTTTAATTTTCAAAACAGATAAGCAAGCACACTAATAGCAAATCACTATGGGTATAGTGTATATAACATATTTTTATATGTATATAAATATTTCAAATGATTGTCACATCTATTACCCAACAATAATCATCAAATTAATCGTCTTCCTGTTTACATTCAGATTCCAATAATTATGGTTTGCTTAGATTACTGCCCACATCAAAGACTCATTACATCAAATGAATTTTAGTAAATAGCAATTAGTTTTAAGAACAAAAGAACACAACATCACCCAGGTTGAATTCTCTTTCACCCTAGCTCTGAACCATTTAGATCTCTTAACAGCCTTACTGAACAACAAGGACATTAGCTAAATAAATAAACCAATAGGTTGTTAATAAGTGTCAAGGAAAATACAATCTATTCATTTGCTAATTGATGATAGAGCCACCCAATTTAAGACACACTTGCTGTCATGACTAGCTACCTATGAATGTCATTTTTTTGATCTAGGAAAATCTAATAAGATCAAGCCTAGGATATTGCTTATCTGTTTAAAAAATATTCTGTTTATTTGTGCTTGTGTTTCTTGAAAACAAAGCATAACTACTTAAAAAATGTAAAAGATGTCTCTAGAAGAACCAAAGTTGTAAAATACATTGAAGTCTTCTCCAAATTCATTGCCTATAGATCAGGGGAAAATAATTAAGGATTAAGAGAGAGTCAATGATTAGGTGAAGAAAAACTGTTCCAAGTTAAAAAGGAATCACCATAAGTGTTTTATATAAGTTCTTGCTATATACTCTTGAGTGTGACCTTCCTGTGTGACCTTCCTTCTTTCCTTCCTTCCTTCCTTCCTTCCTTCCTTCCTTCCTTCCTTCCTTCCTTCCTATCTTCCTTCATTCCTTTCTCTCTCTCTCCTTCCTCTCTCTCTCTCTCTCTCTCTCTCTCCCTCGCTCTCTCCTTTCCTCCTTCTCTCCTCTGCTTCCTTCCTTTCTCCTTTCCTTACAGGGTCAGGGGTAAACTTGAGAACACTTGGGTCTTTTCCACTACATACTTGGTGTGTTGAGCATTGTATTATTCCAGGATTTCAGGAACAGTTCAGGTCAGGAATATTCAAGATTTTAGCACTCCCACAGTCATCTGATCCAGGGCAAAATCTGATCACTATTCTCTTGGTCTGAGCTCTACAAACTGCTCACCTAAGTTTAGGTCACAGCAACACACCTGTGGGTTTGCCCTTAGTTGGAGTTCCTGTGGGTTATTACCAGAGTCAGCTACTATTAGTATTTTGAAAGTTCTGCTGACTCAGAAGGACAAAACTGCAGGCTCCCCTTTGGTCTGGAATTCCTTCCCTGATTATTCCTTTCTAGGCTTCAGAATAGGCCACAATCTGGCATTAAGACCTTATTCCATTCCTGGGGTCAGAATCACATAACTGCTACTTGCTTCTGAATTTGTCCCTCATTCAATACACAACCTTGGACATTTAACCACTTATCACCCTGAACTCTAACTCTAGGATCTATTGGTCCTTAGTACACCTTGGATCCATGATGCAGAACTGGGTAATGAGTGACATCTTCCAACTGGCATATCATCCTCCACAGTGTACATGGCCCCTCTGTCATTGATCTGATGCCTCTTTTTGTCCTGGTTCAAACCTTCTGCCCACATTGGAATGCCCTATATGGTCATTGCAAAATAGACCTTATCCCCTATGTGACATAAAAAGTTCTAAGCCATAGTTTCTGGATAATTAATCATTTTATTAATCATGTTTACAATAATTAATAAAAGGGGTCAGGTATACTCTTGTATGCTAAAGACCCCTCACGGAACCCACTCAATGTTTATATGCCCTTGGAAAAGTTGATATTCCTGAAAGTGGTAACCAACTCTCATTGGTTAATAATTAATGAGGAAAAATATAATAATGAGAGGTGGACTTATTCTTACTCCTCTAAAATATCATAATGAGAGGGGCTGGGGGACCTGACTCTGCTCAATCTTCATCAAAGAGATTTGTCTTTACCAATATTATCCTACCTAGGGTAATGTAGACAAAAAAGGGTAGCCCTCTGCTCAGACTTGGCTGCGTAGAATGCAATGGGCCAGGAATTCACCTTAGATTAAATTTTTTGCAAAGTTCTCCATTTGGGTAGGGCAACAATTCATACCCAGGATCAAAAGGCATGTGTTCTGGGAATTTGAGCAATCTCATCTATGCTGACTTGGCTTAGTAGAGAGTGAGGGAAGTAGGAGGCAGGGAAAAAATCCTGGGTGTAATACAATAATTGCATTATTAATATGAAAGAAATAATCATTTTTTTCTCACCAGTGTCTGTAGATCTCTCTTTTTCTCTCTTCCTGTTCTAATCTGGACTGAAATAATGACTTATTTTGATTTTCTTTCCCCTTTGACTTCTTAATCAGGACTTGATCTGCTACATCCTCTAAATTTATGTGGAGGAAATGTGTGGTAGAGCATGGTTGTTGTTCTTCATGCTACTCTGCCTTCATAGTTTCCCCTGCTTTCCCTTTTCTCTGCTCACCCCACCCTACAAGTAGCAAGTAGCAGAGCCAGTGTTCAATTAAAAGTCTTATGACTAAATATTCAGTGCTATTTCCACTAAATTATGATGCCAGAGAAACATTTAAAATGGCAGAAGGAAAAACAGGGGAACAAGTTATCTCTGTAGTCAAAGGGAAGAGAAACTATCCAGTTGGACGAGATTTCCAATAGTGTCCAATGTTTCAAGAAGGTAAAGGAAAAATAAGTATTCAAAAAAAGTTGGGGGTGGAGAGTGCTTCTAATAAAGATGGTAACATAAAGATTACAGCTGAAACTTTCTTCTCAAAAAATTTCCTGAAAAGATTTTAATGGGGAATCAATAAAATAAGGATCAGTAAGACAAAATCAGATGAAATAAGGGTCAGTAAGCAAAAGATATGGGCAGGTAGGCCACACAGTAGATAGAGTGCCAGGTCTGGAATCAGGAAGACTTGTGTTCAAATCCATCCTCAGATATTTACTAGCTGTGTGACCCTGGACAAGTCACTTAACCATGTTTGCCTCAGTTTCCTCAGTGTAAAATAAGCTGGAGTAGGAAATAGAAAACTACTCTAGTGTCTTAGCCAAGAAAATCCCAAATAAGGTCACAAAGAATTGGACACGAATGAAACAATTAAATAACAACAACAAAAAGATAAATGGTATGCTTGTTCATCCAGTCTAGGATTGCGTGAGGAAATGACCAGAAAGTTAAATACACTGTGGTTAGAATATACCAGGGGGTCTAAAGATAGTGAAATCTCTAGTAAAAGAGTTCTGGAGCTGGTGGGTTCTTGGCACTGGCCTGTTCCACTGTTGGAAAAGAGGAAGTCAGATGACAGATAGATTGGTCATTGTGCAGAAAACTGAGATGGATCAATCCTAGGCAGTAAATGCATGTCTTTTCCCTCTTGAGTCCTGAAGCCAGTACAATGTCCAATATCTCTCTCAGACGTACATCAGGGGACCTCCCTGAGATACTGTGTTAGGACAGAACTTGGGCAAACAATGAAAAAAGAACAACCCTTCAGAAGACCTGTGCCATATGTGATCTTCAATATCTGTTTGGTACCTTTCTGGGGAAAAGTATTGGGGGAAATTTTCTGAGAGAATGTGTTAAAGGAGAAAGAGGTAAAGAGAAAGAAAAGTCTACCACCTGAATTGGACCACCAGGAGATAGAGGCAGAAGCCATGGATGGAGGAAGAGAGTGGAGTCTGATCCTCATGCTGAGTGCATCTGCCTATCCCAGGCCAGGGTTGCAGAAGAGAACATGGGTAGGGGTGTGTTGGAGCCTTCTAAAGAGTCACTTGTAAAGTTTTCATTGTGGGCATTTACACCTAAGGCAATGGCAAACACTATAGATCAGAGCTTGATTTATTGGGTTATTAATTGTCTAGACTTAAAAAGTGGTGCAGAAAATATTAATAGTGAAGATTAAATTTAAAAGTGTGTAATGCCTTCTCTTTTGTAAAATGGAATTCCCAATACATTTTTGGCCTGAGGCTCAAATGAAATGATCTATGGGAAAATATAAAGGAAAGAAAATATTGCAGAGAGTTTCAGTGTGACAAAGAAATCTTATTTTAAAATTAGTTTCTCTTATAAACATTGTGTTTATTGGAGTCAATGTGCTTAACATATGCTGGTTGTTTTGCAATATAGTCTGACTGCCGTTAAAAGTCAACATGTTGAGTCATCCTGAGTCATTCACCCAAAGAAAGTTAAAGTGAGGTAATTGGAAACATCTGGGGCAGACATGGTGACATCATAGGAACATGGATTTAGAGCTGGAAGGGACCTCATAGATCATCAAATGATGCTCCTCATTTTGCAGATGCAGAACGGAGGCCCATTGAGGTTAAGTGACTTGTGTAAGGTCATAAAAGGAATAAATGTCAGAAACGGCATTTCAGCATAACTCCTCTAATTCCAAATCTATTGTTCACTTCACTGGACTTCATTGTTTTTATTCTACTCTAGAAGGAAGATATGAATCAGAGGTGTGGAAAATGGTAGAGGTGGATCAAATTGAATCCACTGAAAACCATAGACTCTTATAGTTAGACAGAACCTTGGCAGGTCATTTAATGTAAACTCTAGCCAATAAATGAATCTCTTCTACAACGTCACTGACAAGTATCATTTAGTTTCCATTGAAATAACTCCAGTGCTTTCACTTCAGCCCATAACATTCTCAGACAGGGCTAATTGTTTAGAAAATCTTTACAAAGAGCCAAAATATTCCTCCTTGTTCTGCCTTATGGAAACATATGAAATAAGTCAAATTCTTCTCCAACATAAAAGACTTTTACACACATGAAGAACATTGTTGGGCTTCTAGTCTTTTCTTTATGCTAAATGACCTCATTTCCTTCACTTTATGCACATGTAACCTCAATTCTAGTCACCTATTTTTGGAAAAGGAATAGATGGTTAAGGATAAGGTGTCTAAGGATGGATTTCTGGATGCTAGATTAAAATTTAGGAATTACAGCCACATGAATGGATCATACCTAGGAAAGGTTATTAGAAAGAATGTTCCTGGAGTCTTGAAAATTTAATCCAAAAGGACTTTGAACTGAAAAGGAAGGAGGAAGATAAATGCCTACCCAACCTCACCCAACTAGTCATTATAGCCATTAGTTATGATGTCGAAGAATATCTCTAGAAATTCAAAAGAAATGGTATTCAATAAAAGACCCATAAATAAAAACCTCATTATCTCAGAAGACTTTGCAAAATTGCAAATATGGGTATTTGCAAAATACAACACGGGTATCCACAAAATGTGGACAAATTATCCTAACCCAATGTGGTGACTTTTTCATCATAGGTATCACTGAGATTTGGTGGGTTTTGACCCGTGAATAAAATATGGCTCTGGAGAGTGTGCCCTTATTAAAAAATGGACAGGACAGGACAAAGGGAAGAAGGCAGAGGCAATGGGGAAGACCAAGGAACCAGAGCAGGGAGCACAGTGGCCTACATTTGTCTAAAAATCAGTGGAAGCACAAAAAGAAGTGTTATTGTTATACAAGATACCACCAGGACAGAAAGAGGAAATAGATGAGGAGTTCAAGAAATTTATCAGAATCCTAGTACAAAGTGATAATACAGTGGTGATAGGAGGGCTACAATTATGTAGAAACCAGCTAGACTTTTCTGTACCAAAAGCAGACCAGCTAAAAATACCTCAGCTAGTCCTAGTAATAATTTCATCCTTCTTTATAAGAATCAATGAGAAGAGCTTCCTTGTGGTCTGATGGAAATTGTGAACCTTGACAGAAAGAAAACACTCTTTTCTAGAAATTATGATAGAGAAGAAGAAAAACCCAATTTTGGATTTGGCATTTTGGACTCTAGACTTGGAGAGAGCAGATTTCAAAATTTTCAGATTTTTCAGATTTCAAAATTTTTCAGAGAAAGCATGGGTAAAATCCACTGAATTAAAATTGGGAGACTTTCAAGAAGGGAATTCCAAAGCCTCAGAGAGAAACAACTCCACTGAGGAGTAAAAGGGGCATGATAGGACTCTACAGTGAATTGTGTGCATACACAGGGAGCTAATCCAAATTACACCTCAACAATACATTAATAAGACAGACATAGTCAATCCTCAGTTTTCAAGGGGGAAGTGTACCTAGAAAATGGTATGAAAGGAAAAAATGCCAATGTTGAAACATTGAGCCTATGGGAAATAGGGGGTTAGGTTCCCACAGTCATCAAAACTGTAATATTTTGCTAGAGATTCCTAAAAATATACTTTTCTGAATATAATTATTTATAGTAAAAACATTATTTCCTGATAATATGCACTTTTTCTAACACATAACCATGAAATGACCCATAAAATTCAGGGGAGAGGAGAGGCAATGCTGGATAATAAGGGGAGGATTTAAGAGGGGATATATCAGTAGTACCTCAAGGTTAAAAAGGCAGAAGGGTAACTTGCCATCTCTAATCTCCCTTTTGGCCCAGTATTTGAATTGTTTCCCGTAAAAAACACATGTTCAAAGGCTAAATGAGGTAGGAAGCTCCCTTTGTTTCTTGGTACTTTGTGTGGGCTAGGATACTTGGGAGCCCATGACACAGGCAGCAGGACATATTGGACAGGCCCTTGGCTCTGGGCGATCACCATCTCATTTACCCACAAATTTACCACTTTTCCATTTCTTCAGTTCCCTCATCCCACACTTGAGACATTATTTTAGCTCTTTTTGGAGTGGATTCATGAACACTTTTACAAATAATTTCTTCTGTTTTGCTGATATAACAAATCAATCATTCATCAGCATCATCTGTAGACGTTCCAGTGAGACTAACACCTTTAATTTTTTCACTAAGCTGCATCACTGACTTTGAGTGCTTGGGCTTAGAGCCCAATGGACTTGAATTAGCTTTGGGAGCATAACTGCAACACAAAACTTGCATTTTAAAGGGAAAATGACAATATACAACAAATGCATTGCGTGCTCTTTACACTAGTAGAGTGAGCAAGACCAATGAAGGACCTAGTAAGATATAAGCTGTTCCACAAACCTGGGTGGGCATCACACCTCTCATTTTTTATCTACCATGCATGGGCATGAATGTTCAGGTTGCTGAAATGAAAGTGAAAATAAGTTTACTAATAAAATCAGGGGAATGCTTGAAGTTGTGAAAGTTAAAAGCCTGATGGTTGAGGATTGACTATACAAGAACAAAGACAGGTAATAGAGGTTGAATAAAAACACTTGGCATGACTCTTTAAGAATACTACTCATAATGAGAATTAGGTGAATCTGGCAAAAAAAGATACAGATTTAAAATATATTTTAAGCTACATTGAAGAAAAGTGGAAGTTGACAGAAAGAAAAGGGTAATCACTTAGGATGGATGAGGTAGTTACAACCAATGCAGAGAAGCGGTGAAACTGCTCAACTCTTATTTTGATTATATTTTCTCTGACATGAAGAATGATCTTTGAACTAGAAAGGGCAGAACAACTACAACAACAAAGATTCAGTAGGGGCTTGACTTCCAAGGCAAATCAGGAGAAATAGAAGTAGAATACCTTGGCACTATGTATGAGTTCTAGTCATTAGGTTCAAATCATTTCCTTCCCTCTGTACTGGAAGAGTGAATGTATGTGATTGGTGGGCTACTGTCACCAGTTCTTGAAAGATTGTGGATAATGAGGAATGGTACCAGAGGACTGAAGAAAGATAGTTGTTTCTCCTTATTTTCCAAAGAAGGAAAGAGAATGAGATCTGTGAGCTTGATTTTTATTCCCAGCAAATGTCTAGAATGTTTTTGCCCTAGAAAGAGATGGTTAATGAACACCAGCTAGTCATAAGAAAAAAAAATCAACAAAAAAATTCAGAACAGACTGACCTAATTCTGCCCCCCCCCCTTTTGACAGTGTAGATCATGACAATGCTGTTGACCTACATTACCTAGATGTTAGTCAAATTTTTAACAGAGACTTTTTAGAGAGATGTTGTGGGTAGGATGAAGAAATGTGGTCTAGTTGATAGTATAGTTAGGTATATTTGAACCTGGTTGAACTGTCAGGCTTAAGGAGTGTCTCAGGAGATATGGAGATGCTCTTCACAAGAGGTCATCACACCCACAGATTCCCTACCTCTCACCCTGCTCCCCACCCTACCTTGGAGTCTAATGCTTACTGCAGTCAGGGAAGGACTGTCTCAACCAGATAGCCCAACCCAGCAATGCAACTTAAGAGGTATGAGGTAGAGGCAGATAAGGGGAAGGAATCAGCACCAATTAAGCACCTTCTACATGCTAAGTGCTTTGCAAATATTATCTTATTTGATCCTCAGTTCAACTCTGGGAGGTGGGTGAAATTATTATTATAAAGTTGAAGAAAATGAGGCAGGTTAAATGATTTGCCCAGGATGACACAGCTAGTAAGTGTCTGAAACTGCATTTGAACTCAGGTCCTCTTGATGCCAGGTCCAGAGATCTATCAACTGCAAAGCTCTATCCACAGAAAGCACGGACCTGCTTTGTGGAGGATTGTTGAGAATTTGAGCGTTTGTCCTTCTAAAGCAGGGATGATCAACTTAAAAGAGAGATAGGTAATAGATAAATGAATAGATGGATGGATGGATGGCTAGAGAGAGAGAGAGAGAGAGAGAGAGAGAGAGAGAGAGAGAGAGAGAGATGTGTTTCAATATGTCTAGTTTTCTTTATAAACTTTAGTCTTTTACTTTATGTATTTAGAAATATTGTTCTGGGAAAGCTTTACCAGACTATCTGAGTGGTCAATAAACAAATGTAAGTTTAAGAACCAGAAAGAAGGGGAGTGTTTGTACATGAGGGTAATAAGGGATTTTTAAAAGAATTTTTCTTTCAGAAAAAGAAAGAAAATACTTTGTGATTTTACATTTCTTTACATTCCTCATTATTTTGATAGCTTTTGATATTTAGGATGGCTTTGGGATTAAAGTATTATAAATCTCAGAAGAGTAAATGATTTCCAAAGGTCTATGATATCCCCCAAAGCACATAGTTAGTATTTAACTATATAACTGGGATTTAAACCAAGTTTTAAAATTCTAATTCTTTTCCTTTTTCTGTAATTGCATATTGTCTCTCACCATCATGCACTAAAATAAGGTTTCTTTTTTGATTTTTAAAAATTCATGCCTGAGACTGTATGACAGGATAGATAAGTAAACATTCAAACAAACAGACAGATGGATGGATGGGAGGGAAGAAAGAAAGAAAGAAAGAAAGAAAGAAAGAAAGAAAGAAAGAAAGAAAGAAAGAAAGAAAGAAAGAAAGGAAGGAAGAAAGAAAGAAAGAAGGAAAGAAAGAAAAGATAGATATTTGTGTGTTCCATATATATTATATTTGGAATATATGTATTATATTTATGTGTGTATGGGCATATATACATACATGTATTTATATGTGAGGATATATGTATGTATATATGTATGTGTGTAGATATGGAGATCTGCATATACACATATTCCTTCCAATGTGAAGGGTCTGGATAGTAAATTCCCATAGACCTGAGGCAGGCTGGTCTGAGGCAGTGGGGTTAGTGGAGTTAGGAAGAGTCAGGAAGTCCTGGATAAAATGTAGCACTAGGTCTTTTCATAGTATCCCAGTCAATCTAGCATCTCAGCTAGAAAGAGCTGACATTCAATTGAGCAGGAGCCAAGGTGTGTTTTTCCAGAGCTGAAGCAGCAGAAGCTTAACTTTGTGATGAAGAGTGACAGCGAGGATGGATGAACTCAAGAACAAACCCAGCTCGAATAGCAGCTCAGTTCTGTAGGAGCCAGTCAGAGCCTCTTGGAGAGAGCAGAAAGCAATGCCTTAGTAACCACTGCCTATGTCAAACATTTATTTACAGGAAGTACTTCAGCTTAAGTAAAAATTGTGGAATGCTCTGAAGGGAATAATCCCTTGGCTGAGAAAACAAGCAACACTGGTAAGATTAGAAGCCAAGTTTCATCAACTCACCAGGTGCTTGGTTTCAAGTTTCTTGATGGACATGAATGCATTGACAGGTGTATATAAGTCAGTGTAACCTTAAAAACAAGACTAAAAGACAAAGACTCCACTCTATTCCCTGCCCTTAGATTCTGAGTAGAACCTAAGGGAGGAGATGTGGAAGGAGAGGAGTGCGAGGGTGGAGAAGGGAGAGAATCTTTCAAAATATGAAGAGTAAAAAAAGCAGAACCAAGAGAACATTGTATACCATAACAGCAATATGATTTTGAATGAATAACCATTTTGACTATTATGAATACCAAATTAACTATAAAGGATATATGAAGAAAGACACTATCTACATCCAGAGAAAGAACTGATAAAAAGTGGTATATAAAGAATAATTTTACATATATATGTGTGTGTGTATATATGTGTATGTGTATATGAGTGTGTATACCTGTTTGTATCTAATGGTAACCATTTCTAGGGTGAGGTGAGGGAAGAATAAATGTATATGATAACTTTATTATGTATTTAAAAGGAATAGAGGCGGAGCCAAGATGGTGGAGTAGAAACAGCTCGTCCAAGCCTCTCTGCCCCCAGATTCTCCACAAACTATGTAAAAAAGGACTCTAAAAATCTTCTGGAGCCCCAGCACCCACAGAACGACACAGAGAAGCTAACCTCCCGCTGAGGACAGCCCAGCACCCTGCAGGAAGGACCAGCGCAGTGGTCTGGGAGCCGGCAGCGCAGAGCGCAGGAGCCGAGCCCAGGTCCACGTGAGCCGAGGTTTTAGCCCCAGGGTGGCAGGGCCAGCAGCCGGCTGGAGGAACCCCAGAACACCAGGAACCCTGGCGACTCCAGAATTATCAACATAGACATGCCTAGGACAAAGTAAGAGGTTAGTGTCCTATGGACTTTGGGACCTGTATTTGGGGAATGCATCAGCTCCCTCCCCTGGGAGCTAGAAGCCTCTGAGGAGACACACCATTTTGTAGTTTTCAGAGGCAACTTCGGCTCCCAGCCTACAAATCGTGGGGAGATCCAGCGATCAGTCTTGGGGGTAATCGCTCTTGCTTTAACCTCCCTGGATCTGGATTGTGATCTAGGGTGGAAGTTGTGGGTGGGTTTACAGCTTGCCAGAAACGGAAGTTGCCCCCCACACGTTCGGGACGAAAATTCCTCTATCTGGCCTTAAAGCCATAGTGTGGCAACAAGCCCAAAAGTCAAGCAATTAAGTGGCAACACGCCAAGGCAAAGGAAACAGAAAAATGCAACCCTAGACTCCTATTTTGGGGGCATAGAGCAGAAAAGGACTGTGAGGTCAGAAGTCCTGCTCCAAAAGCCCCAGGGGAAAACATGAGCGGGTTGCAGGCCATAGAGGACCTTAAGAAGGACTTTAAAATCAAATAAGAGAAGTGGAGGAAAAATTGGAAAGAGAAATGAGAAGGATGCAGGAAAAGTATGAAATGAGGGTCAACAGCCTGACTGAGGAAAACAACACCTTAAAAAATAGACTAGCTCAAATGGCAAAGGAGGCCCAAAAGGGCATTGAGGAGAAGAATGCCTTAAAAGTCGAATTTGCCAGATGGAAAAAGAATCTCAAAAGTTCACTGAGGAGATTCATTCCTTCAGAGTTAGACTGGAGCAAATGGAAGCTAGTGACCTTATGAGAAATCAAGATGCTGTTAAGCAGATCCAAACAAACGAAAGATTAGAAGGCAATGTGAAATATCTCATGGGAAAAACCACTGACCTGGAAAATAGATCCAGGAGAGACAATTTAAAAATTCTTGGACTACCTGAAAGCCATGATCAAAGAAAGAACCTAGAAATCACCCCTTCAAGAAATTCTCAAGGAAAACTGCCCTGATGTTTTAGATCCAGAGGGCAAAATAGAGATTGAAAGAATCCACCGATCACCTCCTGAAAAAGATCCCAAAAAGAAAACTCCCAGAAATATTATAGCCAGGTTCCAGAGTCCCCAGATCAAGGAGAAAATACTACAAGCAGCCAGGAAGAAACAATTTCAATATTGTGGAAACACAATCAGAATAGCCCAGGACCTGGCAGCTTCTACACTGAGGGATCGAAGGGCATGGAATGTGATATTCCAGAGGGCAAAAGAACTGGGAATGAACCCAGGGGTCACCTACCCAGCAGAGCTGAGTATTTTGTTTCAGGGGAAAATATGGTCATTCAGTGCAATGGAGGACTTTCAGGCATTCTTGAGGAAAAAACCAGAGTTGAATAGAAAATTTGACATCTAGACGCAAGAAGTAGGAGATGCCTGAGAAGGTAATCAGGGAAAGGAAATCGAAGGGAACTTATCAAAGTTGAACTATTTACATTCCTATATGGAAAAGCAATGTCTGTGACTGATGATATCTTTCCCACTATGAAGATGATGGAAGAAGGGGGTGTGGTTATACGAATGCATGTGTGAATGTGTGTGTATATGGTTGCAGTTATATATGGATAGAGGGCATAGGTTGATTTTGTTGGGAAGGGAGAGTACTCAAGGGATGAAATTGTGAGGTGAGAGAGGAGAGTGGCAAGAGGAGATGGGGAGAGACATGGTAGGGTAAACTATCTCATGTAGCGGAGGTGGGTGCAAAGGGGGGGGAGAATAAGGAGGGCTAGAAAGGCAAAACCACATTCACATTGAATTTGGTTCAGGGAGAAGATGACATGCATACTAAATGGGATATCTCAACCTGCAGCAGGATAGGGGGAAGGGGGATGAGAGGAGAGATGATGGATGGGAGGGCATCCTTGGGGTGAGGGGAGGTTGGAAGTACCCACTATAGAAGAGGGACAGGATCATGTAGGGAATGGACCAGTAGTGGGATGAGTGGGAGGGAATTATAAGCAGCCTTGTACAATATATCTACTATGATAATGTTTTGCATAGCTAGACATGTACAACATATACTGAATTACTTATATACCAAGAAGGAATGGGTGACAAGGGAGGAAGGAAATGGATCTGAAATTCAAGGTCGTAACATTAAATGTTTCAAATATATATATAAATACTATTATTATTACTCTTTGCCTATAATTGGGAGATAAGATGTGCAGGCATTGGGACACAAAGATTCATCTTCCTCTAATGGAAAAGTCGATGGGGGTATGGGAGAAGGTATGGGAGAGAGCAGATTGGAGGAAGCAATATCTTGTGGGACTGCTATTCTGGGAGGTTGGGTAGGGGAATAACGGGGGGAAAATGATTGTAACTCAAAATCTGGCGGAAATGAATGATGTAAAACAGAAGTTAATAAAGTATTTGTTAAAAAAAAAAAAGGAATAGCACGTTGCACATAATAGATTTGCAGTTTCATGTGAAATCATCTTTTTATTATAAAAAAAAGAAAGGTCCCATGAAACCAGGGTGAATCATGAAAACTTGCCTGTTGAAAAGTCAATAGTCCTTTCCTCTCCATTTGTTTTTTCACCATTGAAGACGTCAGGAGCTTGGAAGAGGTTAATGAATGCATTGGGAGTCAAGGCTTTGCCAGGTATTCAGAAGGGCATGTACATGGGCCTATGAAAGGGTTGTAGGTCTGCTTAATCTTGTCTGGCTGAGGCAAGAATGCATTGCTCAAGATGTGGACCGGCTTCGCTCCTTGTTTCCAAGTTAAGTTATCTTAATTGTATTTACTGCCAAAAGTAAGTGCTGTGTTTGCAGAACATTAATTGCCTGATCTTAAATCCACATAAGTCAGGAGCTACTGTGTGAATACTCCCTTGGCATCCTTGGGTCTGCCCTCTCATGCATATGGATTATGATAGGACACTGGGGTCTCTCATTACTCGATTGTATAATGCAGCTCTCTCAACAGCACACAGACATGCTCAATTAAAAAGGTAACCATATTGAATCTGTGTTGCTGACTTTTAAACACAGACCCTTTTTTCTCCTTGGGAAAAAAATCTAACTAGCTAAGCATTGTCCAAGCAGTAGAAGGTTATTTCAAATTGAGCAAACGCTTCACCATTTAATAAGCTGTTTCAGAATCTCTCTCTCACAGTCACCTTTCAACACTAGGCTTTCTGTTTTATCCTTCTTTTACATGCATGTAATTCTTTTCCATATGAGTGCAAAAATCTAAACTAGGTTTTGGCGAATTTAAATAATTAAGGAAAAAATGATGCTGCACATTTCCATATTTAATGTTTTCAGTGTCAAGGACACACATATACTTGCTATGAGAATGACTAGGCAGATTCTGATCAATTTGAAAAATCTGGAAATTTTTTTGATAGACTTAAACTTTTGTTGGAAAGGTACCCTGCATAGAGACAGATTCCTATTCTGTTTTCTATTTAAAGGAACACTGGAAACTCCCTTCATTGGTTACCAGTGACCGCAATTTCTACTTGATGATTAGTTTATTAAGGTCTTGGAAAATGGTCTCTTGTGCTTACTCTTTAATCTATAAAGGATATCTGTGAAACCCATGAAAGCTGTTTTTTTTTTCCCCAATACTTTCTCACCCTTGGATTTCTGGACCACTGTGAAACAAAGAAAGAAGGTATTTTTCTTCCTCTCACATCATATCCCTTATAGGAACAAAAAAACGGTGACTTTCAAAAGAAGAACCTCTTGAAAGAGGCCTGTGCTTGACCAGGTCAAATTAAGACAGAAATTCCTGGAATTTTAATTCATCTCTGCCTTCTTTGGACTCTCTCCCTCCTTTTATGAGTATGACCATAGAGATTATAATTCCTAAGAATGATTTTTTTCAATGGAACTTTGTAAATTCTCAAGGCCAAGATTTCTGGGGTTCAAGAATTGTCACAAACCTCCTGGAAGAAGACTTCATTAATATTAAGGTTCTTAGTGAAGGAAGTACATCATCACCAAGGGATCTTCTTACAACTACAGGATTAAAGTCATGCCATGGGGGCTAAAAATGAACAGCCAACTTGGCCATGACCTTGTCAAACGTCCATGACTCTGATGCGATGAACTAAATTCAAGGTGACTGGGATGTATTTGTTGAGCAACTTGACAAAATATCCTTACCTTTCATAGGGGAGGTCGATGGACTATTTATGTGCTTGAAATCTCAGTATTTTTATTTGTTAAGGAGTTCCTATGAGGCTTTTATATGTTGTGCTTTTCCTGGAGTGAGTGAAATAAAGACTACTCCACAGTCAATATTCATATTGTATGTAAGAGTATCTAGCAAGCAGTGGGGGCTCTATTACCCACTTTTTTAGAAACATAGATATGGGTCACACCTAAACTTCACTCAGATTTCCCTCAAGGTTGGTGGCAATGAACCACAGAGAGAAACTCACCCCTTTGGGTTGGTTTTCAACATCAGAAAGAGATCCCTCTGGTGCCAGAGTATAATGGAGGTAGTGGAACGTGTTGTGCTGGGTCATGGGTGACACATATATTCAGTGCCTATGTCTGAAGAATAAGCTGGTTAACTTAAGAGGGAGAGTTGAGGAAGCAAAATAAATTAACAAAGTCATTTTAACAAAATAAATTAACAAAGAAATACAAAGATAAAACTCAAATTTTCTCTTGCCTTCAATGCTTAGGTAAATCTGGGGATGAGGATGGGGGTGTACACATCTACACAAATAAACAAATTCAAAACATACACAAAATTTTAAAGTAATTTTGGAGGAGTTATGGAGAGAATGCTAACAAATGAAGCTTCCCATATGAGGAGGCCTTGAATGGGGATAGAAATTCTAACATGAAAAGGAGGAATATCCCAGGCATTAGGGGTCAGTCTTCACAAAGGCTTGGAGGTCGGTTCTGAAATGTCATATACTGGGAATAACAGATGGGCCAGTTTGACTGGAATGTAGATAGACTGAAGGAGGATAATATGAAATTAGTCAGATAGACCAAAACCTGACTGCAAAAATCTTAAATGCCAAACAAAGGAGTTGGTAGAAGTAATAGAGAGCCACAGAAGCTTCTTGAACACAGGCCAATGCTGATAACCAAAACCATACTGTCTTAAAGGAATTCACAATCTTGTAGAGCCAAGGAGTCAGACTTGGGGCTGCAATACTCCAGAGCAAATTTGACCAGTTTAAAATATAATTAGGGAATTTTAATCAAATAATAATAAAATATAATACAACATAAATAATATTAATTTGGGGTCTTCAATGTAGATATGCTGCCCCTAAGGATCTGTTCTTATTTGAATTTCACACCACTGCTATAGGAGAGAGAAGATAAATGCATTGCAATTTTCCTCATGCAAGTTCTAATATGGCAAGAGCATAGAAGACCTGAAAAGAGTTCTTTATGGTTTCTGATTCATTAAAAGTGATAAAATTATTAATCAATAGACGTATTTAGTGTATGTTGCATCTTATTTAATGCTTACAAGCATAGAGCAGGAGAAACAAGCATGGATTCCTTTTTCTATATAACTTTCTAGATAATTGAGATAGAATGGGAACTTTGAATCATAATGTGTAACCATTATGGGGTTATGGTAGTGGAGAATCAGGCAAAATTCGATAGAGGAAGTGATACCTGAGCTGAGTCTGGAAGGAAGGGAAGAATTCCAGAGTTGAAAAAGAAATTGTTTCTCACATGTATTTTCATTCCAATTAAGTTTTATTGATGTCTTTACTTTGCATCACAGTCATGTCTGAATCTACCCTTCCCCCTATCCCAGGAATAAGTGAAACCTAAGTGACTTAGTTCAATGCATCTCAGAACTCCTCCAGCCCAAGAGATTTGTCAGGCTCAGTCTTATCTATAGATAAGCATCATTATACCTGGGCATGAAAATATATTTTTTAAAATAGTATTTCTTAAAATTACATGTAAATACAATTTAAAAAATTCATTAAAATTTGTGGGTTCCAAATTTCCTTCCACTTTCTCTCCCCTTCATCCTCCCCAAGACAGTAAGAAATTTGATATATGTTATATATATATTATATACATATGTTATATGTATATAATCATAATAAAACTCATTTCTATATTAGTCATGTTGTGAAAGAAGAAATTGACCAAAATGGTAAAAAAAAAAAAATCACACAAAAAAGTGAAAATACTATGCTTGATCTGAATGAATATATATTTTTTAAAGAAGGGAATTGGAAGATTCTGAGCAAAGTGAAAATAGAAGGAAATTTTTTATCAAAATGAAATTCACCCTACTATTAGACATTAGATAAGAAAGAACTGGTCACTGATGTGGGAGTTAATTTCAATATTTTGTGTGCAGTCAGACCATTCATTAATCAAAGCAAAGGTTAAAAATAGTACCCAGTTTCTGAAAATGTAAAGGTGAAAAAAAGATGCTATGTATCAATATAGGAGTTCCAAATGCACATGTTTAAAGAGCTGTTATTTCTTTTAAAAAGAGTTGTAGAATGTTATTTTAGGACTCGGTTTAGAATATAAACTCTCATCAAAGAAGAATTAATGTTTAAAGGCTATTTTATTGTCAAGTAATACAACATCTCCTATTGATAATGCTTAACCATTTGGGGTCTCAGACACTATCATGATGATGAGTGTCTCCACATTTGAATATACAAAGAAAGAGTCCTTGGAGTATGGTACCAGAATTCATCTGCTACAAGGCTACATGATATGGGTTAGGTTACATCTTGTGTGAATGTTGTGATTCATTGGGGATAAAGGAAAGAGGAATCAAACCTCTAAGTTTATGTTAAATCATGGGTAGTGTTGGTCAAACAGAAATAACCAATTACATATTGCTTCACCAGGAGTGTCAATGAAAGAAAATTAATCAAAACCAAATCTACTTGGGGAGGCTAGGTGGCGCAGGGAGTAGAGGGCCGGCCCTGGAGTCAGAAGGACCTGAGTTCAGATCTAGCCTCAGACACTTAACACACACAAACAAAAAAAACCTAGCCATGTGACCTTGGGCAAGTTACTTAACCGCAATTGCCCTCCAAAAAGCAAAAACAACAACAACAACAACAAAAAAACAAATCTACTTGATTCTTCAAGTTCATATTTATACCTATACATGTTATTTATATCATCTAAGCTAGACATAATACTTGGGCAATGCACAGCCTAAATGATATCACGGAGTCACTTATGTTAACAATACATTCTGGTCAAAGTCAATTTGTTCTTCAAACAAAAAGAATGAACAAAGATAAAGATATTGACTCAATTACCATTTCTTAACCATCAAATACCCAAACATCTAATCTTTCACCAGCCAGCCAGCCACCAAAGTGAAGAATTAGTTCAATAGGACCTCTTCCTTGTGAGTAATTGAAATAGTTTCTGATATCAGATCTTACCTTAAAATAGTTAAGCACTAAGATAAGGCAAAAAAAAATTCCTTTCTCATTCTGTGAGCTCAGACCTCAAAAAGCAAAGCACAAAAAAATGTCATCAATTTCTATCACTTAGGGGAAAAGCAGAGTCAGTACAATATTTTAGGACACTTTTATACTCCACCTTGGCACTTCCATTGATAAAAGGCACTCATGGTGGGAGATAGAAAACAGAAAAATGAGAACATTCTCAGGAAGTGCATTCTGGGGGCAAAATACTCAGGCCACTATCACTATGATATGTCTTCCATTTTTATCCTCTGTCTTGTATACTTCTAGAAATATATAGCATGGGGGGGGGGCAGAGCCAAGATGGTGGAGTAGAAACAGCACTTCCAAGGTGCTCTGCCCCACACCACTTCCAAACAATGTAAAAGGGGACTATGAACAACTTCTGGAGCCCCAGCACCCACAGAATGACACAGAGAAAGAAGCTAACCTCCCGCTGAGGACAGCCCAGTGGCCCCGCAGGAAAGACCAGCGCAGCGCTCTGAGAGCAGGCAGCATAGCGCGCTGGGAACTGACAGTGCAGTGCTCTAGGAGCCGAGCCCAGGCCCACTTGAACCTTGGCTTTAGCCCCAGGGCAGCCAGGCCAACAGGCAGCTGGAGGGACCCCAGAACACCAGCAGCTGTGGTGATTCCAGAATTATCAACACAGACATTCCTAGGACAAAGTGACAGGTTAGTGCCCTATGGGCTTTGGGACCAGTATTTGGGGAACATGTTGGCTGCCTCCCCTGGGGGCTAGAAGCCACTGAGGAGACTGGGCACGCTCGCCATTTTGCAGCTTCAGTGGCAGCTTCAGCTCCTGACCTGCAAACTATAGGGAGATCCAGTGATAAGTCTTGGGGGTTAATCACTCTTGCTTTAACCTGCTTGGATCTGGATTGTGCTCTGGGCGAGGGGGAGGTCTGGGGTGGGTATCCAACTTGCCAGAACCGGAAGTTGTGAAGACCCCAATGTTTGGGAAGGAAGCTACCCTGTCTGGTGGCGGAGTCCTACTGTGGCAACAAGCTCAAAAGTCAAGTAATTAAGTGGCAACATGCCTAGGCAAAGGAAACAAAATAAATAACTGACCTAGAAAATAGATCCTGGAGAGAAAATTTAAAAATTATTGGACTACCTAAAAGCCATGATCAAAGAAAGAACCTAGAAATCATCCTTCAATAAATTCTCAAGGAAAATCGCCCTGATGTTTTAGACCCAGAGGGCAAAATAGAGGTTGAAAGAATCCACAGATCACCTCCTGAAAAAGAACCCAAAAAGAAAACTCCCAGGAATATTATAGCCAGGTTCCAGAACTTCCAGATCAAGGAGAAAATATTACAAGAAGCCAGGAAAAAACAATTTCAATATTGTGGAAACACAATCAGAATAGCACAGGACCTGGCAGCTTCTACATTGAGGGATCAAAGGGCATGGAATATGATATTCCAGAGGGCAAAAGAGCTGGCATTAAAACCAAGAATCACCTATCCAGCAAAACTGAGTATCTTGTTTCAGTGGAAAATGTGGTCATTCGGTGGAATAGAGGACTTTCTAGCATTCTTGAAGAAAAAACCAGAGTTGAATAGAAAATTTGACATTCAGACACAAGAAGCAAGAGATACTTGAGAAGGTAATCAGGGAAAAGAAATCAAAAGTAACTTATCAAAGTTGAACTATTTACATTCCTAAATGGAAAAACAATAATTGTGTCTGATGAAACCTTCCTCATTATGAAAATAATTGAAAAAGGGTACATGGGCATATGAATACATATGTGAATGTGTGTATATATGTTTACAGGTATACATCGATAGAGGGCACAGGTTGAATTTGGTGGGAAGGGATGATACTTAAGGGGTGAAGTTAAGAGGTGAGAGAGGAAAGTGGCAAGAGGAGATGGGGAGAGACAGGGTAGGATCAACTATCTCATGTAGAAGAGGCAAAGGGAAGTAGTTGCAGGGGAGGGAAAGAACAGGAAGGCAAAGAGGCAAAACCATATTCTCATTGAATTTGGCTCAAGGAGAGAATCACATACATACTACATGGGATATCTCACCCTGCAGGAGAGTAGGGGGAAGGGGGATGAGAGGGGTTATGATGGAGGGGAGGGCATTCTGGGGGGATGGGAGGTTGGAAGTATCATTGGAAGTACCATTCCCTACTTTTGAAGAAGGACAGGATCAAAGTAGGGGATGGACCAGGTGGGGGGTGGGATGGGTGGAAGGGAAATATAAGCAGTCTTTTACCATATATCTACTATGGTAATGTTTTGCATAGCTATACATGTATAACACATACTGAATTGCTTATCCTCCCAGAGGGAGTGGGTGACAAGGGAGGAAGGGAATGGATCTGAAATTCTAAGTTTTAAAATTAAATGTTTCAAATGTATATAAATACTATTATTCATACTATTCTGCATGTAATTGGGAGATAAGATGTGCAGGCATTGGGGCACAGAGATTCACCTTGCCCTAATGGCAAAGTCGAAGGGGGTATGGGAGAAGATATAGGAGAGAGCAAATTGGATGAGGGGATATCTAGTGGGACTGCTATTCTGGCGTGGTGGGTAGGGAAAAAATGGGGAAAAATTGTAACTCAAAATCTGGTGGAAATGAATGATGTAAACCAAAAGTTAATAAAGTATTTGTTAAAAAAAAGAAATATCTAGCATAGCTTTTTGTTTGTTTTCTTGAGGAAACATTTAGATTTTTTCAATTAATGCTCTATTTCAGAAATTCTGAGTCATTTTCTTCTATTATTTCTTGCATTATGGTGTTCAAGTGTTTTTTTTTTTACTTATGTTTTTTTCCCTGGAAGGACTATAATGCTCACCCTGTCTTTACACATCTTGTCTTTAAGATCAATATGGTTTTCTTGTATGGAAATGACAGTTTCTTCTTCCTTCTCCTTCTCCTTCTCCTTCTCCTTCTCCTTCTCCTTCTCCTTCTCCTTCTCCTTCTCCTTCTCCTTCTCCTTCTCCTTCTCCTTCTCCTTCTCCTTCTCCTTCTCCTTCTTCTTCTTCTTCTTCTTCTTCTTCTTCTTCTTCCCATGAATTTTCATTTCTAATATGTTGGTCTCTCTTTTGTTTCTTTGGTTAGGCATACTGACTGTGGATTCAGGTTTTTCTACTTGTCAATTTTTTTTTTTGCTCTGCATTCTGTTTTCATAATTCTTATTTATCTTTTAAATTATTCAGTAATATCCTACTGTGGTTTCATGCTTTCTTGGGAATTCTCATACTCTGCCTTATCAGATGATGATTTATTTTCCTTTGTTTTAAAATGATTGAACTCATTTAGCTGATCTGGAGGTTATAATCCCTTCACTCTTGATATCTTCCTTATCTATTTCCTATTCTTTACAAAGTCATTAACTGACCTTTTTTCCTCTTGATATCTTTGCTAATTTCAGTCCCCCCCCTTTTGCTCACTTTTTGACTCCTTCCCTTTTGATCATGGTTACTTTGGTGGTTGGACATCAAAGCTATCTTAGTCTTCTCCCCTAATCTCTATTAGACTGTGAGCTCCTTTATAACAGGGATTGGTTTCTACCTCTTTTTTTAATATCCCCCATGCTTAGCACAGTCCCTAGAACTGTGCTAATAAATGTTTACAGATTGATAGTAAGCAATCTACATTTAATCTCCCCCACTCTCTGCCTCAAATTATTTTCGGGGGGACAAGAACTTCCCCCAAATGGATGTTGAGTCTGGTACACCCTGGCATCTCCTTAGTTCCCTTTAATAAACTTCTGTCTCTTGGCTTTCTAAGATACTGAGAGGAGGGAATAGGTAGAGTTGAATTTTTGCATCAGCCTGTAGTTTGTTTTGTGCAGATCCTCCCATAACAAATGGGAAATCATAAAGATGATAGATGACTTCCTGAATTTTTAAATTCATTTGTGTGCTAGGGAATAGAGCTAAGGGACAGGTGTAGGGTTGGAAATCCTACATAGAATAATCAGTTCAAGGAGGCCATTAGCCACCCCACACATCTTGACATAGACAGACTCCAGATGGGGTCAGGGAACAGCTGTAAACAAGGACCTGATCAGTCACTACGGAGTTTTTATGGACCTATAAGGAAATGCATGCACCTTTGCCTCATCCACCTCAGCCTGAGATTACTTGGGGTAGTAAAATGGGTATTGGGATACATAGCTAATATAAACAGCCATCTCTTTCCTTCATAGGAGAGTTTCAACCATTCCAGAAAGCACAGGAGGTAGTGCCTCAGGTCTGGAGTCCTGTAAAGCCACTTTGAGTGTAGGGAGGGGACAAGTACCCCTTTGACTTCCTTTTTCTTTCCATCTTCAGTAAGTCATGGTTCCCTCCCTCCCTTCTCCAGTTAAAATGAACTCTATGTCTTAGTCTCACTTTTGATAACTCAAACTTCAACTATGTTGTCATTTTTAAAAGGAGCTGAATTTATTCAAGAGTTGTACAAAAATATTTAATCATTTTGGCTTTGGCTTCATACCTCATGTATATAGCATGCCTTATAGTTTTGTAGACTCCAAATTTAGTTCCAAAGTTAGTCTCTTCATCAATGCCACAAATCTCAGAAACAAGAGAGAAAATTATTTTTTCTCTTTATTTTTCTTTTATGCTTTGTTCTCTTTTCCTTCCCAGTTGGCCAAGATAAGAGGAAAAAAGAGGAGGGGTGGAGAAACAAAATCAATCCCTCTCAAATTAGACTCTAAATCTTAATCAAGGAGTTGGAAGCATCTTACTGAAAACATCCCATTTCTTTTCTGACTCCATTCTTATTAAGAGCTGCATTATCTTTCTCAGTGAATGGCCTCATCAAATTTAAATAATCATATACACAAAGACAAGACAAACTCTTATACTGTTATGTACCCATCTATACAACCCCAAACAGAGACTTGACATAATAGTTGACTAACTTTTCTGGGACCAATGCCAGATCTTAATAACTTTCTGTACTCCTTAAGAGGAAGAAGAGATGGGGTGGCTAGGTGGTGCAGTAAGTAGAGTGCTGGCCCTGGAGTCAGAAGGACCTGAGTTCCGATCCGGCCTCAAGCACTTAACACACACACAAATAAAAACCTAGCCGTGTGACCTTGGGCAAGTTACTTAACCCCAGTTGCCCTCCAAGAAAGCAAAATAAAGAAAAAAAAAAACAAAAAGAGCAAGAAGAGAGGGACTGCCTTATCTCTACGTTCCTTTTTATATTTTAAATTGGCCTTGTTCAGGTCTCAGTACTAAATTGAGGGATGTTTGGAGTATTCTAACAAAAGTTAGATTGTTTTAAGTGCACTGGAGACTTTTTTTTAATAGTCCCTTTAGGAAGTAGCAAGTGACTTGGAGAAAGGCGGTGTTCAAGAAGAGAAGAGGGAGCCTTACTGACATTCCACATAGGCTGGGAGTCTGGGAGGATATGAAAAAAAAAAAAAACAACAACAACTTAACATGTCTCCTTCACAATGTCCCTTTTAAATGGTCTACTCAAAGACTTTCAGTGATGGGAAACCTAACTCATCTTAAGGCTGTTCAATTTACTCTTGAATGGATGAATGAATGAATGACAAAAAAGTTTATTATGTGATTTTACTGTTTTCCAAAGGTTGTGCTAAGTCCTGGTAATACAAATAGAAAAAGCAAAATAATCTCTTTTCTCAAGGGCCTCACTGTGGGGACAAAATGTAAAGGGAGAATAAAAAGGCCTGAAAGTCCCCCAGGGGTAAGGATGTTGGCAATGCCAAGAGAATGATGCTGCCGGTCTCCAAAAGAAGTGTAGTCTGAACCTTACGTAGATAAGCAGGATATATAATGCAGGGACTCTTGCACTTAGTGAGGATTCTTCATAGCTGTCCTAGCCCCAATTATCTAATCTACTTAAATATAATACATCAAAAGCTTTCCCTAATGATCGACCAAGAGCCATTAAAAAAAGAAAAAAAAAGAACTTCAGCAGGAATCTATAACCATAGCATTTTGTTTTCCATCTTTGGGATCCACCAGTAGGTCATATGACATTGTAGGTGTCTGGATGTAGTAGAGGCGAGCAGAGGGTAAGATGTGGAGGATAGGCCTGATAACTGAATGTCTCACTGGAAGGAATAGAGACTGCCATCTCATCTAACCTATGGGAGTAACCAAACAACCGAGACAGAGCTGAGGAGGATGTGCAGGGAAGGGGAAAAGGGAGGGTATCCCTAGTGGTAACCAGCCCGAATGGGTTCTTAGTGGTCCAGGGGTTTGGGGGAAGTAAGGGAAAGAAAGAAAGAAAAAGCATTTATTAATCACTTACTATGCAGTACTGTGGGCTAGACACTGTGCTAAGTAGTTTATACACATTATCCCAGTTGATAGTACAACCCTGGGAGGTAGCTGCTATTATGATATTGATTTTACAGTTGAAGAAGCTGAGGCAGGGAAAGGTTAAATGATTTATCCAGGGTCACACAGCTATTAAGTATCTGAAACTGGATTTAAACTCAAGTCTTCCTGGTTCCAGGCTTAGCACTATATGCTTCATCAAAGGAGGAAGGTATGATGATCCACCAAATCTGTGCATTTTAGCTATGGGATAATTCTTACTATTAGGATTTTTTTCCTTACAGTAAGCCTAAATCAGCTTCTCTGCAGCCTTTCTTCACTGCTCTCATTCTGCCTTCTGAAGCCACGTAGAACCAGCTTAAACCTTCTTCTATATTGTAGCTTGATGATAGGAATTCTTATTTAAGACTAAATACTCCCAATTTCTTCAAACAAGGCTCATGTAACTTGATCTCCAGGCTTTGCAGCATCCTCCTTGCCTGCTCTGGACCTGCTCCAACTTCCCAATGTCCTGTACACAGTAGTCTATATGTAATTTGATAAGGGAATATGGGACTGCCCCTTCCCTCCTCCCCGACTCTATTCATCCAGTCAAACATCTGTCTTTCCTGACCACCATGTCACAATGTTAATGAATATCGAGCTTGCAACCTAGCAAAGTCTGCAGATCTTTTTCATATGAATGGCTCATTTCCCTCGCTTTGGACTAGTTCTTAATATATTCATGGTCTTTGCTTAAAGCATTGTGACAATATGAGTGAACTCCAGACTTGGGGCCAGGAAGATGAGTTTAAATCCAGTCTTAGATGCTTCCTAGCTATGGGACCCTGGGCAAGACACTTCACCTCTTTTCACCTCAGTTTCCTCATCTGTGAAATGGAAATAATAATAGCAGCTACTGCTCACAAGATTTTGAGAATAAAATGAATAAAATTTGAAAAGCCCTTTACAAACCTCAAGCATTCTATAAATGCTGTTTCTTGCTGTTATTATAACCAAACTGAGCAGCCTCAATAAGGCATAAACTCCAATCTTGAGTGGGGAGATTCCAACAATCCTTAATTAATTAATCAGCATTAATTAATAAATAAAATTAGCCAATGGGTGTTAATTAGGTACTTGGTATGGTTCAGGCATTATTTTAGTCACTGGGGAGACAGAGACAAGAGTGAAGCAAACCTTGCCCTAAAGGAGCTCAGATTTTGTTGGGGGAGACAACACGTACATGGTTAAGTATTTGGAACAGACTTTTGATTTCACTGGTGAAAAGGACTTCTAGGTGAAGAACCTGCTACCAAGGCTGGGTAATATCTTCTCTGAAACTTTCAGTGTTTCTTAGAAGACTGAAAGGCTGTGATTTTCTGAGGGGTTACACAGTCTGTGTCAGAGACAAGATTTGAACTCAACTTTTATTAGCTCCAAGGCCATCTTTCTATCCACTATATCCTGCTGTCTGTGTAAGTAGAAAGGTAGGACAGGATGTTGGTTAGAGAGCTAGCTTCTTGGGATCAAATTTCCCTTCTGACATCACTTAATATTTCAGTGCACTAAGTAACTGTCTAAGAATCTAGTTTGCAGAGAAGGTGTTGACTTTTATTGGTGAAAGGAGTGTCCTCACCTGGGAGCTCCCACTACGATTTAAATCACATACCCAGTCCCTATCCTCTGAAATAATTTTATGAGAATTATCTAGTCATGTATTGAAGGTATACTTGATCAATATTCAGGTTTTCTTCAGCAAACAGCACCTTTAAAATCATACAATTTCCTGAAAGCTAGATAGGTGCCATCTCTCACCTATATTATTTGTTGACTTCAAAAACAAAATGAAACATTTTACTTATTTGTTTCCCATGAGCATATAAAAATCCTCCAATATTTTAGGACAGATCTCTACATTGAGATAACTTTGTTCAATAGTCAGTAGAGTATGTGAATCAAGTTACGGATAGAACAGCCTGATACGTGTTCACCAAAGGGGTTTGCTAGTGTTTTGGTGGGTGGTCTTCATGAAATCCAAATATCCAAGAACTCTATCAACCTGGAAGTTCTCCAGGGACATCTGTTTGTAGATGACTTTTTTTTTTATTCATATAGAGCCCTGAACATAACAGGTATTCCTCTATTACAACTGTTATTATTGGAAAGAACTTGGCTTAGCTACTCACACAAGAGAAAGGGAAGCAACTGAAAATGCACATAACCTACATTACCGCAATGAGCTGAACAGGTGATTTATGGGATTCATTTGTGTATAGCTAGCATTTTGTAGCAGCAAGCACCCCAACATCACCAGGGTAGCTGCCAACACAGGTTATTAGACCTGCTTTTCAAAAGGAAAGCAACTCAAAATGGGTTAACAAGCTTACTTTAATCAAACAAACATATATTACCTAGTTCAGGGGGAAAAGGTCAGCACCCCGAACTTCAGAGTGTACAGACAGATCAAACAAACAGGCTTCCAAACTGTCCAACCATTATCAATACCAAAATCACAGTTACCAGAGAGAGAAGCATCAACATCTGAGTTTTTAAATCTGGGGGGCTCAACAGCTGCCCAGAGTCTCATCTCGTCAAATCACACAACACTTCTCAAAGTCAGCCCCAGAGCAAAGCCTCTTATCAGGGATTTTATATCCTTCTCCTGGCTCAGAGAATGTAACCACCCTCTTGACCCACTGCCCAATCACACAGCATCAAGGTGTGGGTCATTCCTGAAAAGCAAACCTCCTACCACAGGCTCCATGTGACCACATTCAGCCTATTAGGGGGCAGAGTATATTTTCAAATTAAAGAAGGTTCTCAGAGTCACTTAAGCCAATCAAAGGGCCTAGGGGCAGGGAAGATCTTCAAATCTGCATTTCCATTACACATTTATAGAGCTCTTTAAGGTTTGCAAAATATCCAATAGATATCTTATTTGATCCTCACAAAATTGCTGGGAGGTAGGTGCTACAATTATCCTCATTTTGCATATGAGGAAACTGAGTCAGGCAGAAACTAGTGACATCTAGAATCACACAGATTGTGGTTTTCTGAATCTGGATTTGAACTTAGGTCTTCCTCCCTCCAGGCCCAGTGCTCTATACTAGCTGCCTGTATATGTGTCAACATCATGAACTGTTACTACTTAAGGAAAATGACCTGAGCTCAGATGATAGTTAGGGAAGATCATTTGTGAGAAATTAGACAGCATCTTCAAGATATTTTTTTGTTTTTTGAGACTGGGTCTCGGTATATCATCAAGGTTGCAAGCACAATAGTCCATCAAGGACCCAGTCCCACAATTGATAGGCTTAGACATTTTGAAGACTCAAGTAGAGTTTCTGACTTAGGATGATTCACCCCTCATTGGATAATCTGGTGGCTCCCATACTTTCAAAATTTCACCATGTTGATGTGAGGCAATGTGGACATCCAATCCATTTTAATCTTAATGTAGCTCAGAACTCCTACACTCAAACAATACACCAGTCTCAGTATTCCTAGTAACAGCAATCTAGCCATGCACACCCAGAAACTGGAGTTTTGTCAGTGGTATTATGGAGCATAAAATTCAGAATGGTAGCAGTGGAGCTTAGAGAGGAAGGATGGAATGAACGTGGCTAGCCTGGATACTTTCTTTAAAATGGAGGTTCCAGGAGGAACTGACCAATCAGAAAAAGGGCAAAATGAACTTCCAGGGTGAGGAGACCACAGTGAGATAGTACACTTCAAGGGACAGAAGAATGTTGTGGTGAGCTGGCGAAAGAAGATTGGAGAGTCAAGAGCAGGCCCCAGGGAGGGAGGGATAAAGGAATCAGTGAATGTCATTCACAATAGAACTAAATAATGTATTAATTATTTTCCTCTTTTTGAGACATTGTCACCTGTTTAGTTTTTTTGCTATAAAAGAAATGTACATTTCTACAAATATGAATATTATATATATATATGTTACTTTACTTCTCTCTCTCTTTCTCTCTCTCTCTCTCTCTCTCTCTCTCTCTCTCTCTCACACACACACACACACACACACACACACACACACACACGAGTTGTTTTTAGGTTTGCTGATTTTTCACCTGAGGGAAATATTTTTTTTCCTACAGAGTAGATGCAAATATGCCAATATTTCATGAGCAAGTCAAATTCTCACAATATTGTAGAGGGATTATTATGAACATCATTCATATATATTGGACTTTCAGTTTGTCAGGCTATTTGTACTCATTTGCTGGAAGTAATACATGTTGATACTTCTGGTCCCATGCAGCATGCATTCTAATATACAGATACTATGTCTTTGAAGGACTGCTAATATTCACAAATTTGCCTTATTATTTTTCCTGATTGGCTTCTGAAATGAAGAGATAATTTGATGGGTTTATAGTATTAAAAACTTTTTAGTACACTTGAATTTCATCAGCTTCACAATGAAATCTAAATATTTATATCTCTATGTATGTATGTATATGTACAGTACACATATAAATGTGTGTGGACATGTGTATATATGTGTGTGTTTATGTATTATGTGACTTCAATAACTGAATCTATAACCCTTTTCAGTATGACGTGAAAGGCAACCTCAAAGAGTGAACAAAGTATTGGCCACTGGATGCAAGCAGACAAGAGTTTGAATCCCACTTCTGATATTTACAAATTGTGTGGCCCCGGGCAAGTCATTCAACTTTTCTAAGCCTCAGTTTCCACCTATGCAAAATGGAGGCAGAACCCATCTTATAGGATTGTTTTGCTGATTAAAAAATGAGATAAAGTATGCAAAGCATTTTGCAATATTGACAGCTTTTATTGGGTCCTGGAGCCTTAGAAACAAGAAAAATATGAACAGTCCGGATGACAAGAAACCCTTTAAAAGAGAAATGTGTTTATTTCTGTCTTAAGAACATTAAAGAACTCTGAACATTATTCCATAGATTTTCCAGTTCCATGATCTAGAACCTTGCAATTTCCATGAATAAACATAGCCTCCTATCCTTCGATCTCCCCTGCCTCTTGGCTCCTAAACCCATT
This sequence comes from Gymnobelideus leadbeateri, assembly GCA_011680675.1. Taxonomy (NCBI): domain Eukaryota; kingdom Metazoa; phylum Chordata; class Mammalia; order Diprotodontia; family Petauridae; genus Gymnobelideus; species Gymnobelideus leadbeateri. The sequence continues at coordinate 642,055 of WOXC01002638.1, forward strand.
GTTTATCACCACTACAATCTCTCCCTTTTCCCCTCTCTTCTGTTTCTCCAATCCATCAGGCCTACATTGGATCCCTTCAGGACTCTGATTAATGTTTCATCAATTCAAACATAAACTATCAGCTAACCTTAAAAAGCTGCACACTTGTTTTGACACCAGGTATGTATTGTTAAAATCCATCCCTAAATTACCTCCACCACATGCCTTCTGTACACTTGCTGAGGTCATAAACCATACCAATGGGATTCACCATAAATAAAAATATCATCTGATATTTGACTCATATTGACTATCACGTACTCTATAGTGGCTATTCTAATCCTTCCTCTCTCTCTTCAGACCTCTCATATAACTACCTCCCTACCCCCTCAATGGAGAACCACACCAACTTTATTGATGAAAGAGAGTCCAGATTTTAAGAGCTATGTCTTATTCATCACTTCATAACTCAACAACCATCTTAATCATACTTTCTTCCCTTCTTTATTACAGTCATTATTGAATAGGTGGGCCTTTCCTTTGTCAGGCCAACTCCCCTATTTGTGTTGTTTGCTTCTCTCCAATCCCTGACCCTACCATACCCTCAAGTTATCACGCCATATCTCTTCCTCTATTCAAAATGAAATTCCTAAAAATAGTTGTCTAAACATTTCATCTCTATTTTCTTACCCCACCCCCTTCTTATTTCCTTGCTATCTGACTTCCAACCCACCAACTCTCTAACTCTGCTGTTTTTTCTAGGTTAAATATTTATTAATTATCATGTATAAAATTTGCTTTGTTTATGTTTGAGAATTGCCTGCTCCATTAGATTGTAAACCTTTTGAGAGCAGGGAATGTCTTTTGCTTCTTTTTTGTATCCTCATCACTTAGGACAGTGCCTTGCACATGGTAGGTGCTTAATAAATGTTTATTGGCTTTATTGATTTTAATAGCACCTACTTCAGAGGGTTGTTGTGAGAATCAAATGAGATAATACTTGTAAAGTGTTTAGCATGATGCCTAGAATATAGTAGGCAGTTAATAAATGTTTACTGATTGATTGATTATAATAGCACCTACCTCACAGGGTTGTTGTAAGGATCAAGTGAGACGTATGTAAAGTACTTAGCATGGTACCTAGCACCTAGCAAGTGTTTAAGAAATCCTCCTTCCCTGCCTCCTCCTTAAAATCACCCTCTCTCTTTCCAGTCTCTCTCCTCTCCCACAAGACCTTATCATGCTATTCCTTTCTTCACTACTTCTTTATTGACTCTAAGTCCAAATACAAATTACTAAATCCCGTTCTTAAAGTCCTGCACAGGCTAGCCCCCATCTTCCTTTCTGACCTTATTTCATGTCACTACTCCCCGTCCCATAGTTTTGATTCCATTTAAATAGCTATCTGTTGTTCCCAGTCCACGATATTCTGTTTCCCTCCCCTGTGACCTAATGCAGGCTGTCCCTCGTGGTTGGAATATCCTCTCTGCTGACTGCTGTCTCAGCAAACTTAGATCCTTTTAAATCTCAGCTTAGCCTCCACCTTCTACATGAGGCCTTTTTTAATATTCCCAGTTTTTAAAAAATATTCTCTCCCTCTTGAATCTGTATAAATGTTGCATCATCACAGCAGTATATAGGTTCCTTGAAGGCAGGAATTAACTCATTTTTATCTTCATATGCCCAGCATAAGCAGAATGTCTGATTACATAAAAGCCACTTAATAAATATTGAGTCAAGCTAGAGGAGTTTCTTTTTTCTCTGTCTAGAGCTCACTATAGGAATGGTTTCACAGTTCATTTCATTAATAAGTGATAAATAATAGCAAGATACTAGTGAGAAAAATGGAAAATTGTTTTCAAGCAAAAAAAATGTTTGTTGAATTGAGGGGGGTGGAGCCAAGATGGCGGAGTAGAAACAGCTGATCCAAGCCACTCTGCCCTCAGATCTCCTCCAAACTATGTAAAAGGGAACTCTGAACAACTTCTGGAGCCCCAGCTCCCACAGAACGACACAGAGAAGCTAACCTCCCTCTGAGGACAGCCCAGCAACCCTGCAGGAAGCACCAGTGCAGTGGTCTGGGAGCTGGCAGCACACAGCGCTTAGAGCACGGGGAGCCTAGCTGAGCCTAGCCGAGCTGAGCCCAGGTCCGCATGAGCCAAGGTTTTAGCCCCAGGGCGGCAGGGCCAGCAGCTGGCTGGAGAGACCCCAGAATACCAGCAGCCATGGCAATTCCAGAATTATCAACATAGACATGCCTAGGACAAAGTGAGAGGTTAGTGCCCTATGGACTTTGGGACCAGTATCTGGGGAATGCGTTGGCTTCCTCCCCTGGGGACTAGAAGCCACTGAGGACACACATCATTTTGTAGTTTTCAGAGGCAGCTTCAGCTCCTGGCCTGCGAACTGTAGGGAGATCCAGTGATCAGTCTTGGGGGATAATCGCTCTTGCTTGAACCTCCCTGGATCTGGATTGTGATCTGGGGTGGAGGTTGTGGGTGGGCTTCCAGCTTCCAGAAACCGAAGTTGTCCCCCACACGTTCCTGATGAAAATTCCCTTCTGGCAGCAGAGCCATAGTGTGGCAACAAGCCCAAAAGTCAAGTAATTAAGTGGCAACATGCCAAGGCAAAGGAAACAAACAGAAAAATGCAACCCTAGACTCCTATTTTGGGGGCATAGAGCAGGAAAAGGACTGTGAGGTCAGAAGTCCTGCTCCAAAAGCCCCAGGGGAAAACATGAGCGGGTTGCAGACCATAGAGGACCTTAAGAAGGACTTTAAAAATCAAATAAGAGAAGTGGAGGAAAACTTAGAAAGAGAAATGAGAAGGATGCAGGAAAAGTATGAAATGAGGGTCAACAGCCTGAATGAGGAAAACAACACCTTAAAAAATAGACTAACTCAGATGGCAAAGGAGGCCCAAAAGGGTAATGAGGAGAAGAATGCATTAAAAAGTCGAACTTGCCAGATGGAAAAAGAATCTCAAAAGTTCACTGAGGAGATTCATTCCTTTAGAGTTAGACTGGAGCAAATGGAAGCTAATGACTTTATGAGAGATCAAGATGCTGTTAAGCAGATCCAAACAAATGAAAGATTAGAAGGCAATGTGAAATATCTCATGGGAAAAACCACTGACCTGGAAAATAGATCCAGGAGAGACAATTTAAAAATTATTGGACTACCTGAAAGCCATGATCAAAGAAAGAACCTAGAAATCACCCTTCAAGAAATTCTCAAGGAAAATTGCCCTGATGTTTTAGATCCAGAGGGCAAAATAGAGGTTGAAAGAATCCACCAATCACCTCCTGAAAAAGATTCCAAAAAGAAAACTCCCAGGAATATTTTAGCCAGATTCCAGAATCCCCAGATCAAGGAGAAAATACTACAAGCAGCCAGGAAGAAACAATTTCAATATTGTGGAAACACAATCAGAATAGCCCAGGGCCTGGCAGCTTCTACACTGAGGGATCAAAGGGCATGGAATATGATATTCCAGAGGGCAAAAGATCTGAGAATGAACCCAAGGGTCACCTACCCAGCAAAACTGAGTATTTTGTTTCAGGGGAAAACATGGTCATTCAGTGGAATAGAGGACTTTCAAGCATTCTTGAGGAAAAAAAACAGAATTGAATAGAAAATTTGACATCCAGACACAAGAAGGAAGAGATACCTGAGAAGGTAATCAGGGATAAGAAACAAAAAGGAACTTATCAAAGTTGAACTATTTACATTCCTATATGGAAAAACAATAACTATGACTGATGAAATCTTTCTCACTATGAAAATAATGGAAGAAGGGTGTATGGTCATATGAATACATATGTGAATGTGTGTGTATATGGTTACAGTTATATATGGATAGAGGACATAGGTTGAGTTTGTTGGGAAGGGAGGATACTCAAGGGGTGAAATTATGAGGTAAGAGAGGAAAGTGGCAAGAGGAGTTGGGGAGAGACAGGGTAGGGTAAACTATCTCATGTATATGATGCAAGGGGAAGTATTTGTAAGGGAGGGGGAGAATAGGAAGGCAAAAAGGCAAAACCACATTCTCATTGAATTTGATTCAGGGAGAGAATGACATACATACTAAATGGGATATCTCAACCTACAGCAGAATAGGGGGAAGGGGGATGAGAGGAGGGATGATGGATGGGAGGGCATCCTTGGGGGGAGGGTAGGTTGGAAGTACCCACTATAGAAGAGGGACAGGATCATGTAGGGAATGGACCAGGTGGGGGGGTGGGATGAGTGGGAGGGAATTATAAGCAGCCTTGTACAATATACCTACTATGATAATGTTTTGCATAGCTAGACATGTACAACATATACTGAATTACTTATCTCCCCAGAGGGAATGGGTGACAAGGGAGGAAAGAAATGGATCTGAAATTCAAGGTCTTAAGATTAAATGTTTCAAATATATTAAAAAATGGTTGTCTCAGGTCTTGCTAAATTTCTAGTGTACGATGCATTCCAGGATTTTTAGCAATGCTCTACCAAGACCTTTTGGGACAGGTAAGTAAATCTAACTATATACCAGATATAATAGATTTAAGCCTCTAGCCAGTTTATAAGGCTGATATTTTAGTAATAATAGGTGCCAATTTAATTATAACCTTGGATCAAAGGACCAATCTTATAGGATTCCCTCCTTATTGGTTGTCAATGCCCCATGTCTACATGAGAAGCAAGGAACAGGTGAATATAGAGTTTGGAATTTTCCTATCATGGCAAGAAATAGTGATGATAGGATAGGGTAAAAAGAGAGGCTGAGAAAGAAAATAGTGAGTAAAAATAAGACAGAGGGAAATTCACAAATAGTTATTAAAACTTTGAATGTAAATGGGATGATTATAGTGGTGCTCTTTGTGGTAGCAAAGAAATGGATATTGCAGGGATACCCATCAATTGGAGAATGACTGCACAAGTTGTGGTGCATGGTTCTGATGGAATACCAGGGTACAATAAGAAATGATGAGCTCAATGATCTCAGAAAGGTGTGGAAAGACTTACAGGAAATGGTAAAGGACAAAATGAGCAGAACCAGGAGAACATGGTATAGATTAACAGCAACATTGCTTTCAGAATGACTTTTGAGAGACTGAGTCATTTTGACTATTATAAATACACAAATTAAAAGTAGAGGACATATAAAAGAAAGACATCTGCATTCAGAGAAAGAATTGATAAATAGAAGTATATATAGAATAATTTTACATACACACACCTATTTGGTAGCCTTCTCTAGGGTGGAGTGAAGGGAGGGAAGAAAAAAGGGAAAAAAGAAATTTGCATGATACCATTATTATATATTTAAAAAGAATAGCAAGTTGTATATAACAGATTTGCAATTCCATGTGCAACCATAATTTTATATAAATATCACATTATGTTATGAAAATGCTTGTTTTAGTCCAGAAATTAAAAATTAAATAAATAAATGAATTGTGATAATAGCTTGGATCTAAAAATTGCATCCTCTAGACTAAAAATATTTAGGGGAGCAGATAGAAATAATCATAGTCTAGTTTTCCCTCTCTCTGAGAAAAGCCAAGCAGTCAGTCTTTGGCCCCAATTCCTGTTTCTCTTCCTGGCAGGAATTAAAATCTCCTCTGAAGAATGGTAAGAACAGAAGAGATGTATCTATTCTTCCCTCCCTGTGAGCCACAAACATCAAGACAGCCCCACTATATACATATTGGTTTAAAATTGATAAGCTACTTTACATATATATTATCCAATTTGACCCTCACAATGACTCTGATATTCTTATTCCCATTTTATAGTTAAGTAACTGAGATTAAGAGATTAAATAACTTGCCCAGAATCACCTAGCAGGTAAATGTTTGAGATAGGATTTGAATTTGGATCTTTTTCACTCCATTCCAGAACTATTGATTCTCTCCTAAGGAAGTAAAATCTCCTGGTGTATGTTTTGCATCCTAATTAATTAAAAAATTAAATCACAAACAGGCTCATGGGTTTCTTTTCACCCCTTTCTTGAGTCCTCCTGGAACTCAGGTCCCGGCAGCTGTGCTGGGCAAAGAGGTAGGCTATAAACAAATGATCACTCCCTCCTTATTTACTTAAGAATGTTGTACTTGGCATCATTGATTTCCAGTAGCTGAAGGCTCGTTTCCTTCCATCAACATGCAATTTGGCAGTTGAAGCAAACTGCCCTAATGAAACTCATGCCTTGATACAAGTGGTTTACTGGGGGCAGGAGCTGCAAAGTGAGCTGCAAATCTGGGTAAACCATTGACTTTAAACACAACACAGAAAGCCAGTGTGCTTCCACTCCACCCCCTTTATAAATAAAGGTTCTGGCTTAAAAACCCTAAATGAAGGGGAAAACCTAGTTTAAATTTCCCCAGGCATGAGACTGGAATGGAATGGCTTCAGGTTTATATGACTCCTCCTTACTGAAATCAGTCTTGCTTAACATTAATAAGACTTGGGCATGGGAGTGCTCTTTTGCATTCATATGGGCCATTTTGAAATTGACTCTTTTATAAATATAAAAAAACCTGAGGGTTATGAATGAAGAGTATTGAGGGAAGTAGAAGATTCTATATAAAATCACCACATGCTACTGTCTACAATTATTCATCTTCTATGATTTTGAGAATGGAGACCCAGTTTATGTCATTTTAATTTACCCAGAATCTATCAGAGAATACTGTACATAGCACCAGGAGTATGTTGGTAACTATTAAATGATTCTTCAGGAATGGAAATGTACAGATGTTTTTAAATTAATCTGCAAGATTAACAGCATTTTCTTCATTGCCTTCTTAAGTCTAGACCACCAACAAAACAATATTATAGTGTTTTTCAATTCTGGAGGTATAAATGCCCACACTGAAAATTTAACAATCTCTCACTAATCAGTTTGAGCTGGCTCCATATATCTCTGAATAACACTTGAGAAATGTTGGAAGAGAAGATAGAAAAGTCTCTCTTAGGGTTTCGTTTGTTTTGTCTAAAAATAAGTGGGTTTAATGGGGAAATAGGATTGTACAAGATTGGATCTTTTTCCAGACTATAAAACTCTTGGAGTAACATGTTGGGATAGTGAAAAGAACCTGGAATAAAATTCAGAAGACCTGTGTTTGACTGACGACTCAATATTTACTATCTTTTTTATTGTTTTTGTCATGTCCTATTCTTCATGACCCCATTTGGGGCTTTTTGGCTAAGACTGGGATGGTTTGCCATTTCCTTCTCCAGCTCACTTTACAGATAAGGAACTGAGGTAAACAAGGTTAAGTGACTTACCCTGGGTCACTCAGCTATTAAGTGTCTGAGACCGGATTTGAACTCACTAAGATGAGTCTTCCTGAATCCCACTTAGCAAATCACAAAGTCTCTGGGTCTCATTTTTCTCATCTACAAAATGGATGCATAAAAAACTCCTTCAGAAGCTTTTTGTTAGCAAAGTACTTTGTAAACCTTAAAAAATGGAATGTTTTAAAAGCCTTAGCATAGTTTCAGGATATTAAAATTGACATATATTGTCTTATTTGGTCTTCACAAATGGATCAGTTTCAGAGTGGGAATAATTCAGCCAGAATGGAGAGTAATTAAACTGTGAAAACTTAAAACTGCACTAAGACTTCCGGAAAATTCTGTCAAACATGAAGAGTTAGTATTATATTGCTAATCTGAGAGATTGCATGGTATTATAGGGAGAGAAGAGCTGGTCTTTGAGTCAGGATGAACTGGGTTGAGGATCAAACACTGACATACTGGCTATGTGACCCTGAGCAAACCATATAGCAATTGTGGGCCCCAGACAGCTCACATGATGATGAGTGCAGATAAGGTATACCAACAAAGGGACATTCCTCACTGGTCCTTATGGGTCTAGACTCCACCATCGAGATATATGTATGTATAAACATATATGGAGAGATGTATATACTATCTCTCCATATATAGAGATACATACACTATTCTATATATAAATATATGGGTATATATACATGCTGTCCCCAAGCAGGGCTGAGAAAAAATCACTGACCCAGAGGTTGTGAGTGGGTGCATAAAAAGAGATGGGACTGGAACAATGAAAGTAGAGAAGCAATGTTTATTGCTCCAGGCACAAGCTTTATAGAGCCATAATCCTCCTCCCTAATCCTTTTCCCCAGAGGACATTGGGCACTTCTCTGTTCTAGGCCTTGGGTGTAAATGCCATACTTATCTTGAGGCCCTAATCATCACACCTGTGTGTTTGAGGTCTTTTCTAGGGGATGGGGAATCGATCCAGGCTCATCAGAAGGCCACATACCTGAGGGGGCTTATTCAGCCAATCAGGGGCAAAGTCCTACTGGCCTGTAGTCTTCAACACATATATACAGTATATGTGTGTGTATATTATATATATACTTGTGTGTATGTATATATGTACACAAATATATACACACATATTTGAAAAGAAACCTGAATTTGAAAAATAATATAATGTAAACCTCAACTTTTCCCCTGTATATGGCCCTAATACAACTCAATCATTGACTCTACAGAGGGAAAACCTAAGAGTGTGCCTCGTATTAACGATCACAAGTTAATTATATACCACTTTAAGATTTTTGAGGCACTTTGAAAATATCTCACTTGCAAAGATTATTCTCTCACAATCTTACATATTACCTTACAACCACCTTGGGAGATAAACACTATTATTATCTCCACTTTCTAATTGTGGAAACTGAGGCAGGTGGCGATGAAGTCACTTGCCCAGGGCCACACAACCAGTAAGTGTCAGAGCACTTGAATTTATTTGCCCTTGATTGCAATTTTCCATGTGTTTTTATTCTTCCCAGTAGTTTCCAGCTATTCTCTATTAATTAATAATAAAATGGTCTGTGGGACCATTCCCATTGTAGCTACTGAGGAGAAAAATGAATGGGATAGAAATAGAAATTTGTCTAGGTCATTTCCATTCAATAGACTCAGATCTTCTTGCTGGACCTGGATTCAGACACCCACTCTGTTACCTTATGACATTTAGTAAGTCATTTAAATTCCTATGCCTCTATCATCTCATCTGTAAAATGGGAGGTTCTACCCAATGAACCTTTGAGTCCTTGCCAAATCTAAATCCATTATCATATAAGTGGTTTTCCCCTCAACTTTTCCATACTGGTAAATATCGTGGGATTCTACTGTGTTGCTGATATAAGGATAAGAGAGAGTCAGTGTCTGTGAGGTTTCTTGTGCTAATGGATAACATGCTTTCCTTGATGTTCTTCTGCAATTTCCAGCTAAAGAGCTGGGATGTGCCAGGGCACTACAATGGAGTGAGGAATTTGGAATAAAGTTTAAATTGTTCATCTAACTAAAGCTAATGAGAAGTAACATGGCATAGTAGATAGATAGTAGATAAAAGTAACATGGGATAGTAGGTAGAATAGATAGTAGATAGAGAAGGAACAAGGGTTAAGTAGATAGAGGTTCAGAAGCAGGAGGATCTGGGCTCAAGTTCTACCTTTGGAATATATTGGCAGCATGGCAACACACATCACCCAATCAACTCTTAATAATACAAGTTGCAGGGCAGGTGATGAACCTGAACTGCTCCTCCCCCCTCCCCACGTAACAAAAAATCCAAAGGATGTGATTTTTGTGGAACACTCCCCCCACACATACACCTCAGGTTGGACTGTGAGACAGACACAGTTTCAAGCCCAAATTTGGCAAGTCCCTGGGACAGTTTATTTATTTTTAAATCTTATAAAATTCCTTCTCTGTTAAAGATATGAAAAGTTTTATTAATTATTTACACAAATACACTTTCTTCTTTTTCACCCCTCAAATTAGTAAAAGTAATTTTCATAGGCCTAGTCATTTTATTAAATTCATGAGTTTGTGTTGTTAAGCTAAAACAATTAATGAATCCTGGCACTACTGTGTGTTTGACAGAGGGGCCTAAGGCCTCTTCATCTCTTTGTACATTAGCATCTTATAGCTATGAAAAGACAGGGGTGAACTCAGTGGAGACTAAGGTTCCTTCCAGCTCTAATGAAATTCTTCTATCCAAACCAGACTAGAGAATGGGGAAGAATGAAGAGTAAATGTATTCAGGTATTATATACTGAATGTAGGAGAAAAGAGGTAGGGATCTATACATACCTGAGCTAGTACCTTCATTCCAGGAAAATAAATTGTGCATCTACTGACCTTTAGAGTAAATTACAAAGCCCACAATGAATGTAAAGTCAATATTTCCTCCTTGGAAATAATGAATTAAAAAGTAAAGAGCCATGGGAACAGTTGTTGTTCAGTCCATAGCTTAAAAATCCTGACTTCCTCTGACTTAATAGCCTTTCCACTTCTTAGGAAGATGCTACAATCTCAGAAGAACAAAACCAAACCCAACACAACACAGAACACCTCTTATCCACTGATGCATTTTTGAGAATAAGTTCTATATTTTCAACCACAAAAACAATCCTAACTTATACAAACAAAGGGATGCAACTTCCTTGGGAAAAGCATGTTGCTTAATTTGTTTTTGAAGGAAGTCATCTTTTTTCTTGGCAGATCTGATAAAAATAACGGGGCGTGATTATTTAATCTGAGGGTCATGTCCTCCCTGTGAAGAACAGTGCGTGATTAAGGGGACACCATGGACTTGGGCTTGGTCGCTACATTCCATCTAGACACCTGGCTAGACAGTGCTGAAAAACACCACCCAGTAGGCCAGACGAAAAATGACAATTACACAACAGACTGAAAGTCAGCAGAAGACTCCAAAATATGGTAGGAGGCAGACAGGGAAGTCTTTGATCAGAATTAATCTCAGCAGGAGAACGGAATATAAAGCACCATCCAAAAGATAGGACAATACCATGTTAATAAATTACTCAGTGGCACAAAACTGGAAGATGTAGATAATATTTTTTGGATGATAGAATCAAGATTTAAAGACATTAGAATGTGATTGCAGATTCAGGCTAATGAAATAAGAGTTCAAAAATTTATACATTGAAAAGGGATCTCAGAAATGTACCTGTTAAATATTTTTTTCCAAGAAGAATCAGAAACTGTTGGACATGGTGAGCACCTAACAACACCTTCCTCCCCCAACTCCTGCAACCCCAAACACACACATACACATAGACATACATAGACACATACACATACACACACACACACATATACACACACACACACTTATTATAGGAAAAGAGAATTCTCCCTGTCAGTGTGGTATAATGGATCAAGAGCTAATTTCAAAGCCATACTTAGGTACAAGCTTGGCCTCTGACACATACTGTCTCTGTGACTCAGGACAAGTCAGCTCTAGGCAGCTCTCTGAGATTATACATTACATACAAGGTGACTACACCAGTAAAAAGGAGTTTATGTGGGAGTAGTTTATAATAAAGTCATTTCCAGTGAAGTCTCTATCCCTATCCTAACATACAGGAAATAACGGAGTATTATTGTTCAAGTCATTTCCGACTCAGGAGTGTGCAGTCAGACTGTTAAAATGAAGATCAATATCAAAGCCAAATGAAAAGTCAATGACTAACTATGGGAAGAATGCATGGTATGTAATTAATAATAGCAATATGGCCAATCATAAAGCTTCTGACAATGGAAAAAGGAAATAAACAGACAGATGATACTTGCACGCACTATAGCACCACTTCCTGTGGAAGTTTACATGATATAAAGCAATTGCCCAAATTAACAGGCCAAATGATCCCTGAAATTTCCTTGGATGGCAAGCATTTAATCTCCATTTCAAGTAAAGAAACTTGGCAGCCAAGGACAATGCCAGTCTCAAAAATACATTAATTTTCACTCAAAAAATTTTGAATGAATGTTAAAGATTTTTTTTCAAGTAATTGATGAAAAGTATGAATTGAATGAAAAAAATAAAGTATTAAATTGATATTAAGTTTTAATAAATAATATTAAATAAAATATTTTAACATTTTAAAAATAATTCATGAAGAGGAATTTTCAGACATACTTGTGTTAGAAGTACAAACATAGGAAAGTGTGAGGTATATTCAAAGGATAAAAAGCAATACAATTTAGAGTCCAAAATTTAAAGAGATTAATATGAGATGACACTAGGAACTTTGTGAGTAGTCTGGAACACTAGGCAATAAAAAGCCAAGAGATGAGTCAGGAAAGATTTCTGAACAAAGGAATGACATGCTCAAATTTAAAAAAGAAAGAAAGAAGGAAAATAAATTCAAAACATTACAGAGATTTTCCCTGGTACTTCATATCAGAAAGCATCTTTCCCCTCAGATCTTTGGCATTGCTCTAATGCACTTTATATTATGCACTATTGCTATATGTATCTCTTCCTATCAGTCAATAAACATCTATTAAGCAGGTACTGAGGGCCAGGCACTGTGCTAAGCTTTGGGACTCCAGATAAGAAAAAGAAAAACAGTCCCTAACCACAAAGAGCTTATAAAGGAATGGGGGAAGATAACAGACAAAAGGAAGCTAAAAAGGAGATTGTATGGGTACAGTGGGGAAATGAAAGGATGAGTGACCTGGGAGGCATCTTGAAATGGATGCTTTGGAGGGAGTTCTTTACTCTGCCTTCTAATCAGAGAAGAGGGCATTGGGTACTGAGAGTGCTCATGAGGTTTGATTACCAAGGTTGATGAAATCTTACAGGATGATGAGTTCCTTGATGACTAGTTTCCTGGAGAGGTAAAATAGGAATTTGTCCAAAGGATTGCAGCAGGGTAGAAAACAATCTAGATGCTTTACTCTATGGTCTCTGTAATGACTGTGTGATGTAAACATGAAAGCAAGAAAGGTCACTTGAAGAAAAAATGCCTATTGACCAAATAACAAACATGTCTTTGGATGACCAGAATACAAAACTTGCCCACCACCGTACATATCTGGGTAAGATTGTATAGATGTATAATGAGTAATTTCTTAATTTGAAATAGGAGAGAAGCCTTGACTGGGAAATTGTGAAGCACATCTAATGACCTCAATCTTCCTGGTATCCTATTTGTGTTGCTACATGCATTCAACCAAGGGCAATTGACAGGCCCAAGGTGAGTGTGAATCAGATAAACTCTGAAGAGAACTAGAGTAAAAGATGTTATCAAGGACTATCTATAGAAAGGTAAGATAGATTGGTCACATGGTAAGGGCTAGAAGGAGTCTCCAGAGTGACAGCTATATTGGGGAGGGCAGCCTCTTTAGTATGTCTCCTGATTCCAAGTGCTTGGACTATCAAGGGTAGACTTTCCTGGTGAGATTATTCTCCCTTTGATTGCATGGAGAATTCCTCTTGCTCATGTTCATTGCTATTCTGTTTAATTTGTATAATTTCTCTATTTTATTATTGGTATTATTTGTTATTTATTATATATTTTCATATATATTCATATACAAATATGTTAAATATTTGTTATTATATGTTTGTTACTTATGTTTAGTTACTTATGTTTATAAATATGTCACTCACTATTAATGATTACCTATTATGTAACCAGCATTTTGTGGGATGGAATTAACCACACCAAGGGTAATCTGTTACTTTCCCCTTTAGCTTGAACATGGAAAGTGGCTTTTATTCTAAACCTAGGAAAGAGAGTATCCTATCCCTAGATGACTAAGATTCAATGTATGATAGATAGCTACAATTCTAGCCCCAAAACATCTCTTGAAGTTAAGTGAGTGAAAGATTGCCTAGTAATAATTGTCCAACCCTTTTCTCAAACATCTCTTTGCTTCTAACGAAGTTTCTCCACATCTATCCAGAATCACAGCTGTCTCTCACACAATCAGAAGTCCTTGTATGGAACATGTAGTGTCATAGGGCTGTCCTTTAAGGAACCATCCACCATTGCCCTTGGGTGAGGGGGCATCACATTCCTCCATGGGCCAAAAGTTTTTGTTACCCATGCAAAAATCCACTGGGGAAGAAGTTTACAGAATAAAATAAAGTATAAAGCTTACATAGTATAAAGAATAAACAGAGGTGGGTAGGTGGCTCAGTGAATAGAGTGCTGGCCCTGGAGTCAGGAGGACCTGAGTTCAAATCCGGTCTCAGACACTTAATACTTACTAGCTGTGTGACCTTGGGCAAGTCACTTAACCCCAATTACCCCTCCAAAAAGCAAAAAAAAAAAAAAAGAATAAACAGCAAGTTAAATGTTTTAAAAGAACAAGGGTTATTTTTCTGGTATCCCAGGTAACCAATTTATGGTAATATTGAAAATGAAACATAAGCAAAAACCTCAGTGTATATTAATTGTACATAGACCATACATAGTACTAAATAGAGTACTCAGTAGAGTATTCCACTGACAACAGCCCTGTTATAAAAAGAACACTGTAGATTCATAGCTCAAAAGTCCATGTGCATCCATAGTATACTGTAGTTAATCACAAAGAAATAAAAGCATATCATGGCTAACTGTAAAAGCAAAGATAACTAGTTGCAAAAATAGTGCCCTCAAGAGGCTTAGTTTTTTTTTTTTAGTACAGCTTAATTATAAGCATAATTGTATATGCAAATAAACAATAAGCCAAACAATTAACAAAGAAATATTACTACAGCCCAATAAGATCAAACACAATCAAATGAGTACAACAATCAATAAGAGACATAAGTAAAGTCCATTTCTTATAGGCCATCTCAATACTGTTATGTGGACACAGGTCTGACTATTGCATGAGTCTCACTGGTGATCTCCTAAATTAGTCTAATGACGGATTGGAGGTCTAGTTCCACTGTTACTGGCTGATTCCTGTGCATCTCCCTCTGTGTAAGCTAATAAGCAGAGAGGGGGAGTCGGCCATCAGAATAATTAGAGACATATTTTGTCTATATATAAGCTGACAGGCAGGGCATGTTGACTATTATTATGTCAGTGCTCTTTGGGCTCTATCTGTATCCTGTAGCAATTGGAGACAAGAAAGGAGTTCCTTGCTAGTTCAGTTTTCTTGCCCTCTAATGGTATATGTACACTCTCCTTTACAGAAAATATCATTTTCACTGCCTGTATCTGGGTCAAACAGTTTTCATCTTATTGGTGGATGGCATATTTTGCTCAGCATCCACTGATGTTAGAAATCATTTCCTGCAACTTCTTGATCAGAAAATGCAACTAACTCACCTATGAGCAATGTATTTGTAGTGAATCATCTTGATAGGGATCCTTCCATTTTTGAGGGATATATTGAGGCAGCTAATTGGCAGAGTGGATAGAACACTGGGCCTGGCATTAGGAAGATCTAAGTTCAAATCTTACCTCAGACACTAACTTGTTGTGTGACTCTAGGCACTTATTTCAGGGGTTTTTTTTCAGCTCTAAAATGGGGATAATAAGAGCTGTTTATTGTGAGATGTTGTAGGAGATATTGTGAGAATCAAATGAAGTAATATATGTAAAAAGCATTTAGTGCAGTGCTCAGCATAGAGAAAACACTTTATACTTACTCCCTTCCTTTCTTTGTTTTATAAACAAGCAACTTGCATGGTTTATTGACTAGCTTGTGTGTGTGTGTGTATGTGTGTAACTTGACAACTTGCCTATAAATAGGCAACCATATCAATAGCTAAATATATAGTATATTTATATATGTATGTATATATACCCGTATATATCCTTCCATCTATACATACACACATATCTGTCTATCTATCTATCTTTGAGCAACTTCTCTGTAAACACAAACACACACACACACACACACACACACACACACACATACACACACTTGCCTGTCTACAGGAATATTGCACAGTTATGTACAGAGATAGAGACAAAAATACTAGGTTTTGAAGATACAGATATATACATAAAGTATTGATATTTTCATTATTTATGATGCCTTTAAACATAAAATTGTTTCCTGCTTATCTATTTTAATTATAAATGAATAAATGCTTAATGGTAGAGTATACAGTACATATATATGCTAGGCACTATCTATACCTATGCTAAATGGTAGGGAGATACCTCTATCTCTATCTGTCTATGGAAGAGGGCAAATAAGAGGGAACTAGAAAGGTGAAAGAGGGAGAAGGATGGCTGAAGCTCAGGTGCCATGGTTTGGGAATGACCACAAAATGACTTGGAGGCCCTGTTCCAGGCAAGAGTCCTATGTTCCAGGGCAGGGGAACAAGGAGGATGAGACTGATTTAAAGATGGCATGATTTGGAAATGTTCTGGTATTATGTTTTGATATTTGGATTGTTTGAAATCATGATTGCTGCCCTAAATTTTAGTTCTGTATAAATCATTATTAAAGTATATTTCTTGTATACAGCAAATTGTTGTGTTTTGATTTGATTTTCTAATTTATCTTGCCACTGGCAAGATGGCAAGTTTATTTCATTCTCAATTATAAGTATTAAGTTTGTTTTTCTCTCTATCAAATCCTATTACAATATTTCTTCTCTCTGTCTCCTTTAGAAGAAAAAAAAGAATGAAATCAGCACTACATAATTGTTGTTTTCTGAATAAAATATATGATCCCAATCCTTTCTCTCCCCTGTATATTTCTATCAAGTTTCAAATTGCCTTTAAAAATTGCCCTCTGTTATTATATCTTTATTTAGACAGTTTGTGGAAACAATACACTTTTTTTTAAACAAATGCTTTATTAACTTCTGTTTTACATCATTCATTTCCACCAGATTTTGAGTTACAATTATTTTTCCCCTACCCACTATCCCAGAATAGCAGTCCCACAAGATATCGTTTCCTCCAGTCTGCTCTGTCCCATATCTTCTCCCATATCCCTTTCGACTTTTCCATTAGAGGAAGGTGAATCTTGGTGTCCCAATGCCTGTACCTCTTATCTCCCAATTATAAGCAAAAGAGCATTAATAATAGTATTTATATATATTTGAAACATTTAATCTTAAGACCTTGAATTTCAGATCCATTTCCTTCCTCTCTTTTCATCCATTCCCTCTGGGAAGATAAATAATTCAGTATATGTTGTATATGTCTAGCTATGCAAAACATTACCATAGTAGATATATTGTACAAGGCTGCTTATAATTCCCTCCCACTCATCCCACCCCCCACCTGGTCCATTCCCTACTTGATCCTGTTCCTCTTCTATAGTGGGTACTTCCAATCTCCCCTCCTCCCAAGGATGCCCTCCCATGCATCATCCCTCCTCTCATCCCCCTTCCCCCTATCCTGCTGTAGGTTGAGATATCCCATTTAGTATGTATGTCATTCTCTCCCAGAACCAAATAGAATGAGAATATGGTTTTGCCTTTTTGCCTTCCTATTCTTCCCCTCCCTTGCAACCACTTCCCCTTGCATCATCTACATGAGATAGTTTACCCTACTCTGTCTCTCCCCATCTCCTCTTGCCACTTTCCTCTCTCACCTCATAATTTCACCCCTTAAGTATCCTCCCTTCCCAACAAATTCAACCTATGCCCTCTATCCGTGTATAACTGTAAACATATATACACATGTTCACATATGTATTCATATGACCATACACCCTTCCTCCATTATTTTCATAATGAGAAAGATTTCATCAGTCATAGTTATTGTTTTTCCATATAGGAATGTAAATAGTTCAACTTTGATAAGTTCCTTTTGATTTCTTTTCCCTGATTACCTTCTCAGACATCTCTTGCTTCTTGTGTCTGGATGTCAAATTTTCTATTCAATTCTGGTTTTTTCCTCAAGAATGCTTGAAAGTCCTCTATTCCACTGAGTGACCATATTTTCCCCTGAAACAAAATACTCAGTTTTGCTGGGTAGGTGATTCTTGGTTTTAATCCCAGCTCTTTTGCCCTCTGGAATATCATATTCCATGCCCTTTGATCCCTCAGTATAGAAGCTGCCAAGTCCTATGCTATTCTGATTGTATTTCCACAATATTAAAATTGTTTCTTCCTGGCTGCTTGTAGTATTTTCTCCTTGATCTGGGGATTCTGGAATCTGGCTATAATATTCCTGGGAATTTTCTTTTTGGAATCTTTTTCAGGAGGTGATCAGTGGATTCTTTCACCCTCTATTTTGCCCTCTGGATCTAAAACATCAGGTCAATTCTCCTTCAGAATTTCTTGAAGGGTGATTTCTGTGTTCTTTCTTTGATCATGGCTTCCAAGTAGTCCAATAATTTTTAAATTGTCTCTCCTGGATCTATTTTCCAGGTCAGTGTTTTTTTCCCATGAGATATTTCACATTGCCTTCTAATCTTTCATTTGTTTGGATCTGCTTAACAGCATCTTGATTTCTCATAAAGTCATTAGCTTCCATTTGCTCCAGTATAATTCTGCAAGAATGAATCTCCTCAGTTCTGGGAGCCGAAAGTACAACTCGCAGGGAGCCAAACCCAGGTCTGAGTGAGCTGTTTTAGCCCCAGGGCAGCTGGGCCAGCAGCCTGCTGGAGGGACCCCAGAACACCAGCAGCTGTGGTGATTCCAGAATTGTCAACACAGACATGCCTAGGACAAAGTGAGAGGTTAGTGCCCTATGGACTTTGGGACCAGTATTTTGGGTATGTGTTGGCTTCCTCCCCTGGGGGCTAGAAGCCACTGAGGAGACACACCATTTTGCAGTTTCACTGGCAGCTCCAGTTCCTGGCCTGCAAACTGTAGGGAGATCCAGTGATCAGTCTTGGAGGTTAATCGCTCTTGCTTTAACCTGCTTGGATCTGGATTGTGATCTGGGGGCGGGGAGGGAGGTCTGGGGTGGGCATCCAACTTGCCAGACCCAGAAATTGTGAAGATCCCAACATTCGGGATGGAAGGTCCCCTATCTGTTGGCAGAGTCCTACTGTGGCAACAAGCCCAAAAGTCAAGTAATTAAGTAGCAACATGCCTAGGCAATGGAAACAAAATAAACAGAAAAATGGAACATTAGACTCCTATTTTGGGGGCAAAGAGGATCGAAGCATGGAACAGGAGGAGGACTGTGAGGTCAGAAATCCTGCTCCAACAGCCCCAACGGAAAATATGAGTGGGTTACAGGCCATAGAGGTCCTTAAGAAGGACTTTAAAAATCAAATAAGAGAGGTGGAGGAAAAATTGGGAAGAGAAATGAGAAGGATGCAGGAAAACTATGAAATGAGGGTCAACAACCAAACTGAGGAAAATAATACCCTAAAAATAGACTGGCAAAGAAGGCCCAAAAGGTCAATGAGGAGGAGACTGCCTTAAAAAGCCAAATTTGCCAGATGGAAAACGAATCTCAAAAGCTCACTGAGGAGATTCATTCCTTCAGAGTTAGACTGGAGCAAATGGAAGCTAGTGACTTTATGAGAAATCAAGATGCTATTAAACAGATCCAAACAAATGAAAGAATAGACGTCATGATCAAAGAAAGAACCTAGAAATCACCCTTCAAGAAATTCTCAAGGAAAATTGCCCTGATGCTTTAGACCCAGAGAGCAAAATAGAGGTTGAAAGAATCCACAGATCACCTCCTGAAAAAGATCCCAAAAAGAAAACTCCCAGGAATATTATAGCCAGGTTTCAAAATTCCCAGATCAAGGAGAAAATACTACAAACAGCCAGGAAGAAACAATTTCAATATTGTTGATATACAATCAGAATAGCATAGGACTTGGCAGCTTCTATACTGAGGGATCGAAGGGCATGGAATATGATATTCCAGAGGGCAAAAGAGCTGGGATTAAAACCAAGAATCACCTACCCAGCAAAACTTAGTATTTTGTTTCAGGGGAAAATATGGTCACTCAGTGGAATAGAGGACTTTCAAGCATTCTTGAGGAAAAAACCAGAGTTGAATAGAAAATTTGACATCCAGACACAAGAAGCAAGAGATGCCTGAGAACGTAATCAGGGAAAAGAAATCAAAAGGAACTTATCAAAGTTGAACTATTTACATTCTTATATGGAAAAACAATAACTGTGACTGATGAAATCTTTCTCAGTATGAAAATAATGGAGGAAGGGTGTATGGTCATATGAATACATATGTGAATGTGTGTATATATGTTTACAGTTATACATGGGTAGAGGGCATAGGTTGAATTTGTTGGGAAGAGAGGATACTTTAGGGGTGAAATTATGAGGTGAGAGAGGAAAGTGGCAAAAGGAGATGGGGAGAGACAGGGTAGGGTAAACTATATCATGTAGAAGAATGAGAGGGGGGATGATGGAGGGGAGGGCATTCTGGGGGGACGGGAGGTTGGAAGTACCCACTTTCAAACAGGGGCAGGATCAAAGTAGGGAATGGGCCAGGTGGGGGGTGGGATGGTTGGAAGGGAATTATAAGCAGCCTTTTACAATATATCTACTATGGTAATGTTTTGCATAGCTATACATTTACAACACATGCTGAATTACTTATCTTCCCAGAGGGAATGGGTAACAAGGGAGGAAGGGAATGGATCTGAAATTCGAGGTCTTAAAATTAAATGTTTCAAATATATATAAATACTAATACTAATACTATTTTGCATGTAATTCGGAGATAAGATATGCAGGCATTGGGGCACAGAGATTCACCTTGCTCTAATGGAAAAGTCAAAGGGGGTATGGGTGAAGATATGGGAGAGAGCAGATTGGAGGAAGCGAATCTTGTGGGACTGCTATTCTGGGGTGGTGGGTAGGGGCAAATGGGGAAAAAATTGTAACTCAAAATCTGGTGGAAATGAATGATGTAAACCAGAAATTAATAAAGCATTTGTTGAAAAAAAAAGTAGTTCCCTTGAAGCAACTCTGTGAAGTAGAAAGTAAAAGTATTATTACAATTTCACACCTGAAAAATTTTGAGCTTCACAAAATTTAAATGGTCATGGACCTTTGGAATTGGGATGCAGAATGACTCCAAGTCTATAGAGTAAAGTTAAGTAGAGCTAAAGAAATGTTTGGGGTACTTTGTAACACTGATTTGAGAATTTTGAAGGATGAGGTTAATCACAGTAGTACAAAAAGGAGAGGCAGAAATAATCAAATAATAAGAAAATGAATAAAACATCAAAATATTGCATATCTAAACATAGGAGAGATCTTGGTCATCATATAAGACAAAGTCTTCATCTTACAGGTGAGGAAACTGAGTACCAGTGAGGTTAAGTGATTTACCAAAGTCACATATACAATGAGAAAGCTGAGATCTGAACTGCCAACCTCGAAATCCAGATCCAGAATTTTTTCCATGCACCATGATGTTCCTAATAGTCAAAAAAAGGACAAAAACCGTAAGCTAGTCATAAAGTTTGTCGTTTAAAAGATAAAAAGGCTATTTTAAATTTAAATGTCTATATTCTTTCTTTTCAAAATATTTAGTCACTAAAATAATCACCAAACACATTTTGAGAAACAATCATTCCTCCAGTTTAAAAAAATATACTTTAGAGGGGAGATATTTATCTATCAATCTAGCTAGTTAGCTATTTTTCCCTAAATCATTTATGATTTCCCTAGTATTGACTTGTGAGAACTATTTGCTATACCAAAGTCATTTTAGATAAATTTTTTTTTAGTTTAATAATCCCCCCAATATAAAAAAATGCAAAGCCCCAGATGGATTTGGGTGTACCATGCAAATCACAGGCACTCAATAGATGTTTGTGTAATTGAACACAAAAGATGGGACAATTATTCCTCTTCCATTTTAATCTTTACTTTTTATTCCTTCTCTTTTGCTTTTTGGCATCCAAATAAAATCTGCATGGAAAGGAGTTTTATTTGTTTCTATTCATACAATGTTTCTTTTTTTACGTATTTGTTTGGAAAGAACTGAAACCCATCTGGCACTGTTTTCTTTTATTTCTGTGTCCACACATGAACAATCAGGATGATGCCAGCCAAGACCCGGAAGACTTATTACTGGGAAACAGCTGCTGTAGCCCCTGACAGGTATTGCCCTCAGTGGGTCTTGGTTCAGGGCCTGATAAAATGATAGCCATCTTTTTTTTTCTCCTAAATGGCTCTATCTTTTTAAGTTCTTTTGCAATTTAGACAAGGAATCTCTGAAAACAGTCAGTACTCAGAGTTGGCGAGATAATTTTTATGTAAGTCTCAGGTGGGGCCAAAACTTTTTGACTGAAGTCAATTGGTGGGGACAATATCAAATCCAAAGAATGAAAAACCCAGTGACATCATGGAATATCCCAGAGAAAATGAAAAAAAAAGTTTGTTCTTTTAATTTTCCCTTTGTCATTTTCATTTTCTACCCGGGGGGAAAATAAATTATATTGTTAGAACATTTTTGGTCTGGTCTTTTTAACAAGAATAAGAAATTGGATTGCTAGTAATCACCTAGCACTCCCACTGTCTGGAAACCTCTGTTCCAATCTTGCAGATGGAAGAATTTGACAAAATAACCATTGACATCCAAACCAAATTTACAACTTATTAGTACCTCTTTCACTTCTTACATGAACAATGATTTCTCTGGTTAAATGGCCATCAGCAGCATGACATCGAGACACATCCTTCATTCCAGTTTTAATTTCCTTGTTCTTACTCAGACAAAGGTAATTATATAGTATGGAATGTCTTACTAGGACTGCTCGGTGGTTTGAAAGAAACCATCCCGTTTGGTGTTTCAGCCATTTCTAACTTTGTATTTTTCTAACTGATCTTTGTGATGTTTTATACATTTTGATTTCCTTTTTTTGTGTGTGTTTCTATTCATGTTAACACTCTTTTAAACAGTAGAAAAATGCCATTTCCCTGCTGTTTTTTGTTTGTTTGTTTGTTTGTGGATGCCAAACAAACACTTAACAATTAGCTCTTGAAAATATTCAAACCATATTTGGGTCAAACTATCAACATTTTCTCCATTATTTTCTCAAGTTTAGACAATCAACAAAATAATAAATCAAGGCCTGATTTGGGGATTTTTGCTGATTTCTTTTTTTTTTTTTTTTTGGAGGGCAATTGTGGTTAAGTAACTTGCCCAAGGTCACACGGCTAGGTTTTTGTTTGTGGGTGCGTTAAGTGTCTGAGGTCGGATCTGAACTCAGGTCCTCCTGACTCCAGCACTGACGCTCTACTCACTGCGCCACCTAGCGGCCCCCATTTTTGCTGATTTCTGACGTATAAATGCTCGCGTTGGAAATTTAGCAATTGTTCTCCGGAGCCTGTGCAAGCTCTTTCCAGCACACCCTTGGCTCTTGAAGATAAACGGCGAGTATCTGAGCACCTTCTGCATCTTCGAGCGAGAGGAGAATTATGAAATGGAGCCTAAGGCTCAGTTTTGATTTAAAAGAGGAAAATACTTAGCCTTGCCTTTCATTGACATCATGAGTTGTTTAGAAAGCAGTGCCAAGTATATTTCCCTTCCATGGGAAGTCTCATGGTCAAGGTGGTACCACAACCTGAAAAACCTATACAGATGGGTTTGCTGAAGGGAAACTTATTAAAATATTACATGGTTACTTCATTTCCATTCCTAGGAAAAACTTACGAGTGATGTTATGAGTGTGGAGAACTTTAGGATACTGTGGAAAGGTAGCCCTCGGAGAAGAATTGTATTGATAATGTATGGGCTTATGTGAGTTCCTTATGCTACCCCCAGGCTATCATCCCTCACCTCCCTGATGTCATAGCCCTCTTTGATAATGAAGGACAAACAACAACAAAATTTACTTAGATAAATAGTTGTTGGGTGTTTTTTTTGGGGGGGAGGGATCTCATAAATTCAGACTTAGGACTTTTATATTTAGCTACTCTGATCAATACAATGATCCATGATGATTCAATAGGATCCATCATGATTCAAAAGGATGCATGATGAAGAATTCTGTTCACCTGCAGAAAGAGAACTAATGATCTCTGAGTGCTGATTGAAGCATATTTTTTTCCATTTTGCTAATTTTTTTTTCCATTTTTAAGTAACATGTCTATTATGGAAATATATTTTGACTGATTTCACATGAACAATGGGTATCATATTTCTTGCCTTCTCATTTGGTGAGGGAGGGGCTTTAGGTAAAGGGAGAATCTGAAGCTCAAATTTTTAAAATGAATGTTAAAAATAAACATTAAAAAAGAACTAGGTCTTTTATTAACAGGTTATTGTAAGAAAATATGAGCAATATAATTGCTCATACCTATAATTTTCCAAAAGCTGTTGAATGTTTTCAAAACAGGAAAACTCATTAGTTTGCTGATTATGCACACCATAGTATGATATCATTGCCCCAGTTTATTGTTTTCCTATAATCCCAGAGGCATTTGGCTCTCCCTGACCTGATTTGGTTCACAGGCTCAGGCCTTTTCTAAACGTGTTTGTATGTGCAATCTACTGTAGGCAGCTTCAAAGAAGGTGAAGTAGGATCATAAAACAGGGCTGTTTGGCTGTGGCTATTATTTTATCATCATTACACACATAAATTAATCAATAATCAATCAATAAAAATTCTAAATAAGCTACTATGTGCTAGGCTTTGAGATAGGCACTACAGATAAAATGTAATAAACAAAATCATGAATGAAACTACTACCTCTTCTCAAAGTTGTGGTGTTACTATATTATGGTATACAGGAAAGTAAAACTGAAATTATCAGAACTTTTGAGAACCCCAAAACCTTAAAGATTTTTTAAATTGATGTTGAATGGTATTTAGATATATATTTCCACAAGTGCTTTATTACAAATCAAAATAAATCTCAATATATCCCTTATAAGGTATTTACATTAAATCAATCAATATAGGCTATGTGTCAGACACCGTACCTGTCCGTAGAGATACAATACACAAAATCAAATATTGCCAGCCCTCAAAGAGTTAACATTCTACTGAGTAAGACAACATGTATGTCTTTGTGCAGTTTAAAATATTTAATAACTATTGAAATTGGTAATTTACTTAAAGTTTTAGCATGTTTGATTAGATTTGGTAAGTTTCAATATATTCCTCATCATTAAGGATAGATTCAGGTTTTCTATTTCCATGGACAAATTCTGAAGCTATGCTATGGCACCAATCATGGCCAAGTGACCATCTGGAGGGCTGTTCCAGGTGGTCACATATGAGGGGTTACCTGAGTATGAAATTCATTCAGTACAGTGTGATGGAGATGAGTACACATGGATTTTAACATGACTCCTCTGTTATACTGATCTTCTAATGCTATGTAACAAAGGACTGGTGCAATGGCAAGCACCCCAACATCCCCAGGGTGGCTGCCAACACAGGTTCTTAGATCTGCCTTTCTAAATGAAAACAACTCAAAATGGGTTAACAAGCTTACTTTAATCAAACAAACATATCGTTTACCTAGTTCAGGGGAAAAAGGTCAGCACCCTGAACTTCAGAGTATACAGACAGAAGTTTCAAAACAGAGAAACAAACAGATCAAGCAGACCTTCCAAACTGCCCAACCATTACATCAATACCAAATCACAGTTACCAGAGAGGGAAGCATCAACATCTGGGTTTTCAAAGCCAGGGGGCTCTCAATGGCTGCCCAGAGTCTCATCTGGTCAAGTCACACAACACTTCTCAAGGTGAGCCCCCAAAGCAAAGCCTCACATCAGGGATTATATAGCCTTCTCCTGGCTCAGAGAATGTCACAACCCTCTTGACTCACTGCCCAATCACACGGCATCAAAGTGTAAGAATTCCTGAAAACCAAGACTCCTACCACAGGCTCCATTTGACCACATTCAGCCTATTAGGGGGCAGAGTATATTTTCAAATCAAGGAAGGTTCTCAGAGTCTCTTAAGCCAATCAAAAGGTCTAGGGGCAGGGAAGATCTTTAAATCTGCAGCTCCATTACAACTGGCCAATGAGCCCAGCCCTTATTAGCATGTGCAGGGGATTCAGGTGATGTAATCACCATGTTGACTTTAGGGCATTTGGAGACATTCCATAAATGGTTTTAGTCCACTAAGTTTAAAAGAGTCTCTTTGGCTATGGAACCTGACCTGGGCACATTCAAAAGTTATTAGTCAGCCTGGACCTAAGCCCTTCAGTCTAGCTTTTTCTTCACTGGTGTATTTAAGTAAGGGAGGCAAGGGCTAAGCCCTTGGTAGGGAGAGAAGTCTCAGGATTTTATCTCCCACATGAGGCCATCATAACCTGGTTCATGAATACATGATCCTATTATTGTTACTGTTTTCTGTTTCTAGGAGAAAAAATTAAAGATGGCTATAGCTTTATGAGTTTTGAGAAGTCAATAAAATTAGGTGCCAAGAGGTGTGGGATTGGAATCGATGCTGGGTTTTGAAGCTAAATAGCATGGAATGTCCAAGAAGCAACCTTTGAGACTCTGCCCAGCCAAAGCATAGCTGAGAAACAAAAATATCTAGCAGCTATCCTGCATTTAGATGTGAACTTTGTGGGACTGAAGCTATATGGAAGCTGTCCAAAGACTGAGCCCACTCTCCCTACAGATAGGAGAGGTATAGGAGATGGTATGCCCCAGAGGTATTGAATGGAAATATTTGTATTGGTTGTTGCAGTAAATAATGCTTTATAAAAGCTGATCAACATTAATTAAATTCAAGGGGGACAGTGGTGGTGTTAACAGTGGGGGGAACACACTAGAATGAGGGTTCAAGTTGATAGCTTTAGAGAAAAACATATTCAACCCCTCAAGCATACCCCTAAAACCCTGAGAAGATATAGGTAAACTCACTCTTTGAGACCAGAGTAGTCACTACAGTTGTAATAGACTTAAACTCAGCTAACCAGAAAATACCATAATTTTTTTTCATAGTAAATATGTAACTTACTAGAGTATACTAAGAAAACAATTAAAATAAATTCATTTCTTAGTGACAAAAACATTTTAAAAATCTGAATATGATTATATAGTCAGAGTTTATAGGGAGTCTTGGAATCCATTGAGTCTAATACAACCATTTTAAAGATTAATAAACTAAGGCACAGAGAAGATATTGCCTATGGTCTCACAGATAGCAGGTGTCTGAGGTAGCATTTGAACGCAAGTCTCCTATATTTACTGAACCCATGATTTAATTGACATAGTTCTCTATGAAAAAAAATCCTCCGATCAGGACAGATAATACCTACTGAGCAATTGAAAAGGTTGACTGAAGCACTGACTTGCCCAGGTCTCACAATCAGTATGTGTCAGAGGCAGGATTTGACCACAGGTTTTCCTGACTTGGACGACAGTTGATCAATGTAACATGTTGCTTTTCATTAAAAAAAAAACTATATAAAATAAATACAGGATTGGGGGGTGTATATGGGTAAGGAAATGGGGGAGGTATTAGTCAAGAGGACTTTGCTGCCCATGCCTAAATCACTCCATGTGGGAGACAATAGGCATCTACTTCTAGGAGAAGACATTTGGTATTCCTCTACCATGTATGTGGGAGTACCTTATTTCCCCTGCCTGCATGGCCAGTGGAGTCTGCGAATTTAAAATTACTGGACTAGGCACCCTTGCCCTCTCTTTTCTGAAAGGTATACAGGAGGTGAAAGTCCTGTTCTGTCAGCACTAACTAGCAACATTGACTTAGAAGCCTGCCTCCAAGGTCAACGTGGCTCGAGCTCCTAGGTCCAGGGATTTTTCTGCTTGAGCGTAGAACTGAAAAGGACAAAAGAACCAGGTTGAAACCTCAAGCCCATTTGGAGAGTGACAGCATAAAATGGGGGGGGGGGGAGTAGCCCTACCTCCTGACTCAGCCTAGTTCATAATACATGTATGATAGAGTCTTCATCCCCTGGATACTAGCAAAGAGTGAGCAAGACGGTCCCAGTCCAGTAGTTTTAAATACACAGCCTGTTCTGACTACAAAACTAATGGAAAGAGGCTACCCCTACCCACATGGATAGGGAGTATGGAATGTCTTCTCCAGAAGTAGGTCCCTGCTGTCTCCTGAATGGGTGGTTCTATCTTTGGTGATTTAGGTATGGGCAGCAAAGTCCATTACATTCTAATAATAATGGCTTGAATTTTTACAGCACGTTAAAATTAGCAAAGCATTTAACATTTGCTATTTCATTTGATCTTTACAACAACCCTGATGGTATCAAATGTAAATCCTACAATCCTATGAGGATGAGGACTGACAAAAACAATTATATTTATTAATTCAGCATTTGATTATTAATTTAAAAGTACTAAGTTATCATATTCGAGCTGGAATAAATCTTAATGATCATCTAAATTGACCCCTTCATTGTATCAATGAAAAATTGAGACCATCAAACTGCCCATGCTGGTAAATTCCAAAGCCCAGGTATTCTGAGTCTAAGTACATTTCCAAGATACAACATTATGACCTTAAGGAGCCCTATTTCAATGGGACGGTCAAGCCATTCATGACTATTTGCAAGGATTGGGATGGAGAAGGAGGGACTGAGAGCATCCTAAGCACAGACTAGCTCACTTAGGGAAGCCTCAAAGTTACCAGTCCTCTTAATTTGCCATAGGATCAGAAGTACCTACCACTGACATCTACATCTTGTTGCAGGCACAGCAACTGCACTATTTGGGCAACTGAGGCTTAACAGTTCACAATGAGCTCTGAACAAGACCAAACTAACAACACTTCCCAAAACTTTTCCTTTTGAAAGAGTGATATGGCTATACACATGTTCTTTGCAAATAAAATTGAGATACATAAAGAAATACATTAATAGCAAGGTGGTGTGGTATAGTGGGTGGAATGCTGGACTTGGAGTCAGGAAGACTTGGGCTGGAATTCCTCTTCAGACATTTACTAGCTGTGTGACTTTAGACAAGTCATTTACCATGAGCAAGTTGAATGCCATGAATTCTAAGATATCTTCCAGTTCCAAGTCTATGATCTTTTGTAAAGTATATGGTCCTTTTAAGATAAATGAGAGAGTTTAGTGAAAAAAGGGGACAGGAAAAGTGGGCTTTTCCAAAAAAAAAAAGAAATCTATATTATTTCAAGGGATATAATCTATTGTAACTGTTATAAATAAATATTTTGATACCTAATTTGAGCTGAAAAAAGAACTTTTACACACTGGTAATATATGTATATGAAAAAATACAACTTTAAGATGGTATTAGAGAAAAAGTGACCTCTGCCATAAGTTTGAGAATATGGGTCTCTTTGTCAACAATGTGCATGGATGCCTCACTTGTATGGGAAAAGCTTAATGTTATAAAAAGAATAATCTTTTGTTTATTTAAAAATAACTAAGAATAATAAATGTAAAGAAATAATTTCAAGGTATACTAGAAAAGACAGAAGAATGTGTCAAAGATTTCAGCACAGAAAAGCATAAAACTTCAGTTAATTTACATATGCAACCATTTGGACAACAAAGTATGATTTTTAAAGGAACAATGAGTTGATGGAGGGGAAACATCCAATCATTCATTGAAAGAGCCCATAAAAAAGTTCTTGAATAGAGAAAGAGGATTTCCTTAATTGAGGAGGGATATGTATTAACAGGCAAGCATTAGGGAGAAGTATTTTCATACGGTGCAGATATTCCCAAATGGACCAATGACATTGAAATCTGCAGTCAAGAATTGTGATGGAGATTTCTTCCCTTGATTACTTCACTTACAGATTCTTGTGTGTGCCCACCTTTCACCACAGATTGAGTATATTTTTAGAGTGTTCTAAATGTATGATGAAATTCTTTGGGCACTTGCCTTGATGTGTTAGTATCTATGGATTTATTGTGTTTTGTTTTATTGCTAATATCTACCTTTAAGACCTAAAAGTGTCATTATTGTGAATGATTGGTAGTGTAGATAGAAAACACACTTGGATGGAGACTCAAGAAATAGAGTGCTAAGTAAGAAGAGTTCATTTTTCCATAACAGTTACCTCTGGGACTCTGAGAAAATATGAATAAAAGTGTATGGCGGTGGTCTATCTCGGGAAAACTTAGACCCATTAGTGTGAGAGCAAGTGGGAGTGAGTAAGCCAAATCCATGGGGAATTGGCATGTCTTACATGGCAAGGTGAGAGGCTCCTACATGGCACAGGTTGATTAGACTCACTGACTAGACTTGATGTATAGACCAGTAGATCTTTATCTACAATAAAGGTGTTATACTATCTATATGAGCAGCTGCCATCTACTCTCCCCAGGCTATCTTGTGTTAACACAAGTCACCTTGGCCCCCAAAAGGCCTAAAGGCCAGGTGTACTGAAGTTTTCCCTTACCTCCAGGATTCTCTATTTCTCTTAAGGGGATTGTAAGGAATCTAGTTGGTTCCAATTCCCATTGATGGTGTCCTCCCAATTGCAGAGGAAACTCTCCACTGCAGAGGGTTTGAGGAAGAGAAGAGACTAGAGATGGCTATTCTGCCTCCCTTTGAGTCACACAAATCCACTCCCATGTTTTATGAGGGGGATAGCTTCACACCATTCTTTGATTGCAGCTTGGTAATCCTTTGTATGAGCTTTAGAAATTTAAGAAATATTAGTTTTGATAGGAATTCCAAATACACTTATTTCTCTCTTGTGCTTGTAGTTTCTTTGTCAAACTACAAAGAAAAAGGAAAATGGAGCAGAAGCCAACAACCAAGCTGCTAACAAAACTATACCCTCCTCCTCCCACACAGTGGCCATAAAATGAAATCACCAAGCAAGAAGAGTAAGAAGGTCCTTGACAAAAGAATTCCACCCTCTTAGCTCAGGGTATTAAGCTTGGGTATCACCATTGTCACTCCCAGAGCCATAAACCCCATGATACCTAATTTAAGGAAGTTTCCATTTGTCACAAGTAGGTGGATTTGGGAGAAGAATGAGGAGAGGATATTCACATAGTCCATAAATCCAGCGCCTTTGTTAATATCTTGGTTTCCTAGCAACATTCTAGGGAAATCCATCAGAGGTAAAGAATTAGATGGCAAAGTAGGCGGAATACCTGTAGAGAGTTCAGTGTGATGAAAAAGCCTACACTAAAATTATAGATATTATGCAAAATGCTAGAAGGAATATGAGGTTATGGCAGAAAATGTTCAACTCCCCCACAGGAAATCGGAAACTCTTGTTTCTAGGAGTAGAGGGGCATCTATAGGGAAAACTGCCTCTCACAATTTCTTGGGTCCCCTCCTCAAAATAAAGCTTCTACACATCCAGTTCACACCTGTCTGCTGTGAAGAGCTGATCCCAGTCTTGGGAGAGAAAGCACTCAAGAATTTTTCCTATAAAGTACAGAATTTAGGTCCATTGAATCACAGAACCAGAGATCCAAACACAAAGAACCTTCAGGGGAAAAGGTGGCCAGGGTAGAGGGCAAGCAATAGATATGAAATAAAATTTTAAAAAATATTGCTGGGGTATAGCATAGTTAACAGCTTGAGAATCATGTAGAACCTCAGATGCCATCTTGTCTAAACCCCTCATTTAATAGGTAAACCTGGGTTCAGGAAAGTTAAGAGACCTGCTCGGGGTCATACAATAAGCTTTGAAGTGGGGATTCAAGTCTAGGTCTTCCAGACTCTGGATTCACTAAACCATATTCCTTCCTCTATCGACAATTCAAAATTCTATTGCAATTACACCTTTTTAGTATTAAGTCATTTCAGTCATCTCTGACTTTTCGTAACCCCATTTGGAGTTCTTTTTGGCAAAAATACTGGAGTGCTTTTCCTTTTTTTTGCTTTTTCTTTTCCCGCATCATTTAACAGATGAGCAATTGAGGCAAACAAGGATAAGTAACTTGCCCAGGGTCACACAGCTAAACCTGAGGTCGGATTTGAACTCAGATCTTCCTGACTCCAGGCTCAGCACTCTATTTACTGCAGCACCTATCTGCTTCTTCCACAGTATAGACCCTCAAATATTTGAAAGCAGTTATATCCCCTCTGACTTTTCTCCAGGTTAAATATCCTGCGATTTTTCAACTAAGCCTCACATAGCATATATTCAAAGCTGTTTAGCATCCTAGTTTTCCTCCTGTGGACCCTCTACAGCTTATTAAAACTTTCCAGATATTGTGCTTGAATTGAAATCAAGCTCACTAGGCAATATTTTGAAGCCTCTATTCTTTCTTCCCTCCCCCTCCCTATTTAAAAAAATAAAATTTGTGCATTTTCCCTTCTAAGTCAAAGGTTTTACTGCTGCCTCTTTAATTTTTTCTCCTCTCCACTTCAAACTGTTTGAACTACAAATTATTTTTCCTTCAGGTCAGCTATTCTTATATCCATAGTTAGTCTATTGAGTTTGGTGTATATCTATATCTCTATACACACACACACACACACACACACACACACACACACACACACGTAGTTTTCTCCCTTCCTGGTCCTTAGAGTTTTGATTAGACTTTTGAGACACCAGGCAAATATTACCTAACATGTTCTTGGTACTACATGAAGTGAGAGAGAGACAGAGAGACAAAGAGACAGAGAGAGAGAGAGAGAGAGAGAGAGAGAGAGAGAGAGAGAGAGAGAGGCAGGCAGATAAAAACAGAGAGAGCACTTATCAAGCATATGTAGCACGAGGCACTGTGCTAAACACAAAAAGGAAGATGCTGCTTGCCCTCAAGAATCTTACATTCTGATGGAGGAAAACAATACATAAAAGGGAATTGAAAAAGGTGGGGGTAAGGGAGGAAATTTCTGGGAAGTAAATGGAATGAGCCAGGTTTGGAGGGATCATGACTGTTGTGGTTGCATTCAGGGATTAGCTTCTCCATCAGAGGGGAAAGTAATGGTAGAGGGTTTCCTACATGAAAAGGAACAGGGGTAGAAGTTGAGAAGCAGTTTAGAGAGTCATGAGATGAACCAGGATTGAAGTTGTGTTTTTTAATCAGTAAAAAACAAATTAAATGGAAATTGGCAAATAGTACAAATCAGCGCTTGATATATATATATATATATATATATATATATATATATATATATATATTTGTTGATTGTTTAAATCAGGGGTCAATAAACTGTGGGGCCAAACCCAACCCACCTGCTTTCATATGGTCCTCACACTGAGGGCTTCTTTTTTACATTTTAAAATAAAGCTTTATTGTATTTTAAAACTGTAAAAGAAAAACCATTCTTAGTTCACGGGCCATGCACAAATAGGCTCAAGATGGATTTGAACCACAGGTCACAGTTCATCTACTACTAGCTCAAATTTAGGAAGATGATACATATTTAAAACAATGCATATTAAGTTTGAAAATGTGACTGAAGCATAAGAGAGCCAGTTATTAAACATTTACCAGCATAGGAGCTATTATTTCAAATAGACAATTACCCCAACAATAGCACAAAGCTCGAAATAACTAAGGGAGGGAACATATTGAGGAGGCCTAGGATTACAGTAATACAACCGATATTGTTAATACTCTTTCCAGAATACTGATCCTAAATGAAGATGACATTCTTTAAAGCTGTCATTTTGGCAGACTAGACATTTTCCCAATCATACTGCCTTCACTCAAAATACTTTTGGGGCTCATTTTGACTAATCTTAATCAAAGATGATAATGCAGTCAGAACCAATATATAGGCCACATTAGGAAAGCAATCTAATGTCTTGATAGCCATACCTCATTTTTTTAACCAAAAACAAGTCAGCTTGATCATGCATGTTACTCAAC
Source organism: Gymnobelideus leadbeateri (assembly GCA_011680675.1). Taxonomy (NCBI): domain Eukaryota; kingdom Metazoa; phylum Chordata; class Mammalia; order Diprotodontia; family Petauridae; genus Gymnobelideus; species Gymnobelideus leadbeateri. Next base: position 675,469 of record WOXC01002638.1, read on the forward strand.
ATGCTTGACTCTGAATGGCATTTGGCTTTTCCTAAAAATCAAGCTCATCGTCATAGAAAGAAGGTTGCTCACTATTAAAGGTGGTCAAAAGGACATGGAGGCAATTTCCAAATAGGAGCTCCAAGAATGATTTCAGCAAAGACAACATTGGAATAAGCGTATGGCCTCCCAGGTAAACTTACTTTCTTTTCCCCCTGACTTAATTGTATTTTGTCTTTTCTGATTACATGTAAAGTTAGTTTCAGCATTCACTTTTTATAAGATTATGATTTCCAAATTTTTTCTCCCTTCCTCCCCTACTCCCTCCCCGAGACAGCAAGTAATTTGATACAGGTTATGCATGTATAATTATGTTAAACATATTTCCACATTAGTCATGTTGTGAAGGAAAAATCAGCGAAAAAGTGAAAAACCACGAGAAAGAAATAAAAGTAAAAATAGTATGCTTCAATCTGCATACAGACTAGATAGTTCTTTCTCTGCATATGGATAGCATTTTGTATCCTGAGCCCTTTGGAATTGTCTTAGATCATTGTATGGCTGAGAAGAGCTAAGTCTATCAAAGTAGGTCATTATACAATGTTGCTGTTACCATGAACTATGTCTTCCTGGTTCTGTTTACTTCACTAAGCATCAGCCCATGTGTCTTTCCAGGTTTTTTTGAAATCTACTCATTATTTCTTATAGCATCCCATCAATATTCCATTACATTCATATACCACAACTTGTTCAGCTATTCCCCAAATGATGGGCATCCTCTCAATTTCCAATTCTTGGCCACCACAAAAAGAGTTGCTATAAATATTTTTTCTGCATGTGAGAGACTTACTTTCAAGGGGTAACGTTCTGTTTTATGCCTAAATTCTGATCTTTTCATTAGATAAAAACATCAATTACTTAATCATTATTTAATTATATAATTATATTACTTATGATATATTTATATAATTATATATTATATAGCTATAATGTAATATAATCATATTACTTAATTATTATTATAGACACAAATCCTAGGTAATAATTTTGAATGGTTTGAATATTTGAATTTTTACTAATATGACTATTACACCACCCTTCTTTAACATGGATTTCCATACCTTCCTCTCAGCCCAAGTCAACCCATGTTCCCTTACTGCTTCAGGTTGGCTTCTTTAATTCAGATTACACTCATTGCTCAAGTACAGGTATTTGATACCTCATCAGCAACTTTCTGCTTACTCACCCCGAGCACAAATGCCCAAAAGCATCTTTCCAACTTTGGGGAATCAACCATTTATTTCTCCAGCTGCCCACTTCCAAACCTTTACCTCGACTCTCAGCCCTCTCCTGCCATCTGGCTTCTTTATTTCAACGTCTGCTCTAAGATCTACCTCAGTTAGCTTCCCCTTTAAAGGGAAGACATCTAAGTTTTGCTTGCCTCAGCTGGGCCGAATTCCCTTGCTCAGGGCCACTCCTTTCATCCAGAGGCTGATATAATTTGACTTTTCAAAAGAGCTATATTACTTAAATTATTATTTAAAATTTTATTATTTAATAATTAATAAATTATAAATATAAAATTAAATAATTGTATTAAATAATTAATAAATTATTATTTAAAAGAACTATACCATCATCCTAGTTATATGTTGTTTTTAAGTGTAGTAGAATGTTTTAATGAAACACCAAGTATTCTAAAATATGTAGATATTTTGGAAGTACAATAAAATTAGGATTTCTGGAGCATTTTAAATGCTATTTGGTGGTAGAACTATTCTTAGGGATTTAGTTACTATACTTGCACTATCAGTCTTATTACTGTAATCCTAGGCCTCCTCAACTTGTTCCATTCCTCTGTTACATCCAGCTTCATGGTATTATTGAGATAATTGTCTATTTGAAATCCCATAGCCAATAGATAGCTTGGTGGATCTCATCTGTGACTATACCTGCCATCTTGTTCTTATGGAATGATGAAGGAGAAGGCCATGATAAAAAGGCCCAAACTTTGCTGAATTAGATTATGCTGAACAAATAATCTGCTGACTTATCTAGTATGAACGCCTCAGCCTGAGACACTACTCCAGAGACTGGTCTTTCTGATTCTCTCAGTTTCTTAGATATTTCATAGAAATATTGGTGTTGACATGGCCTGATGTTACAGTTTGCCTTTGGACTTCTAATTTGGACCCAACCTCCTCCACTACATAGTGAGAATTCTTTGTCCACCCCCAACTCTCCATGGGAGTCTGTCTAAATCATTAGGGGACAACATCTGCCATGGCATCAGTTTATATCTCAGGGAAACACGTGATATAGAAGCACCTTTGCAAACCTTATGCTGTGATTAGTTTTCCATTTTTAAGATGCCTTTAAGGCAGGGTTTCTTAACCTTCTTTGTGTGTCCTATGCCCTTCTGGCTGGCTGCTAGAGCCTTTGGCTAACTTCTCAGAATAATACTCCTAAATGTATAAAATAAAATAAATAGAAAGGAAATAAAATGTTCTAGAGACAGGTAGGTGGCACAGTGGATAGAGTCCGGGGCCTGGAATCAGGAAGACCTGAGTTCAAAACCAGCCTCAGACATTATTAGCTATGTGACCCTGGGTGATTCACTTAGCCTCTGTTTATTTCAATTGCCTCAGCTATGAAATAATAGCACCTACCTCACAGAGTTGTTGTGAGTGTGACAATAATTGTAAGTACATATTTTTTATCTTTTTTACTTTTAGACTTAAATATTAAAACTTGAATACACATTAAGAAAAGAAATATTAAATATAAATATAAATTAACTATTAAAATTAAATACAAAATGAGAAAAGTACTGTCATGTGCACAGCAGAATGTAAGAGAGGATTCAAAATATATGGCAATAAATTTCCATTCCTAGAAAGCCTATGTAATAAACATTACATATTGTATTGAGAGCTATCCATATTTTAATTGTAAGAACTTAGCATAGTGCCTAGAACATATTTTTCGGTCATTTCAATCATGTCCAACTCTTTGTGATCTCATTTGGAGTTTTCTTGGCAAATATTGTGGAATAGTTTGCCATTTCCTTTTCCAGCTCATTTTACAGACGAGGAAATTGATTCAAATAGGGTTAAGTGACTTGCCTAGGGTCACACAGCTAATAAGTGTCTGAGGTCAGATTTCAACTCGGGGAGATGAGTCTTCTGAACTTCAGCCCCAGATCTCTATGCCCTATGGCACCACCTAGCTGCCACCTAGCTGGCCCCTAGCTGGCACATAGCAGGTACTATCCAAATGCCTTTTCCCTTTTCCTTCCCTTATATTAAAATATGGCTATCAAAATATATGTTTGTAAAGTTTGCAGATACCACTTACAAGCTTCTCCTTTAAGGTATATTACCATATATATGTTCATAATGGGCCCACACTTAACTAGGCACACATAATAAAGCCCTAGGGAATATATTAGATGCACTCTCTGATATCTAGGGACTAACAACTGAAGAAGAAGGTTATAATAGAGGTGTTTTGATGCTACTCCTATTGCCCACATATACGCACATCCTTCAGGCACCCACTCCTCTTCTTGTCTCCCCATCTTCCACACAGAAAGAAATAGTTCAGAACTGAATTTTGTAGCCACAACTGTGGAGACAATGATAAATGTGTTTAGTCTTGAAGACATCAATCCTTGAGTCTACATCTACACAATCTATGAGTCTGATGGTATACCCCTGTCACACAGAAACAGCTTACATCATCTCTTGGGCTTTTGCTTTTTTAAAATATTCTCTTTTCAATTAGACTAAAATAGGCATATATATGTAAAATAATTCTGTATATACTTCTCTTTGTCAATTCTTTCTCTGGATACAGATAGCATCTTTCTTCATGGGTCCTTTATTTTTGATTTGGGTATTTGTAATAGCCAAAATGATTAATCCCTCAAAGTCATTCTATGTCATCAGTTAATGAATATTTAGTAAGCACCCACTGCGTACCAAGCATTGTACTGGGCACTAGGGATAAAAAAGAAAGGCAAAAAGAATCTTTGCCTTCAAGGAGCTCATAGTCAAACGGGGAAGAAGATGTGAAAATAGCTATGTGCAAACATGATGTATACATGGGTAATAATCACAGATGAAAGGCATTACCATTAAGGTGGATCAGCAAAGGTTCCTTATAGAAGGTGAAATTTCAGTTAGATCTTTGAAGGAGGTCAGGAGGAGGAGAGGAAGAATTTTAGGTATGCAGGGGAGCTGGTGAAATTCATGGAGTCAGGAGATGGAGTGTCTTGTGCAAGGAATAACAACCAGTGTCATTGGATCACAGAGTACATAGGGGAGTAGGCAGGATAAGGTGTAAGAAGGCTGGTATGGTAGGAAGGGGGAAGGTTATGAAGGACTTTGGATGTCAAATAGAGGATTTTAATATTTGATTCTCAAGATGATAGGGAACCAGTGGGATTTATTGATTAGGGGTGGAGTGGGGTGGTACGAGCAGACCTATGCTTTTAGATCTCCTTTAGGAGACCTTTTAGGAAGATCAATTTGACAGCTGAGTGGAGGCTGTGCTAGAGTAGGGAGAGACTTAAGGCAACCAGAAGACCACCCAGAAGGCTTCAGCCCAATTACTAATAGAAATAAAAGAAAGTCTGAATAAAAGTTTCTATTTCTTTAGCATCTTTTAGGGAAGAAATTAAGTAACAGTTAAAAAGAAACTATATCTGTCTTATCAACTAGAGATGGTAGTTAGAATTTTCATTTTCAAGGATCACAATGTTGTTTTAAAATTATTTTCTATGTGTAACACCAACTAATTTAGCACTTACATTGGCATGATGGGTACCTGGAAGGAGGCTGTTATCTCAGATTTAGGGGGAACCCTGTGTGGATCTGCACTCTTAACACACATACCCTCACAAGTGGGCTTTCCATTAACAGTCATGTCAATTAGTTCAGCTAGCTAATTGAGTCACTTAGACTCAGTTCTTATTAAAGATATTGACTTACATAGTACAGCAAGAAGGGTGATTACACCACATTCCCCTGTAAACCTGGGCTATGCTCTCGCATTTTCCATAGGAACAGTGGGTTCAAACTTAAGAGTACAACGATGGTGAAATACACCTATAGGCCAAACAGGAAACAACTCACAGATCCTGTACTGCAGGAGTTGGAAATATGTTCTCTCTTCTTAGAGCAGGATACTTTATGAAGTTTCTCTATTCCTTAGGTGACTGCATCCATCTGGAGTGAGGATCTCTGCTCCCCAGTGGATGCAATGCCTCTTACTGATCCAGCAGTTCCTTGAAGATGTTTGACTGATTAAGGAGGAGAGGGGAATTCACTTCTCACTACCTGTAGGAGTCTCTTCCAGATACAGGTGTCTCCCACTCTTAATCTCTGAAATTCATCCAGAGTTTAGTCATTCAAAGGCCTCAGAGGTGTTAGTAATTTGTTTTCTGACAGTCAAATCTTTCCCTTCTTTGACTGAATCAGAGGGGTATTCAAACATCACCAAGAGATCAGGGCATTGACGCTTTTTTTCTGTAGTCAGTTTAACACCTCATTAAGACCATATAATTATATTCTGGGCCTTCTCTTACTACATCATCTGAAATAGAAAATGAAAGCCCTCCCTTACATATATCTTCTGTGTATAACTCTTGTGGAGGGAGCTTAAAGATCCAACGCCTTTCAGGTGAATCCATGGACAGTCATACCAAACTTCCTTCCTCTACCCTTTCCACTACTGACTCATTTCTTTATGAATTCTCTTTCTCCTCAAGTTCAAAGACAGATTCATGAAAATACTCTGGGGGTATTTTAAGTTGATTACCAAAATAGGCACTCTTTCTTTAATTGGTTTGGCCTCCCCACTGGAGTGAAAACATGGCAATCTTTTTTCCCATGGAATAACTTCCTTCTCTTAACCCAGAGACACAAATTTAGAGGCTGGGGGTGGGAGGAATCACTGTTAATGGCCATGTAATTTATTAGAAGTATGAAGAACATAAAAACAGAGAGAAACATTTAAATTAAAGATACAGAGGACTGCAATAGGGCTTGTAGCCAAGATTACCTCTTTCTTCCCTCCTACACCTTCCTCTCAACTGTTCTGAGGTGGGATTTCCGAAGAAAAGGAGTGAGATTTAAACTCTGGTGAAATTTTCCTTCTTAAAAAAGGCAAGGGGAAGGGAAAAAATCAAGCTGATACAGGGACTTTACTCTCACCACCTGGGCTTCCCTCTAAATAGCTTCCTGAGCTTCTATTTTGACCTTATCACATATTCACTCTCCTCCTGCCTCATGTCTGCTTTCTCCCTTCTCACTGTTTCAGTCTACATGCTTTTAATATTCCAGTTTCTGTGTCTCTGTCTAGTTCATCTCCTTCACCACTCTCCTTCTATCTCTCCTTCTCTCTCTCTCTCTCTCTCTCTCTCTCTCTCTCTCTCTCTCTTTCTCCCTCCCTCTCTCTTCCTGTCTCTCCACTCTCTTTCCTCTCCTGTATGGGACTAAAATTTGGTCAACAATCACTCCTTTGACGTCACTGGAACCCTCAGAGTCCTCCTAAATTCCTGCAAGGAGGTCACTCCACGATTCTCTATAATCTTATGAACATCTTCCAAAACTTTTATGATCCAAGGTTTCAGTAACATGGGGTTACATTTGTAAATAGCATTCAATGCTTTTTACAAAGGGAACATTAATATCTTATCAAATGGAGATAGAAGTCTATCAATGCTCTGTGGCAGGAAGAGAGGGAACAGTTAGTTAGATTATGCCATCACACAAAGGTCCAACTGCCTTCTGCTTTTGTAAAGCAGTATCCCTTTACTTTGTTTTAAATGTTATCAGAGGTATTTTGTTGTTGTTGTTGTTGCTGTTGCGATGCAGACAGTTATGGTCAAGTGGACCAACAGTTTTGCCATGAATCAAGTTACCCTCCCATTTCAATCCCATTGTGTTAATGGCAAATAAAATGGCACAGTGGACAAAATACTGGACACGGAACTAGGGAGATGAGTTTGAATACAGCGTCAGACACTTCCTAACCATCACTGAGGAAATGCTAAATTTTGGTTAGAGCTCAGCGAAAATTGAGATGTAACAGTTTTCCCATCAAAGTTCATGGACCCCCTGAAATTCATCAACTCCTTGGATACCCTGGTTTAGACCAAGGTAAAGGGTGGTAGTTGTGGAAGAAGCCAATGAAACATTTACTAAGTTTTTACTATGTGTCAGGCACTTTGCTGAGCATTAGAGATACAAGGAAAGGCAGAAGATAATCCTCACCCTCAATATGTTCAAAGTCTAATGGAGGAGATAGCATCAAAGCAATTATATACAAAGAATATCTATCTATCTATCTATCTATCTATCTATCTATCTATCTATCATCTATCTACTACCTACCTATTTATCTAATATATAAATATATCATATATATTTGTACAAACAAGATATATAACTCTCTTTCTATATATATCACATATATTTTATACATATATGATAACTGTATATATAAATCTACTGCTATATACACATTTAAGTATATATGCATACATATACATCTTATTTCTACATAGTTGTTATATAGATAGAACCTTATATATCTTATATATCTTATCTATATATAGATAAGATATAAATATCTTACATGTAAAGTATACAGATATATAGATTTGTTTGTGCAGTTGTTTTATATATACATATATATCTATATATGAAATAGCTATATAGATATGAGATAAAGATATGGATTATAAATATATCTTGTTTGTCCATAATTGTTTTCATGCTATCTCCCCTAATAGACTGTGACCACTTTGAGGAAGAGGACTCTTTTTTGCCTTTGCTTGTGTCTCTAATCCTCAGGAAAAAGCCTGGTACATGGAAGGCACTTAATAATTGCTTATTGACTGGTCATTTTCACTGTTTCCTATGCTTGAAATACTTTCTCTCCTCATCTCTGCTCCTCAGCTTCCCTGGATTCCTTCAAGTGCTAGCTAAAATCCCATCTTTTATAGAAGTCTTTCCTGATTCTTTAATTAATGCTAGCTAGTACCTTTCATCTGAGGTTTTCTCCAATATGCTATGTATGTATACATGCATTATATATGTGTGTGTACACATATGCATGTATGGTGTATATCTATGACACTAGTGTGATTATGGAGAACTTAGGAATCTTAATTTACATAGGAAACACAATAGCTCAACAATCTTTTCAAATAAACTTATGAAGACAGAAAAAAGAAACAGTAAGGTGGCATAGTAGAGCACTGGAACTGGAATTAAGATCTGAGTTCAAATCCCAGTTCAGGTACTATGTATCTTACTTGCTTTATGACCCTGAATTAGTCACTTAACCTATCTCAGACTCACTTTCTTTATCTGTGAAATGGGGGTGATAATTGCCCCTACTTCCCAGGGCAGTTTTGACATAATATAAGATATTAAAACTTAAAGTACTATGTAATGCTAGTTTTCATTATTATGAAGGCTACGAACATTGGCATCTTCTATCTACAAGTGTTAGCTTAGAGACACCTGGGGGCAATAGAGCACTGGGCCTGGAGTGAATGAGGAAGACTTGAGTTCAAATTCAAATTTGTCCTCAGACACTTACTAGCTTTGTGACCCTGGTCAAGTCACAACCTCTGTTTCCCTCAATTTCTTCAACTGTAAAGTGAGGATAGTAAAAGCAACTGCCAAGTAAGAGAATGTTTGTCAAAAGTTCTTAGCACAGTGCAGGGCACTCCATTTTTAAAAGGAAAAAATACATGAATTCATATTTCAATGACCATATTAACATTAATAATGATTAACATTTCATATTAATAAAAGGGTTCACTCCCTTTGTTTTTTTAATTTTCAAGATCAGAATAGGCTTTTATAAGCATTATTCTGGGGTGGGGGTGTGGCTAGGTGGTGCAATGAATAGAGCACCGGCCCTGGAGTCAGGAGGACCTGAGTTCAAATCCAGCCTCAGACACTTAACATTTACTAGCCATGTGACCTTGGGCAAGTCATTTAACTCCAATTGCCCGGCCCTCCAAAAAAACCCTGTTATTCCATCATCTTTCAAAAAATGGAGGTCATAGTATTACCCAAAAAGTATAGAAAATAACATTTCATTGTGGTGATGGGAGATAATGGAATCAGTGATGACATCAAGGTTGTACTTACTCTTTTCCATGTTAAGTTCTCTTAAATTTCTTCTTTCTCAATTTTAAACCTGGTATAGTTTCACCACATTTTATTCATTGTGTAGTAAATGACAGCAATATTTTTAAAAAAGAAAAAAATTGAGCTATAACAAATCTGAGCCAGTTATTAATGGTATCAGAATAGAAACTTTGAAAACTAAATGAACAAAATGGAAAGTTTTCATTGGGTGTTTGGTAGCAAAAAAAAAAAATCTAAAGAAAATTGCATTTGCAAAGACTTTCGTGTTTTGAAGAGTATTGATATAAAAAGAATAATATTATCAGAAGAAAATAAAGCAAATATTATTATTTGGTTGATTGCTGTTAAAGATGTGTGTTATCACACAGTGCTCTCACTTCTTTTTGGTCTCTGGAAAGAAACAATCTGCTATTATCAAGGGAAAGCCTGGGACAATTAAGGAGATACTTTTCTCTTTTTACTGACAGGTAACCACTAACTATTAATAGTAAAGGAATAATTAGTTAAGTAATCTGTGATCCCAAAAATTGAACAGGAGTGATTCTGAGTGGTTATGATTGTAGTGAATTTAACGAGAGATGTTTTGAGTTAATGGTATCATATGGTACGGGTCTTTAAAAAAGGTATATCCTCTTCTCTACATATTTAAGAATTGTTTTATTCATAAGGACTAGAAGGAAGGAGGGGCAATCATTTAATATTTGTTTGTCACTGTGCTAAGTCCTTTTAAAAATATCTCATTTGAGGTATGTGTTTGGTACTTTTATAGGTGATATACACACACCATTGTCTGCTGAATTTGGTGGGTTTAAAAAGATAGAAGGGTTTTTAGAGGACTACTTTAATATTGTATATTCACCAAAATTTCCAAAAACCCACTCAGAAATAAACCCAGGTTGTCTAGTTGACTGCTGGGAATTAATTATTTGGAGGATGAGGAGAGTTTACATGTATGTATGGCCCTCACCAGTTACATCAAAAGAATGAGTTGCAAATCTAAAGTTGCCAGAAGCCAGAAAGTCCATCTCAGGACTTTCCATTTGCAGGATTACCATGTATACAATTTTAACTTTCAATAGTGATAGTGAATGTCTATATATGCATTATGCATTTCTTGTACTGAAAGGCCTACATCATAGAATTAGGATGAAGAATGAACTCTGTAATTCCTTGCTAATATATACTATTAATTCCCTTAAAAATAAATCAAAAATAGAAACCACAAAAGTAATTTGTTGTTAATGTATATTATATGCAATATATTTTATGTATTTAAAAATCTATTTTCTTATTGTTACATACCTCAGTGTTTTCTACAGAAAACATTTCTATCCGATTTAAGAAAAATGTTAATTCTGAAAAAAGAAGTTTTCTAAAGGAAATAAATTGAAATATATTTGATACCTTATCTCTAGAGACTATAAGGCGATCATGTGATTTTAATTAGTATTTCAAAAAAGACAAATTAAGATTATGGCTACTCCCCATGCCTCTGCATTTACCACAGAAACTGGCCACAGGAGGTAAGAATAGCATTCACTGAGGGCAAACTGAGGACTTCTATTAAAGCCTTCAGTACCAATACCCCTAGGTTGGCCCTCTTATGCCTCAAGCAGTAAGGAAGCCAAATGCTTTCTGGACACCTAAATGAACCAGCACAGTCTACATAAGATACATATCACATCCACTAATTCTCCATTTAATCAATGACTTTAATATAACAAAAACAAGAATACAAGAATAATGAGAGGTCACAAACCATAATGGATAGAATGCTGGCCCTGGATTCAGGAAATCATGAGTCTCAATTCTGCCTCTAATATGTATCGGCTGTGGTAGCCCTGAGCAATCTACGTAAATTCAACTCTTACCTGCACAGGCAGAGGATCTTTTCTAATCTGGGAGATCCTTATACCAATGAAGTCACAGACTCTATTTCCCTATGATAATATCATTACCCTTCATTTGAATATTTTTTTTCACTAAGGTCCTATGCTTTCATATATAATAGCTATTGGAGTAAAAGAAGCAGAATTGCTATAATGAAAAGACTTTAGAGTCAGAAGACTTGCTTCTACTCCCGAAATTTAAGAGGTATGCCATTTTGGTCAAAGGATTATTTTCCTTTATTATTATTCCTTTTAAAAACAATTTAAAAATAATTATTATTTTCCCTTTTTAAACTCAGAGTTGGTCCTTATATGACTCAGTCTTTCCATTCCTTAAGGATGAGGGGATTTTGCCTGAACGGTCAGAAGAAATACCTAAACAGATTTTAAAAGACAATCCCCTTTTGGGAAGTGTGGAGATCTCCATACTTGGAAATATAAGCAACATAAAACCAAAAGATATTAAGAATTTAAAATAATAATTTAAAATAATGAATAATTAGAGGGTTGGACTAAGTGTTCTCTAAGGTCTGTGTTAGGTTGAATAAATCAATGACTCTCTCTTGAATTCCCAAACTTCCCTATGAAGCAAGTAGGAAAGGTGTTATTGACAACATTTTCTCTCCAGATGAAGACTCTAAGGTACAGAGAGATCCTGTGATTTGTTTGAGGACATAAAGTTATGGGATGAGAATCAGAATTCAATCCCACATCTCCTTACCCTCATATTCTTGCTTCTTCAGCATGTCCCTGGAGAAGCAAAGTTAAAGTGACTAGGCTGGAATTATTGGTTCAGTACTGGCTTTAGTATAATGTAAATTCCATGAGGATACATGTTATTTCCTATCCAGTGCCTATTAGTAGGTACTTAATAAATATTTATTGAATTGAAAAAAGAAAGAAAAAGAAAATATACTGAAGATTATTTCTTCGTTCCAACTTCTCCTAGTCCATTTATCCCTCAGCAAAGAGTAAACACCAAAAACCCAACCAGGTTCCAAATCAGTAGATCACATTCTAGTATGAACTGACCTGAGGTCTGGAAGAATTTGGGATCTAAGAGGACAAAGGGAAGTGGAGAAGGAAGAAACTCTTGGTACAGATCCATGAAAAGAGTTTCTCCATCTGTCCCATTCCATCAGCCTAGTGATGGCTATTTCACATTGGCATCCTCACCTTACATTGGTTGATTTCAAGCCACTTCTACTCAAAGTCAGGAAGTAAATGATCAGAGCCAGCACAAGCTATTCCTAGGCTTTCCCTTTTTGACCTCAGAGTTTGTTCTTCTATGATCCAGCTTTTCCATTTCCACCCCTAGGGCTGGGGATATTTTAAAATGCTTTTCCCTGAAGGGTAAGAAGAAATACTTAAACAACCCACTTTTGGAGGTGTGGAGGTATCCATACTCAGAAATATAAGCAACACAAAACCAAAATATATCAAGAATTTAAATAAAACTAAAAATATTTGGACAGTAAGGTGGTACAGTGGGTAGAGTATTGGTTCTGAGTTCAAGTTCAAATCTGACCTCAGACACTTGACACTTACTAGCTGTGTGACCCTGGGCAAGTCAATTAACCCCAACTGCCTTGCAAAAACAAATACTAAAAATAATTGATGCTCCCTCACTTCTCCTGCCAGAAATGTGGCTCTAGGTAACTCTTTAGTTCTAAAAGGTGCAGAAAATGTGCTGACTTGCATTGGCAGAAGAAATGTCTGAACAAATCTGAAAGATCCATATATCAACAAAATCATAGGTCCAATTCTTACTATATCTAATACAGCATATCTTACTATATAAACCTATACGTGCACATATGTACACATTACACATTCATCCTTATGTGTGTATGATGTGTGTATAATATACACATATTATACACACATAAGGATGGATGTATATGTAATATTATACAACCATATATGTCTATTTGTATATGATACAGTAGTACATTTTTGCTATGTATATAAATCATAGAAATTACTCAGGACAAAGTAAATTGTTGTATTTATCAAGCAATACATAAGTCTTAAAGTGTTTTATATCTTTTAAACACTTTTAATATGCAATATGTTCTTGTGCTAAAATAATTTACTTTATACAATTTGGCAAGAGAGTTTGACACACATTCTCTAATTCCTCATCATGAAACCACATGACTCATTGCATATTAAATGTATCTTTGACAAACAGTCCATTTTGGTGACTTTATTTTCAGTGGGGTTTAAATCAGGTCAATTCCCAGACTGCTGAAGCATGTTTATCTCCATCTCTTAGATAAATGTCTCAGTCTTTATGTACAAGGTTGTGATTCATTATTCCTTCTCCATTTGAGAATTTTTGTAATGCCAGAATAACTTTGCTTTATAGTATAATGGGGACCTGGCCACTGAGGGCCCAGGCTTAGGAGCAGAATAAATAAACGTGGCCTTTGGATGGGCTTGTTTTCAGAAGGGCATGATGACCTGGAATGAAGGAATCCAACCTTCTACTTAGGAGCCTGGGCAGGGTTGTTTTTTGTTTTTTGTTTTTTAGTACAATTTCCTCCCTGTTTACTATGCATTCTCTTTCTCAAGCTTTTTTAAAAAAAAATTCAGTTCTAGAGCATTTAGCAATTTGGGACCTCCAACTAGCCTTGAAAAGGCTTTTTATGACCTGTTATGACCCATTCAGTGACGCTTTGCATTGTGCTATATGTCACATGTATTATTACAGGATTTGGGGTGGGAGGTTGGTTTTTGTTTGTTTTGTTTTCTTGCAATGAATGGAGTTCTAAGGTTACCACCTGGAATGCTGAATGAATTAATAACCTTAGTTCTTTTGTGTATTGTCACTTGACTTTTGCAAGGGATTATAAATCCTAAGCCTGGGAGAGAAATATAAGAGTTCTGGCAAGGTTGCCTTGGGATGGGGTTTAAGTCAATAAAGAACCTGATGGTTTTATTTCTCCCTAGCTCGATAAAAGAGTGATCAGAACTGCAAAATAAAATTTTCTAACAGAGTAACAGTTTTAAAATAACTTTTTATTGTTATTCATTTATTTCAGTCATGCCCAACTCTTTTTGACCCCATTTAGGGGTTTTCTTGGTAAAGATACTGGAGTGGTTTGCTATTTTCTTCTCCAGTTTATTTTGCAGATAAGGAAACTGAGGCAAATAGGGTTAAGTAACTTGCCCAAGGTCACATAGTTAGTAGTGTCTGAGACCAGATTTAAACTCAGGAAGATTAGTCTCAGTGGATGGGCTAAACTAGATTGAAAGTAACCAGTGACCCTGAGACCCATCAGCGAGTTAGGGAGATGTCTACTCCAAACATGTGAAGACTTCCCCCAGAAGAATGGGCAGATGAGAACAATTTGTTCCAATGACCACAAAGATGTGATAACCATCATCAATTATCTCAGCTTTTGTCTTGCCATTAGAGAGTGAGGCTGATGATTTCATGCAACTCTGAAAGTCAAACTATCATCCTGTGATGTCATTGGTCCTCTTTGAAAATGAAGTACCAACAAGTTATTAATATTAATGTTTAATTTTATCATTTATTATTTTATTATTCATATTAATAATATTAATTAGTTATTAATTATTTCAGTCACTTTTTTAGTTAACTCTATAGTGTTCTTTGAGTGAATCATCATGCTATCTGCAAAAAGTGACAATTTTTAAAAAATTGTCATTATTCTTTCAATTTTTTGTCTTATTGCTATAGTGAGCAGATGTATTTATTACAGAGAGGTGATGGATTTAGAGTCCAAAATGACACATATACACAAATGATAGATAGATAGATGATAAATAAAGAGATTAGAATAGAGAGGAGAAGAGAAGAGAAGAGAAGAGAAGAGAAGAGAAGAGAAGAGAAGAGAAGAGAAGAGAAGAGAAGAGAAGAGGAGAGGAGAGGAGAGGAGAGGAGAGGAGAGGAGAGGAGAGGAGAGGAGAAGAGAGAGAGAGAGGGAGGGAGGGGAGGGGGAGGGGGAGGGGAGGAGGGGGGGAGGGAGGGGAGGGGAGGGGGAGGGAGGGAGAGGGGGAGGGAGGGGAGGAGGGAGGGAGAGGAGAGGAGAGGAGAGGGGAGGGGAGGGGAGGAGAGGAGAGGAGAGGAGAAGAGAGGAGAGGAGAGGGGAGGAGAGAAGAGAAGAAACAGAATAGGATAGAGATATCCATTTCCTTTTATGGGCATCAAAAATGTTCAAAGATTTTTTTTTCTATGCCTTTTGGATCTTTCCTTCCCTTAGATACTTTGTAAATCAATAACTCAAAGGCCACAAATTATATTCTCTTGAACAGAGATACTATGTAGTTAAATAATTTAACTACTTTTCCTTTATTTGGTCTCATTAGTGCTATTTCTGCCTCCTCTGTAAACTCCTTAGGGACTGTGCTGCTAAGGTGAAACCACGATTATTGATGAAACAACAAGTTTCTTATAAAATTTTCTGCAATTTTTTTCCATTTTTCTTCTGTTTATAGTCCTCTTTCTTTTTCCATCTTTGAATTTCCTTTGGATGAGTTTGCTTGGAGATCCTGCCACATTTCCTTTGTACTGATTTTATATTTCACTGCTTTGCTCCTGCTTCATGAGAAGATACTGTCTATAATCATCCATCATCATTCTTTGTAAGATAGACAATTTTATATATTGTAGACAAATTTGTATTACATCTACACCTATATGTAGATATTTACATAAATGATGTGGCATTTCCTTTGGCAGCCATCTCTCTCTCTGTTTGGCAAATATGCTAATTGTTTGTGGAACAAAGTACTTTTTGGCCTCTTTTTGTCTCTTTGCAATAACACAATACCATAATTAATTTATTTAATTTCTGGATAAAATTATTCTAGTTATATCATTTCTGTTTTTAATTTTCCATTTTTAAATTTTCAATAACGATAAGTAATACTATGACTTCATTGATATTAAGAAGTTCCAGATGAAGAAATTCCCTTTAAAAATGCATAGTCATGGTCTTTGTCACTAACAGTCACAGAGTTGCCCAGAGCACTAAGATATTTAAATGACGTGTCCCTTGTCAAATAACTAGTGAACCTCAAAGACAGTACATGTACTCAAGTCTTTTTGGTTCTGAGGCTAGCTCCCTACTATACCAAAATTAAATATATTAATATATTCTTAATTATACACCATACAATTTTCTTGTTGCTTTTTTAAATTTTCATTTAAAGTTCTGATCTTAACTCTCACAAGTAGGTGGTCTGACTATATGCAAACAGATATCTAATTCAGGGGTGACCCTCACATCCATAGAACACCTTTTCTTGTCTATTAAAATGTATTGTTTCCTTTTTTGTGTTCACCTTTGGTGTTCATCATATCTAGTACCTACCAATTCAATTTTTGTAGAAAAATGTTTATGATAAAGAGGTGTGAAACTTCTGCATAATCTACAAGTCTTTGTCCTCTCGTTTCTTTCTCCTGAACCATACTTTCCCATTTATTTCTTCCCATCCTCACTTTTTCCCCACCTTTTCATTGAAGTCACTAAATATCAGAATATGTTTTGATCTAAAGGGTCTTATGAAGTTCCTCACAAAATTCCTCTACTTTGACCTTGACAATGAAGGTTAGATCATAAGTTGCAAAACTACTTTCATGGTGATCTTTTTTAGAAATACTTATCATTTGCATTATAATAGATGATAACTATTTATCCTATGAAATAATATTTATTTTAACTTTTCCATGTACTACAAAACCTATTCTGCCAGAGTACCTGTGTGTCATTCTTTCTTTTAGTTACAACTTATTTGACCTGAGACTGGAGTAAGAAAAGCATAGTATCTAGAAGAAGGGAGGTGATAATTCCCCTCTACACTACTCTGGTCAGACCACATTTGGAGTTGTGTGTTCTATTCTAAAGATCCATTTTAGGAAAGATATTGGCAGTTTGGAGCTTGTAAAGCAGTGCAAACAAGAGAATGAGAGAATTAAAAACCATGCCTCTTGAAGGTCAATGGAAGGAAATGGGGTTATTTAGTCTGAAGGAAAGAAGATTTAGGGAGAAACATGACAGCTGTTTGCAAGTGCTTAAAAGGCTATATTCAGAAGGCAGATCAAATTAGATCCACTCAACTGCAGGGATTGCAATGAAGGCTCTCTGCATGAGTTCAAGGAATATTTAAAGTAAGGAAATGATCACTTTTGCCTCACATTTCAATTCTAACATTCGGTGGTAAATTACTCTCCAAATGAGCGATTATATGGTCAGCAGTTGTACAAGAGAAAGGGATGAAAAGGACAAAAGTCAATTTAAAAGATTTATGTGGCCCAGATAGATTTATAAGAGCAGGGGTCCTCAATCCCCGTATCACAGGTGCCTTTAGCAGTCTGGTGAAGCCTCTGGACCCCTTCTCGGAATACTAGTTAGCATGGTTAGCATTAATACAGCATTTTAGGGTTTGCAAAGTACATTTGATCCTCAAAAAAACTCTGTGAAATAGATGCTACTATCACTTCCATTTTACAGATAGAGAAACTAAGTCAATGAGAAATTAGAAACTGAGGCATGTTAAGTGATTTGCTTAGGGGCCATGGTAGGTATGTGACACATAGCCGAAATTCAGTTCCATGCTTTTTCCAATGCATCAGTTCATTACATAAAATAAAATACATATCGTTACAAAGGAAACCAATTATATATCCATATACATATGTAGATATATATTCTATATCTTATCTATCCATCTATATTAAAGTTTGTGGACTACAAGTTATGAATTTGTGATATTCTTTTTCTTTGGGGGGGTAAGGCAGGGCAATTGGTTAAGTGACTTGTCTAAGATCACATGGCTAGTAAGTGTTAAGTGCCTGAGGCCAGATTTGAATTCAGGTCCTCCTGACTCCAGGCCCTGTGTTCTATTCACTGTGCCACCTTGCGGCCCCTGGATATTCTTTATAACAGGATAGAGACAGGAAGCAATAGTGTTCCAAATTTGCATCCAAATTAAAGTGTTTTTATTGTTGTTCAATCATTTCAGTCACATCCAACTCTTCACGACCTCATTTTCTTGGCAAAATAATGGAGTGGTTTGCCATTTCCTTTTCCAACTCATCTTACAGATGAGGAAATTGAAGAGAACAGAGTTAAGTGGCTTACCTAGAGTTACTCAGTTAGCAATTATCTGAGGCTAGATATGTCATGGTATCCAATCCCTTATGTCATGGTCCTCTTCAAGAATAAAAGACAAACAAAAACAAGCAACAGCCTCTGAGTTCGGGAAGATGAGTCTTCCTGACTTCTGACCTGACACTCTATCCACTGTGTCACATGGCTGTGGTAACCATTAAAGATGGCTTCTCAGTTTTCCCTTTTTGTTTAAAAGAAGTTGCATTTCTTCTTTTCTTTTTGTTTTTTGGAGGGACTTGGTGAGGAGTAGAAGCATCAAGGTGTATTCTTTGGGTCATTCAAACACAGTAATTAATTGGAGAGGGTTAGAATATGAAACTGGTATAGTTTCTTACTTACTCAGGTTGGCTAACAAGCAGATTGTAGAAAATATGATTATTCTAGGGCAAGGGTGGGTCTTGAAGTTTGGGTTCAGGCAAAGAGCTGCACTTGAGGACCTATAGGGATATATGTGGTGCTGTTCTAGGGGTTGCAGGTCAATGAACACTTTTTACGAATGTAGAAGTAGAAGAAGGTCTTAGTTCCTCTGAGGTGGGGGAAAAAAGAAAACAAGACAATTTGTAAAAACACACCACAAAAACACACAAAACAACAAAAAACCAACAAAAAAAAACAACCCAACAAAACAACAAAAACAACCAACACCCAAACAACCAACAAAAACAAAAAAACACACCAACAAACCACCCAAACAAAACACACACACACACACACACACACACACACACACACACAACACAAAAAAAAAAACAAACCACCCAAACCAAAACAACAAAAAAACAAAAAAAAACCCCCACCCACCCCCCCACCCCACCCAAAACAAAACAAAAACAAAAACAACACCAACCAAACCAACACAAAACAAAAACCCAACAAACAAAACACACAAAAAAAACAAACCACAAACCACAAAAAACACCACACCAAAAAACACCAACACCAACAAAAACAAAACCAAAACAAAACAAAAACAAAAAAAACACCAACAACACAAAAAAAAAACAAAAACAAAACTCTTGTTCTCTGCTGTCCTTTTTTTCCCCTCCCTCCCTCACCACCACACCCTAGAAAAGGTTACCATCTATCACTAATATGTATTAGCCATACTATACATACTTCTCTTTATCAATTCTTTCTCTGGATGTGGTTAGCATATTCCTTCATAGGTCCTTTATGGTTGATTTGAGTATTTAGAATATTCAAAATGACTTTGTTGTTTAAAGTTGTTCTCAGAACAATGTTGCTATTACTGCCAGCAACATTCTTTTGGTTCTGCTGATTTCACTCTTCATTCTTACAAGTCTTTCTATGTTTTTTTTTCTCTAAAATCAACCAGTTTATCATTTCTTATAGAACAGTGGTATTCCATCACAGGTATATACCACAACTTATTTAGCTGTTCCCTAAATGATGGCCATCTCTTCAATTTCCACTTCTTTGCCACCATAAAGAGAGCTGCTATAAATATTTTAGGACATATAAGTTCTTTTGCTTTCCCCTGATCACCATGGGAGACAGAACTAATAGTGGCATTACTAGGTCAGAAGGCATATACAATTTTATAACCCCTTGGGCACAATTCCAGATTGTTGCCCAAAATATTGGATTAGCTCGGCTCTACAAATGGTGAATCAGTGTCCCAATTTTTCCACATCCCCTTCAACATTTGTCCCTTTCATCTTCTATAATTTTTGCCATTCTAAAAAGTATAAGATTATATTTGGAGATGGGCGGGGCCAAGATGGCAGAGGAGAAACAGCGTCCAAAGCACTCTCCCCCTAGATTACCTCCAAACTATGTAAAAGGGGACTCTGAACAACTTCTGGAGCCCCAGCACCCACAGAATGTCACAGAGAAGCTAACCTCCAGCTGAGGACAGCCCAGCAGCCCTGCAGGAAGGACCAGTGCATTGCTCTGGGAGCTGGCAGCTCAGCACTCGGGGAGCCGAGCACAGGTCCACCTAAGTTGCGATTTTAGCCCCAGGACAGCGGGGCCAGCAACCGTCTGGAGGGACCCCAGAAGACCAGAAGCTGTGGCGATTCCAGAATTATCAACATAGACATGCTGAGGACAAAGTGAGAGGTTAGTGCCCTATGGATTTGGGGACCAGTATTTGGGGAATGCATCGGCTTCCTCCCCTGGGGGTTAGAAGCCTCTGAGGAGACACACCATTTTGTAGTTTTTAGAGGCAGCTCCAGCTCCTGGCCTGCGAACTGTAGGGAGATCCAGCGATCAGTCTTGGGGGGGGGGGGTAATTGCTCTTGCTTTAACCTCCCTGGATCTGGATTGTGATCTGGGGTGGAGGTCATAGGTGGGTTTCCAGCTTGACAGAAACAGAAGTTGTCCCCCCACACGTTCGGGACGAAAGTTCACCTGTCTGGTGGCCCAGCCATACTGTGGCAACAAGCCCAAAAGTCAAGTAATTAAGTGGCAACATGCTAAGGCAAAGGAAACAAATTATACAGAAAAATGCAACCTTAGACTGCTATTTCGGGGCAAAGAGGATTGAAGCATAGAACAGGGGGAGGACTGTGAGGTCAGAAATACTGCTCCAAAAGCCCCAAAGGAAAATATGAGCGGGTTACAGTCCATAGAGGACCTTAAGAAGGACATTAAAAATCAAATAAGAGAAGTGGAGGAAAAATTGGGAAGAGAAATGAGAAGGATGCAGAAAAAGGATGAAATGAGGGTCAACAGTCTGACTGAGGAAAACAACACCTTAAAAAATAGACTAACTCAAATGGCAAAGGAGGCCCAAAGGGACAATGAGGAGAAGAATGCCTTAAAAAGTCGAATTTGCCAGATGGAAAAAGAATCTCAGAAGTTCACTGAGGAGATTCATTCCTTCAGAGTTAGACTGGAGAAAATGGAAGCTAATGACTTTATGAGAAATCAAGATGCTGTTAAGCAGATCCAAACAAATGAAAGATTAGAAGGCAATGTGAAATATCTCATGAGAAAAACCACTGACCTTGAGAATAGATCCAGGAGAGACAATTTAAAAATTATTGGACTACTTGAAAGCAATGATCAAAGAAAGAACCTAGAAATCACCCTTCAAAAAATTCTCAAGGAAAATTGCCCTGATGTTTTAGATCCAGAGGGCAAAATAGAGGTTGAAAGAATCCACAGCTCACCTCCTGAAAAAGATCCCAAAAAGAAAACTCCCAGGAATATTTTAGCCAGATTCCAGAATCCCCAGATCAAGGAGAAAAATACTACAAGTAGCCAGGAAAAAACAATTTCAATATTGTGGGAACACAATCAGAATAGCACAGGACCTGGCAGCTTCTACACTGAGGGATTGAAGGGCATGGAATATGATATTCCAGAGGGCAAAAGATCTGAGAATGAACCCAAGGGTCACCTACCCAGCAAAACTGAGTATTTTGTTTCAGGGGAAAATAGGGTCATTCAGTGGAATAGAGGACTTTCAAGCATTCTTGAGGAAAAAACCAGAGTTGAATAGAAAATTTGACATCCGGACACAAGAAGCAAGAGATGCCTGAGAAGATAATCAGGGAAAAGAAATCAAAAGGAACTTATCAAAGTTGAGCTATTTACATTCCTATATGGAAAAACAATAACTGTGACTGATGAAACCTTTCTCAGTATGAACATAATGGAAGAAGGATGTATGGGCATATGAATACAAATGTGAATGTGTGTACCTATGTTTATAGTTATATGTGGATAGAGGGCATAGGTTGAATTTGTTGGGAAGGGAGGATAATCAAGGGGTGAAATTGTGAGGTGAGAGAGGAAAGTGGCAAGAGGAGATGGGGAGAGACAGGGTAGGGTAAACTATCTCATGTAGAAGAAGCAAGGGGAAGTGGCTGCATGGGAGGGGAAGAATAAGAAGACAAAAAGGCAAAACCACATTCTCATTGAATTTGGTTCAGGGAGAGAATGACATACATACTAAATGGGATATCTCAACCTGCAGCAGAATAGGGGGAAGGGGGATGAGAGGGGGGATGGTGGATGGGAGGGCATTCTTGGGGGGAGAGGAGGTTGGAAGTACCCACTATAGAAGAGGGACAGGATCAAGTAGGGAATGGACCAGGAGGGGGGTGGGATGGGTGGGAGGGAATTATAAGCAGCCTCGTACAATATATCTACTATGGTAAAGTTTTGCATAGTTAGACATATACAACATATACTGAATTACTTATCTTCCCAGAGGGAATGGGTGACAAGGGAGGAAGGGAATGGATCTGAAATCAGAGGTATTAAAATTAAATCTTTTAAATATATATAAATATTATTATTAATACTCTTTTTTTGTAATGGGGAGATAAGATGTGCAGGCATTGGAGCACAGAGATTCACCTTCCTGTAATGGAAAAGTCAAAGGGGGTATGGGAAAAGATATGGGAGAGAGCAGATTGGAGGAAGCAATATCTTGTGGGACTCCTCTTCTGGGAGGGCTGGTAGGGGAAAAACGGGGGGGGGGGAATTGTAACTCAAAATCTGGCGGAAATGAATGATGTAAAACAGAAGTTAATAAAGCATAAAAAAGATTATATTTGGAGGTTGTTTGAATTTGCATTTTCCTAGGTAATAGTGGTTTAGAACATTTTTTCATATGACCATAAATAGTTTTGATTTTTTCATTGTAAACTGCCTGCTCATAGCCTCGGATCATTTATCAATTAGAGAATGATTCATATTGTTATAAATTTGACAAAGGTCTTGATATATTTGAGATATTAGACCTCTATCTGAGAAACTTCCCATAAGATTTTTCTCCCTATTTTCTGTTTTCCTTCCCAGCTTTGATACACTGGTGTTATTAAAAAAAAAATGTCATCGTTGTTATCCATTTTATCTCCCATATTGTTCTCTATCTCTTTTTTATCCATAAGTTATTATCATACCCACAAGTCTGATAGGCAATATTTTCCATGTTCTTCCAATTTTCTTAAGATATGTCTCTTTATATCTAGGTTATATATCCATTTTGGCCTTAATTGAATAAATGCTGTAAGATTTTAGTTTATACCCAATTTCTACCAGACTGTTTTCCCCAAAGCTTAACTCTTTACATATATCAAACCCAAGGCTACTATAATAATTTGATACTGTGTATTATATTTCTACTCTGTTCCAACAATTGATCTTTTTATTTCTTAGCTAGTACCAGATCATTTTGATAATTACTGCCTTATAGTATACTTTAAGATCTAGTACTGCTAAATTTCTTTTCTTTCTTTCCTTTCCTTTTCTTTTCTTTTCATGAATTCCTTTGAAATTCTTGACCTTTCTTTTCTCCAAAATGAATTTTCCCTTGTTCAGTAAAATAATTTTTGGTAATTTAATTGGGAGATGGTATTGAATAAATTTATTAGGGACAATTTTAACTTTTATTATGTTGGCTCTGCCTATCCATAAACAATTAACATTTCTCTATTTAAATTTGACTTTATACATATAAAAAGTGTTTCATAACTTTGTTCATATAGTTCTTAGGTTTATCTGGGTAGGTATATTCCCAGACATCTTATACTGCCTCTTACTGTTTCTTCTTGCAGGGTTTTGTTGGTGATATATGGAAATGCTAATGACTTATGTGGGCTTATTTTATATACCAATACTTCACTAAAATTAATTGTTTCTATGAACAAAAGGATTTCAAGGAGTTGTGGGTTATCTTTTTGGCATATTATATCAACAATGCAGTGTTCACAATGCCTACCGTAACTATAAATATGCTGATATGGTTATTAATCACAAAATATACAGGGCTCTCTACATGGGGAATAAAGCTAGAGCATTTATTCAAATACCAGAAAACTGAGTCCCAAAACCAGGAAGTCAAAACCATCACAATAGTTATGAAGTTGGCATATGTAGTTAATGTAGTAAACACGCACATTCTCAAGCCTTCAAAAAATAACAGACTACCTCAGACAAAGGTCCTCCTCTCCCACTCAACGCAGCTGCTCAGAGTCCAAGCACAAAGCTCCCAGCACTCCAGCCCCCCATAGTTCCCATCCCTGGCAGTCCTTAGCAGGAGTCCTTAGCAGAAATTCTGGCTGCCTCAAAAAAGGAAGAGTTCACTCTGCCGCTGCCACCATGCTGCTGCTGCTCCCACTGCCACTGCCACTGCCAACACTGCTGCTGCTGCCACCAGGTTTCCAGTCACAGCACACACTCTAGCTTGGTTTCTGCTTCCTCTTGTCCCACCCCTTCCTGCTATGTCAGCAAATTCAAGCGGCAAGGAAGATCTTTAAATCCTATAACCATAACATCCGGCCCCAAGATCTTTTGTGTCCCTTACTTGGCAAAAATACATTAGGAATAACTGGTGTCAACAGAATTTTATAACAATATAGCAAGGATAGCACACAATAAACACAGAAAACAATGTTTTAGGGTGGGGCTTGAGCACAAGCTCCTCATAATTCCCCCTGAACAAAAAAGGCCCCAAAATATTGGGGTAAGGGGTGAAGGTACTAAGCCTTCTCAAACAAATCTAACAAACAAGGTGAACAGACAAAAAGGCAAGAAGAAGCAGAGACAATAACCAGACTATTGTAGCCTCACTCACAGTATAATATATGAGTTAAGGGTACAATTTTGTAATCATCTTCTCCAGAATAAACAATGTATACAGACAGGTTACAAGCAGAAGTTACAAGACAGAGAAACATTTCAAGGAGACAGGCCTCCTACTGTCTGACCATTATATCCATACCTAGTCACAGTTACCAGAGAGGGAAGCATTCAACATCTGGGTTTTCAAAGCCAGGGGGCTTTCAATGGCTGCCCAGAGTCTTTTCTGGTCAAATCACAAGCAAACCCCAAACCAAAGTTTCTCATCAGAGTTTATATAGCCTTCTCCAGGCTCAGAGAATGTAACAACCCTCTTGTTGTTACATTCAAAGTATCTACTGAAAAACAAGCCTACCACTACAGGTTCCAGGTGCACTTAAGCCTATCAAAGGGGCTAGGGGCAGGGAAGATCTTAACTTTACATTCCCATTACACATATTCACTCTTGAATTTTGAGCCCATGTTCCCCTTGACTCTATATGTATAAGAAAATTTAAGATTAGTGAGAGAGTAGAAATAGTAGAGTTGGGCAATCTCCTGCAGGTGACAAGATAGAATGAGATTACTTGTGCATGTAGACTGTCTTGCCTTGGCAAGGAGAAGGGACAAATCTTCTTGTGAAATGGGGTTAAAGAGAAGATAGTGGCAGAAGCCACCTGGGTGATTTCACATAAGGAGAGAGGAAAGCAATGGTCTCCATTTTTTTCAGTGAAATATGAGGCAAGGTTTTCAACTGAGAGGATGGGGGAGGGAGACATTTGAGGAGGACAGAAACATTTGCAATAGCTGTTGTGGTGATTGAGATAATGAATGTTTAAGGAGATGTAAAAGTATTACCTTGCCACAATGAATGTCTAGTGGAGATTATGTAATGTAACATAAGTTTATAGTGGACCAAATTAACACAGTATCTTCATTTTCTCAAACTTTATTTAGCAGCACATAGGTAGGAGTGAAGGCAGTGGATTGTAGAAATAATACAAGGCTTGGGGTTTTCTAAGGTAAAATCTTTAATAGAATAAAAGGGTCAAGAAACTCTAGAGAATAGGACAGTACAGAGTTAAACTGGTTGCATGAAGGGATTATGATGGTGAAGGGAAGGGAGTATAGTCATGAATGATGCCTTGGGGAGGGGGAACCTGAGGGATGGAGGATTGAATGTCATATTGAGGATGAAGAACAGGTTTGGAGTTGAGAGACAGAAAGAGCAACAGAATAAAGTATGATCAGATAAAGTAATTTCAAAGGTCATGGGAAATGTATAAGTTCATAAATTAGAATGCTGAGGTTTTTGAGGGAATATAATTATGTGTGCTGAAGAAGAGTGTACTTGAAGTTTGTAGACACCAGCCATCAGAATCTTGATTGAGTGACAAATGTGGATTCCATGAGCTTCAAAGGAGAGGTTATCTAATGATGTATGCAGCCAGAAGCAGCAATGATGAACAAGGAGTATTCCAACTGACCCACAAAAACCAATGAATTGGGAGGGTGAGAAGGTGAGAAAACAACCAATTCTGGAAATGGGGAGTCAGGAAATTTATCATCAGAAAGGTAAGTCTCAGTGAATGGAAGAAGATGGGGGAATTGAGAAAGAAAAAAAGTTGAAGATGAAAGCTAATTTAATATCCATGGAGCAGGCATTACAAAGAGCACAACATAAAAATTAGGTAGCTTAGAGTAGTAGATTGGGTGTGGTATGGTGGGTAGGGTCAGGGGATGCAAATAAAGGAGAAATCAATGAAGAATGGACAATAACAACTGGGGTTGCTACAGGTTCAAAATCACTGGGATGTGATGGGTTGAAATATGTTAATCATTGAGGAATGAGTTCTGGTATGTTATCATTGTCTATAAGGCTCCACTCTCAATTGAAGTTTGTCACAAGGACTCAGGCATCTATGTATGGCTAGAAAATGGGGGTGGGTGTGAGATAGGAAATGGAGGGTAACCAGGCAGGTGTAAGAAAACCCTGTGGAGCTCTGGGCATCTAGAGAGGGTTCATGCCATGCCTGAACAACTCAAGGTGCCTTATACAAGCAAAGTAATGTCTTTGGGGCTGAGGACCCCTGTGGAGGGTGCCTGAGGCACCTACAGTCTGACAAAATGTCTCCTTAAGGTGACAGGATCAGGAAAGTCTACCACTGTAGTGTTGAAAAGAGGTGTGAGAGAAGAGCCCTGGAGCATGCTCTGCACATGCATTTATTTTCTAGGCAAAAATATTAATTAAATATATATATATATACATATATATGTATATATATATGTATATATACATACACACATGTATATATACATACATATTCCAAGGAGTGAACAAAAAACAACATTCTAAGTCACTTTATGCATTTAAGAATAGCATGATCACTGATACTCTGCCTGGACTCATTGCTCAATAAACTTCTCTCTTTTTCCTTCCATCTTCTAGCCTTCACTGAGCTATGGCTCTATTCTGATAACACTGCAGTCCTCTTGAGCCTTTCTAACAGTAGTTGCACTTTTACTCAAAATCCATAGACTCATAAATTGAGATGGGGGAGTTGGAACACTCCTTCCTTGTCATCGCCCCTTGGGGCTTTCACTCTACAACCATCACTGAGTAACCTCTACTCCTTTTAGGTTGATTCAATCCAAATTTATCCCCAATCAAAATTCTTATAGCTGTTATTTACTATGCCCTCAGGACATTCTCCTTTCCTCAGTGAGTTCAATGCCAGAATTATGTTCTTTTCACCTTATCTCCCACCTTCACTGGGGGATGTCTACATACATATTGATAAGTCCTCAAATATCCAAACTTTCTATTTACTCAGCCTAGTCAATTTTCATGACTTCCCCTGCTCTACCTCAGCTACAAACAGAGATTTTCTTTTGCCATAATCCGCAAGAGTTCTACTTCCATATTCATGAACTCCAAAATTCCTTTATCTGATCATATTTTTATCATTCTATTTTTCTTTATGCTTTATGGCTTCTAAACTTGTTCTTCATCATCAATGAGACCTCTACTTCAGTTCTTTCCTGAGCCATGATGCCTACCTTGACTTCATTCTTCCCCCTTTCTGATCTTTAGCCTCTTGGTGAATAAATTCAAATCTACTATATGCTCCAGCCTTTCTTTCCTTGACCCCTTATCCTATCATTAGTCACGTCTTTCCAAGCATCAAACCCAGATTACTCCTACTATTTGCCTCCTTTCTTTCTATTTACATTCTGCTAAACAAAGAAAACTGGATGAAATCCCTAACTTACCAGACCGGATTCACCACTAATATATGGTTACATAGCATAAATTTGATTCCATTTTAATCAATTTGCTATACCTCTATTTAAATAATTCTTTCAAAGTTTCTCATCTCTCCTCAAAGCTCTCACCACTCAACTGAAAAAATATTGAGACTATTTGCCAAGACCTCTCATTCTCACATTCTCATTTCACATCACTTAGACAATTTCCTCTATTATCTTTTCCTTGACTCCTGTCTCAGAGGAAGAAATGGTTCTCTTGCCAAGGCAGACTCTTCTATGTTCATTTCACCCTGCTTTATTTTCCAGCACATTCCACTCACTATCATCTCCATTCTCTCTTCAGTCTCTTTCTAGCTAGTATCTTCTTCCCTGTTGCCTATAAAGATGCCCATGTTCCTCTGTCCTCAAAAAGTTCCTGGTATATAGTAGGCACTAAACAAATGCTTATTGATTGATTTACTTGGTCCAACCATTCTCACTGGCTATTGTGCAAAGAATTGAGAAAAATATTGAGAAAGCCATCTATAATCATTGTCTTCACTTCCTACCCTCTTACTAGCTCTTCTAAGACCTCTGCTAATTGGCTTCTGCCCTCATCATACAAATGAAAACATGTTCTTTAAAGTTGCCAATGATTTAATTAGCCTATCTCCCTTTTCCTCAATTCTGATTTTCCTTAGCCTCTGCAGCATTTGACACAGTTTATTACCTTCTCCCACTCTATATTCCCTTTTCTCTAGATTTTCATGACACTACTCTCTCCTGGTTCTCTTCCTACCTGTTCAAACACTCCTTGAATTCTCCATTGCTGGTTCTTAATCTATAGCCATGCCCACTAATCTTAGGGTCACTCCTTAGCTCCTTTCTCTTTTTAGTACATAATCTCATTTGGGGATCTCAAAGCTTCTATGGATTCAATGATCACTTCTATGTTGATGATTCCTAGTTCTATATTTCTACTAGCATGAACTTTTCTGCTGAGCTATCTATCTATCTATCTATCATCTATGTATATATATGTATGTATGTATGTATGTATGTGTATATATATACCACATATCTGACTTCTCGGAAATCTCACATTGGATATTGAATAGGCATCTTAAATGCAACATATCAAAAAAACTCAATATCAAAATCCTTTCCCCAAACCCTCCATCCCATTTTGGTACATTTTTATAAAGACTTGCCTTCACTAAGGACGACCTTAGTTAGTGTCATTGTCACCTCCTTACTCACCTCATCTCACCTCACATAATCAATACATTGCAAACTTGTCCACCTTTACAGTAAGACAATATGATATATGTTATCGTGTATG
This sequence comes from Gymnobelideus leadbeateri, assembly GCA_011680675.1. Lineage (NCBI taxonomy): Eukaryota > Metazoa > Chordata > Mammalia > Diprotodontia > Petauridae > Gymnobelideus > Gymnobelideus leadbeateri. The sequence goes on from WOXC01002638.1 coordinate 704,789, forward strand.
TATATGTATATTTTATAGAAATATATATATATATATACACATGCATGTGGGTATGTATACCCATATGCATATGTCTATACATGTGTGTATATTTATACACACATACACATATGTGCATCTCCATCTCTCTATATATGTGTGTGTGTATATATATACACATATATATATATAAATATATATATATAAAGTTATCTCTGTTAATATAGTTACCACCCTAGTTCAGGCTCTTGTCACCCCTTGAATAGACTACAGTAGGTTAGTACAATATCCTTCAAACTTATCTCTTTGCCTTAATTCTCTGGCCAATCAATTTCATGTCCACTTGTGTGCCAGGGTGATTTTTCTAAAATGTACTTCTGATCATGTCACTGGTTATTGAGTTGTTTCAGTCATTTCTGACTCTTTTTTACCCCATTTGGGGTTTTCTTGGCAGAGATATTGAAGTGGTATGCCATATCCTTCTCCAGCTCATTCTACAGATGAGGAAGCTGAGGCAAACAGGATTACTTGACTTGTTCAGGGTCACACAGCTAGTAAGTTTCTGAGACTGAATTTGAAGTCACAAAACTGAGTCTTCTTGACTCCAGGCCCAGCACTCTATATTCCATGCCACCTAACTGTCCCTGAATGTCACACACACACACACACACACACACACACACACACACACACACACCCCACTAAAAAAAAAAAACCTTAAAATCAGCTCCCTGTTACCTCCAGGATCAAATATAAAATTCTCTGTTTAACTTTTAAATCCCTTCATGTCTTGACTCCTTCCCACCTCTCCTGGCTTCTTACACTTTATTCCCCTCCATTCAGTCTATGATGCAGCTTCTTTTTCTTCCTTATACTTTCTCAAACATAAGAGTCTTTCTCTTGCCGCTATACCTTTTTACTAGCTGTTTCTCATGACCCATCCCTCTGCCTCAACTTCCCTGACTTCCTATTACTATTCAGCTCAAATTCATCATATTTAGGAGAACTTTCCTGAGTTACTGTCCCTCCCCTCCAGCTTTTAATACCTTCCCCTTTCATGTTATCTTCTTTTACTCCATATATATGTTGTATGTACCTCATTTTTTCCCCCTATGTTATCTCCCCCTTTAGAAGGTGAGCTTCTTAAGGAGAGGGACTATTTTTTGCCTTTCTCTGTATCCCTAGCACTTAATACAATGCCTGACTCATATTAAATGTTTAATAAATGCTTACTGATTGATTAAACATAAAATGTTAAATGTACTTTAGAGGACATTCCTACTTAAATATGAGTCATACTGGATAGCAGAGGAAAATAATTCCTTTCAGTTCAGAAGTCTACGATTTTTTCTGGTCAAACATCATTTTGTTGTATGTTTTTGTTGAGTCATTTCATTTGTGTCTGACTATTTGTTATCCCATTTGGAGTTTTTTTGGACTATTGAGGAAACTGAGACCAACAGGTTTAAGTGACTGGGCCAGGGTCATAAAGCTAGTAAGTATCTGAGATCAGATTTGAACTCATGAAGATGAGTCTTACTGATCACAAACCCAGTGATATATCCACTGTGCCACCTAGCTGTCCATCAAACACCATTTAATAATTCCTTTCTGTCACATCGATCCAGGTTCTAGTTCCTTAAGCTGACCTTTAAAGCCTCCATAACATAATTCCTTCTAAGCATTCCAGTCTTATCTCATATGGGTACTTCTCTATAGGTACTATGCTCAATGATTTAGTTGAACTGGTTTTCTCCTATGATTCATACTCATCTCATGGTGTTCATCCTCTGTACTCCCAGTTAAGCTATTCTATATACTTGCTAAAACACACCCCTGGATGAAGCATCCACTATTTGACTAGAAATTCTGGTAAAACTCAAAACAGTTTAGCAGAAAAATAGATTAGACAACATTTTATACAATATATCATAATGAAATCCAAAACACTATTTGACCCAGATACAAATGGTACCATAATTTTAAAAAATGGAAGGGAGGCTATAAAGACATAATCATCAAAACAATGGCCAGGAAAGTAAGGAGACAAATTGAGTGGGAAAATGCCTTTGTATCAAATGTCTTTGACAAAAGTTGATATTTCAGATATATAGAAAATGGCACAAATACAAATGACCTATAGCCATTCCCCTGTAGATAAAAGGTCAAAGAATAGGGATCAACATTTTCAAAAGAAGATAACAAGATGATCAGTAACTATATGACACAATGTCCCCAAATCACTAATAAAAAGAAAATATAAATTAAAACATCTTGCAAATGAGTGAAGATGATGAAAATCATATTTAAAAATCTGTGAAGTGATGGACAAACTAATATGATGGTGGATCTATGAGATGGCTCAGTTTTTCTGGCTGATAATCCTAAATTATGTGATTAAAAAAATAAATAAACTCCTCATATCCTAGGGTCAGCTAGGTGGCTAAGTGGAGAGATGACCAACCCTAGAGTTAGGAGGACTCATCTTCCTGAGTTCAAATTTGGTCCCAAACACTTAGTACTTGTATGACCCTGTGTAAGTCACAACCCTATTTGCCTCAGCTTCTTTAACTGTAAAATCAACTGGAGAAAGAAATGGCAGATCATTTCAGTGTCTTAGCCAAGAAGATCCCAAATGAGATCAAGAAGAATCAGATTTGACTGAAATGAATGAAGACCGACAACGACGACAATCCCATTATTCAATTTCTATCTCAAAGAGGTCAAAGATACAGAGAAAGATCTTATATATACCAAAATATTCATAGTAGCACATTTTGTGTTAGCAAAATCTGAAAACAAAGTAGGGAACTGATAACCAAATTTAGCTATATGAATGTGATAGAATATTATTATGTCATAAGAAAAATAACATGAAAATTGCAAATATGGGAAGACTTCTATTTAGTGATAGAGTGAAGTAGAAGCACAACATAAACAATGACTTCAAAATGTAAATGAAAACAATATGAAAAATGGCCAAATGTAGAATAATTACAATGATTAACTTGAATCCTAGCAAAATAGCATACTATGGGCATAAAATGTTGCAGGTACCAGTGTAGTCAGTGTTGATGGATTTGCTTAACATATTTACTTTTTTACAAAGGAGTGTTTAATGCCTTTGGAAGGAGGCTCTGTTTTGTTATGGCATAAAAACCAAGTATCCCAAACTTCCTCCATCCACAAAGAAGAAACTTTACCTGTCTTTTAAATCCTTACTCAGTTTTTATCTCCTCTGCTCCATTCTAAAATAATCCTTCCCCTTGGGAATTTCATACATAACTTTGCACTTCTTTTGATGTATTCAAGATTTATTACTTTGTATTGTAATGACTTCGTTTTCTCATATTGCTCTTCTAAACAATGAGGGCTATGAGTACAGTTTTTGTCTTTGTCTTCAGTGCCTAAGTTCTACTTTATACATAATAGGTATTTTTTTCATTTTCAAATTATTCTATTTTTTTTGTTTTCTATAACATTAATTTCTTATTCTCTATCTCCCCCTCTCCCACCCAGAGAAATATCCCTTGTAATAAAGACAGAAAAAAAGAAGAAAGGTCAGCAAGACTAATCCACACATCAATCAAATCTGACAGTACATGCAGAATGATCCAATTCAATTCAGTGGAAAAAACTCATAAATTAATCTTTACAGAGCTTTGTAGGATTTAGAAGGATGAAAAGTTTCAATATAAGCCAGTCCTTAACCTTATGCATATCAGTCTGTAATTGTGGAATACGAAATATACATAAACCAATAATACTTAATAATAGAGAAATGCATTAGAGTGGTTCAAAGCAAAAGAGATGTGTGAGGTCTATTGTCAGCAGTTAGAATCAGAGGAGGCTCCATGGAGATGTTGGCATTGAAGCAGAGCTTTAAATGATGAGTAGATACTCAACAGATAAGGAGAATTTGGGAGAACATTTCAGACCAAGGAAATATTGTGAACAAAAGCATGGAAATGGAAAAGGCCTTTCCATACCTTTCAAAATCATTAAGCTCATCATTTCTTATGGCACAATCATATTCCATCAAAACCATGGACCACACATTGTTCCTCCATTTCCCAACTGATGGGCTTCTCTTCAATTTCCAGTTCTTTAGCACCACAAAGAGAGCTGTTATTAACATCCCATTCACATTCAAAGTTATAATTACTCTTTCTGAATTTCCCCCTCTTATTTTTACTCAGTATTTTCTTTCTCAGCTCCTCTTTTTGCCATATCCCTCTTACCTTATCTTCTCCCCCCACATGAAATGGAGAAGAGCAAAGTAAGCAGAACTAAGAGAACACTGTATATAGTAACAGCAACATTGTTTGAAGAATAACTTTGTGTGACTAATCATTTTACTATTATAAATACTGAAATTAAAATAAAGGGCATGTGAAGACACTATCTGCATCCAGAGAAAGAACTAATAAGTAAAAGTATCTATAGAATATATTTTTTTATTTTTTTGCTTTTTGGAGGGCAATTGGGGTTAAGTGACTTGTCCAAGGTCACATGACTAGTTTTTGTGTTAAGTGTCTGAGGCCGGATTTGAACTCAGATCTTCCTGAGTCCAGGGCTGGTGCTCTATTCACTGCGCCACCTAGCCACCCCTTAGAATAATTTACAATTATGTGTATATATGCTATATAATATATAACACATACACACATATACATACTTATTTGTAAGTTTGCATGTATACATGTACATGTACATATATATGTACATATGCACATGTATGTATACATATATATTTCTATATGTCTAATGGTAGTCATCTCTAGGTCAGGGGGAGGGAAAAAAGAAAAAAATTACATGATAATTTTATTATATATTTAAAAGGAATAGCAAGTTGTACATAGTTATTTGCAGTTTCATCTTTTTAATTATACTCTATTATAAAAATGTTTGTTTTATTCCATAAATTAAAAGTAAAATACTTTTTTAAAGAAAGGAAATGCATTAGGTGAGTGTAGTGTCTTTGCAGGAGACTGATGAGAGTTTTGCTAGAGCAAAAAGTATGTGGAAAAGATAAATGTGAGTTGGCAATAGGATGCCAGAACCAGCTCAGACCAGCTCACAAGGTTCAATTGTTTTATTTTCAGTGTAAACATTCTCACTCGCAAATGCTACAAATCTGGACTTGGTTTATTGTTTCGTTGCTTGTTTAGACTTAAAAAAGTAATGGAGAAAATATTAATAGTTCAGATTAAACTTGAAAATTATGTCATGTGCACATTCTTTTTCCCTAGAGAGTCATTTGTTTAAAAATGTACCTGCCTATTCCTGAATACAATGTAGGAAGGTAGGATAGCACTAAATTTTAAAGTGTACTGCACCAGCCCAAGGAGTTTGAGGAGCCCTTTGCATGCCCCTGGGGATAATTTCCTTTTTGGGAGTCTAGGGACTGATGGAATACAAGTTTCCCAGAGATCCAAGACCAGTTTTTCATAAGTATCTATGTTGATATTAGCCATTTCATCCTGAAAAGACTGATGGTGTTCCTACTTTAAAATACATCCATTCACTACTGCCAGCAGCCACAGAAACCTCTCTTTCTATCACTGTGTCAGAAGGTGAGTCCTCTGTTCACATTGTTATATCCATTTTCCACTACACTGCATGTGTGGTGACCTGGAGCTACTGATAAGACACGAATGCCTTCCATGTAAATCATTCCATTCTGCACTACTACCGCTTGATATATTGTTGCAGAGACTTGAATAATGGAACATAGTCTCAACAAGCAAAAAAAAAATCCTCACCAAAAATTCTGGCAAGGCTTATAGAACCCCTTTTCTTTGATATCCTAGACTGCCTTCCACAAACTGATTTATAGCTCCAGGTAAAAATGAATTGCACAAAACTTCCACTGATGTCAATTTATTTTTCCTGGATAGATCAAGGTTAGAATGTCAGAAACCTGGCAATCTGTTTTTGGGAATCATGAAAATTATAGATGGGGAAGATTACTTGATACATGTGTCTTATCAAGAAAAAAACAGGCTGTTACCTGAAGTGGAAAATGGATGTTACACTTGCAAATGGTTCATCATATTCCTCACAGGGTAGCTGTAAAAATGGCTTTTGAGTTGTTGACTAGGGCAATACCCAGACCCATCTCTGCTGTGCATCCTTCTGGAAACTATTTGAGGTGGAAAAGGTGAAATCAGCTCTGATGCTTACATCAATCTTGACATACTTCTAGGTCTAAATTTGATTCATTTTTTTTTCTTTTGAGAGGTCAGATAAGAAAGGAAAGTGACATTCACTATTATGTCACCTGTTGTAAGCCCTTGAGACTCCTTCTTGCGATATATGCCCCTGTTCTTTATCCAACCATAATTAAATAATGCAAAGGATGATGGATATGCCAGTACTGGAAAAATAATTTCACACCTCAGTACAGCTCATACTCAAAGAAAGCTTCCTTAAGACTGAATCTGAGTCTCTCTTCCATTTCTCTAGTATAATCCCTTTAGCATAATACCACTTAAAAATATATTTTAGCATTATATTTATACTTTCATATATATGTAACTTCTGAATGGATTTTCTCTTATTCTTTGCTAAACTGTCACATAAAATCAGTTTCCTCCTTCCTACCAAAACTTTAAGAATTCATTTGAAGAGGAAATAAACAAGAGCTTTTTCCTCTGAATTCCTTTTAGTCAGAATAGTGACACAATGGTTCATCTTTGGGTTTGGTGAACAGAAAGCATTGTCCAGAACAAAACGTAGCTCTTTATAACTGGGGAATAGAGGAGGAGACTTTGGTCAGGCCATCCACGATCAACTTTCTTCTCAGTCTAGCTGATAACATTAGAGGATATAAAGCAGGTAACTAGGATTACAAGATGTTATACACTGAAATGAAATAGAAAAAAAGTGATCGCACTTTGTTAGCCCTTTATGAGGTGTAAATAAGATTTTCAGGAAGTTTTTATAAAATTAGAGGTAACTAACCACAGTTAAAATGAAGGATATGCTATATTCTACATGCTAAAAATCGAGATTTGATCTGTAGGAAACTGAGTTCAGATAGGAGATAGCTTTAAGGAAGATCTGGAAGTTGAGAAGGGAACCAGTTATGGAAGAAGAACCCAGCTCTTCAGAAGGAATTATGCCTCAACTTCAGAGGACGGGGAGGTGGTGGTAGTGGTGATAAGAATACTGAGGAGATTTTTCTCCCTTTCCTACTAATTGGTTATGGTGTCTTTCAAGGGAGTTGCTTACCCAGTAGGAGACATCACATCTAGAGGAAATTGACCCAGTAGTCATGGCTCAAGTAACAAAAAGCTTTGTGTGTCAGGAAAGAGATATACATGGATATTATGTGTTGATCTGGAGAGAAATGAGTCTAGTAAATTCATCTGAGATGTAATGCCCAGAGTGAGTCACATGAGGATGTTGGTGTCACAAGAGGAAATGGGATGTTGAAGCCCTACAGTGTCAGACTTCCAAGTAGCCTTAGCCACACATATTCTTTTTTTTTTTTGGAGGGCAATTGGGGTTAAGTAACTTGCCCAAGGTCACACGGCTAGGTTTTTGTTTGTGTGTGCATTAAGTGTCTGAGGCTGGATCTGAACTCGGGACTTTCTGACTCCGGGGCCGACACTCTACTCACTGCGCCACCTAGCCGCCCCCACCACACATATTCTTTTTTTTTTTTTTTTTGGATCAATCAACATTATTAAGCACCTACTTATATATGGACTAGCTACTAGGGATACAAATATGATCAGTGAAATGATCCTTACTAGAAAGGAGTAAGGATGGTTTTAGAGAGGGAAGAAATCATATCTAATTTCCCCTAAAGAAAAGAAGGGGGGTGAGTGGACTTTGCTATGCAGAGGAAAAGGTTGGAGCTACTTAAAAGTGGGTAGAAAGGGAGGTACTCTCTCTTTGGCTCCCTCAGTAGTGGGGTGGGGAATATGAAATCCAAAACATGTTGGGGTGTAGGTTTCCAAGCAGACAGATCAGGTTTGAGGGGGAAGAATTCAACTTGGGAAGCCAGGATTTCAGGAGTGTCAGACTGTGTCAGGCAAGATGCTGGGGTCCAGGGGTCTCAGACTGGGAGTAAATCTTGGCTATGGTTTTGCATGTAAATTGGTTAGATTTCATGCCTGATAAGGGTTAACCCCAAAGAAGCAACAGCAGTGTCAAAGTCAAAAAGGGGAAACTGGCCCCCCAAATGAAGATGCCTAGGGTAGAGCCAAAAACATAATATTTAGCCACAGCTTCATTGGGGTTTCCCAATTTAGCACCAGCTTGAGGACACTGGCTGGATCCAGGGTCCTAAACTGGGAGAGCACTCATAAAGAAAAGTATCCTGGATAAAGTGGTGTTTGCAGGCTTGGGTCGTATTTGCATAGTGGTTATAGTTGAAGTGGTATAGGTAAGAAGTGTCTTGGTGGGTGGCATGGCTTGTTTTTACAATGCAGCAGGCATTTTTCTTCCATGGGCTACACTGCTGATGAAGGTCATCTTCTGGACCAGGCTCTGCCTTGTGGTGTTTAGCATCCATGCAGACAGTGAGCAGATCATTACCCTTCTGAATGCCATGGGCCATGGCCATGAGGCTCAGGAACAGCAACCCCCATCCCGGTTGAGGCATGATCTCTGGGGCCTTTGACCAAAGATTTCTGCTCCTCTGGACACCTTATCAAGGGGAAAGGCTCTAGTGCCCTTCCCCTGTCTCCTCTAGGTTCCCAGAGGTCCTAAGCCACACATATTCTTTGTGCATATACCTCTCTATTTCAACTAGTATACTCTACAAATGTGTACACTTTTTTCACTGATGCTATGTGTAGTTGTGGTATAGTTTATCCCAAGAATGAAATTATTCATGCTCTATAGCAACTGTTTTTTATAAGGCTACTTAAAGAACTTATATTCTTTGGTTGGTTAGCAAATGAAAACACACTTGTGGGGACCCATGAGCTTTAGTTTTAGGAGTGTAGACTCACAGAGTACTTTGAATCTGAAGTAGACACACCCCTAGATACCTAACCTTGGGGACAAAATGTAAAAGGCAGGAAATATTCCAGAAGGGTCCCTGTAATCTATAAAATGTTTTGTTCCCCCCCTCCTTGAAGCACAATGAAAACATGACTAATTTATTTTTACAGTTGAAAATTATATGATATATAAATGAGTGAAAGCTTTCAAAAATCCCCCCAACCACCCCTTGACCTTTTCAAATGCATAGATTTTATAATTACAAGGGACCAACTTTAAGTGAACCATAGCCACAGATCGGGTTGGCATGACTAGGGAAATTAGAAGAGATCCAGATTAGGGCAGGAGGGGATTATTCAGTGTTTACTTGCCTACATCTTCTATAAGCATTTCTACATCCATGAATTTTGTCCCACTAGAATATGTTTCTGTAGTAAGGATCATAAATTTCTACCTACTTTGTAGAGTGCTTAGTGAGAAGGAAGAGGAGTACAGATTTGAATGAAAAAAGATTTCAGTTACTTCAAAGCCCTAAATGCTCCCCTTAACAACACAAAATGTACAATGTGGCTTTATGAAAACAGCCGGGTCTGGGCTTCATATATCATAGAGACATAACTTTGACTCTCCCCTCAGACACTAGCTAGACTTACTAGGTATACAACCTTGGACAGACAGTCATTAGCATTTTGGTCTTCAGTAAGACAGTCTTAGCTACAGGAATAAGAAGGTCATATTGCCAGTATATTTTGCCCCAGTATTGTGTTTGGTTCTGGGCACCTCAATTTAAGAAGGACATTGGTAATCTGGCAAGGCAACCAAGATGGTGAGAGGTACTATTTTAATGGCCTTATCACTTCCCACAGTTTTCATTATCATCCCTATGCAAATGAGTTCCATTTCTATATATCTAATCTTAAAGACTTTGATGTGCTATATAGTCATGCATTTCCAACTATCAATTGAACATTTCAAACAATATATACCATGGATACATAAAGCTCAATGTGTCCAGAACAAACTCATTATCTTTCTTCCCAAAACCCAATCATCTTCCAAAATTCTTATTTCTGTTAAAGGCATCATAGATAATATGTTATGTACAAATTCCAGTCAATTGTAATTTTTTTCTGCTTCTAACAACATCACTCACATCTGATATTTTCCATTCACACAACTATTACCTTTGTTCAAGCACTGTCTAGTCTAGTTTATTACAGCCCTCTCTATTGGTTGGCTCCTTCAACTATTTCCCCAAAGGAGTCCTTTTGGAACATTGTGGCCAAAACTATTTTCTTTAAATGTAGTTCTGACCAAGTAGTTCCCTTATTTAATAAAACCCAGTGCTTCCCTTTTGATTCTAGGAGAAAATATAAACTGCTTTATTTAGCTTTTAAACCCTAACCTAATGCCAATTTGCCTTTCTAACATCACTGAATATTAATCTTGACTTTTGCACTCTGTGACCTAGTTGAACAGGTCTTTTTGTTCTTTATGTAAAACACTCTGCCTCTTATCTCTGAGTCTTTGTTTTGCCTTTCCCATGCCTAGAGTTCACTCACTTTTCAACTCTGCCTCAAAGAATACCTTTTTTATTCAAGATGTACTCAACTACCACCTTACATAGAAAACCCTTCCTGATTCACCAAACTGCTGTTGTCTTCCTTCCCAAGCTACCTTATATTTAACCAGTTTGTCTCCATTTTTACTTATCCTCCTTATATGAATTTCATATAGCTTACATATGTATGTCTAATTCTATTTGTATTCCCAGTGCCTACTACATAATAGGAACTTAATAACCATTTGTTAATTTATTCTTTGATTTGGGGTGGCTAGGTAGTGCAGTGAATAGAGCACTGGCCCTGGAGTCAGGAGGACCTGAGTTCAAAGCCGGCCTCAGATACCTAACACTTAGTAGCTGTGTGACTTTTGGCAAGTCACTTAACCCCAATTGCCCTACCTTCCCCCTCCAAAAAAAGCAAAAAAAAAAAATTCTTTGATATAGTACAGCTTCCTCACATTGGAGATGAAGAAACCAAAGCCTAGAGAGGTTAAGTGACTTGCCCAAGGTCACACAGGTAGTTAGTGACAGAAGTAGGATTAAATGTTCATCTTCTGATTCAAAATACACTGCACATTTCTCTGAACTGTCTTTTTGTTATGTCATTCTTATATAGAAAGCTCATGATAGATCTTCCAACTCAAGGTTTTTACAAACATCCAACCTCTTCTTTGGGCATTACTCTTACTGATAGTTTGGCTTCTTTGAATGATGACTACACCAGGTTCAAGGTACTCTTGAGTCCTCTATGCCTAAAGTCAGAGTTTGTGAGCCCCCACTGCTGTATTCACCTTTAATAGTCATCCATTTGATACAATAACTTTTTTAAAAGTTATTTAGTAAGATGATATAGCATGGACAGTAATAACAAAGCATTTCATCCATAAATCTGTGCTGTCTTTTGCCCCAGTTATATACAGGGTAAAAGAGTGGACACAAATAGAAAGAGTACATTAGTAGAGAGACACACATAGGGAATATGTAGGGGCCAAGGCATCTCAAACACTCCAGCATTGTAGAGATTTGCATCCCTTTTTTCTTCTCCTGATATCCTCATGCTGCTTTCCATCTTTGCAACCTATATGCTGAGCATGGGCTTAGCTGGGTACTGTGGACCTGCTCTTTTCCACATCTCAACTTAGCTGACTGATTAGACTGCCTGAAGTTGCTCTCTGAGGGGTTCAAAATCAATTACCAGGTTAGTTGCTCTGCTTCAAGACAGTATTACTAATGGGGTGGAGGAGAGAGAAATTCTCTGCTGTACTTTGGAAAGGGTATAATAGAAACTATGAAGAACAATTATCCCTTGTGAGTTCAGTTTTTCCTTGTAGCTGGCTTTATTGTTGATTGCAAGCATTGATACCCAAGAGAGAGCAATTGTATCCACAGAGTTGATTAGATTTTTAAAGACCAGCAGGGGTATGTATGAGTCTAAAACAAGCCAATGTCTAGTTCACCTATAATTGCATCAGAATGAGAGAGGAACTTTGCCACTCCTCCTAAAGGAGTAAAAAAGTATAAATGCTTGTTTATCCTTCCTTTAAGAGATAGGAATGAACCACTACCAATTTCATACCTGTCACTGATCTGGTATTCAATATATGAGCTACTTAAGGCTTCACGTCTTTTATAAGCTGTAATTTCATCAAATGTCTTTGGTGGCCGGGGCGGGGGGGGGGGGCGCGGAGGGAGACTTTATTGATAGGGGTCTCCTGATCAACCCTCCATGAGAAAACAATTTTAAGTACAATATTGTAAGAACACATTGTTTACCCTATGAGTTCAGGATTCTTTCTTTAACAGCTAGTTAACAATAAATAAGAATTGCATACTCGTGAAATTATTTAACTACTGATTAGAGCATGGAAGAAGAATATTCACCAGTTCTTGGCTAGTAATTCTTAGACTGTCCAGGTAACACTATAGAGTGCTAGGTATGGAATATTCTCTGACTGCATCAAAAAGATAAGGAGGCTTTTAATGGGCTCATGCCACAAGGGGTCATGTAGAAGGAACCTTTGTGAGTGTATTTATCTGCCCATATTGTCTCCCCAGTTTGAACATGAACTCTTTGAGAGCAGTGACTTTCTTGACTGGAACCGTAAGTGAATTAGGAGACGTTGGGCTGATCTTGTTGTGGACAAAAGATATTATTACCAATTTTATTATTTAAATATTTCCTTTTGGGACCTTGTGGTAAAAATGCTTGGGAAAGTTCAATTACCAAGATGAATAGTCAGACATATTGCCCAAGTTTCTGGGTAGGGACTCAATTAAAAAACCATAACACAGCACAGAATTTAGGAATTGGAAGGCATCACATTGACGATTTAATCCAATCCATATATAAAAGAAATTCCTATTACAACATAAACAAAAAATAGTCATCTAGACTTTGCTCAAAGATCTCAAAGGAAGTAGTTTCCTTCTACATTTGCACAGAAAAATATGATTCATTTGAAAGGGAAAATGGGCCTTTTTTGACACAGGATGATACCTATGATTTAATTATTCTAAGGAACTCCTGATAAGAAGAATCCCTTTGCCAATATATATTAGCTCACATAAAGGAGTCTAGAGGCACTGAAAGACTCTGACATGTTCCAGGTCCCATACCAGCATGTATCAGAGATAGAATTCAAACCCACATTTTCCTGACTCTCAGACCAATTCACCATCCATAACTACATACTGCCTTTCTCTCATTCCTACCATTATTACTACTATTTAATATAATTTTATGCAATACTATAACTCAGAAAATATAAGTTCCCATGTTCATGTTTCAGCTCAGCAAATAAATTCTTCCTATATTCAAATACACATCTGAGGTTTTTGGTTGAGCTATACATCTTCAAAGAAAATGTCTTTTGTTGTACATTGAAGATAATATAGAACTAGTATAAAACTTGATCAGAAAAATATGAAAATTTTCAGTGGCCTCTTTGATCATGGGAGGAATAAAGCAAACCATAACCATAGAGAGCAATGATGTCATCTACAAAACCAAAAAACAAACAGAAAAAAAACAAGGGGTAGAAAACAAATACACTAATCTGTGAAATTATGGACAGAATTGATTCAAATCCTTACCAAATGTGTTGTGTTTCTCAATCGTTGTACATGAAGAATCCATGACAAAAAATCCTATATCCCAACCTATAGACCACAGAGAATCTTTGGGCCAAGATACTGGTGGAACTGGAGAGTTAACCTTCTCCCTCCCATACTCCCACAGCACAAACTGGGCACATATTGTGATCAAAGGAGCTAGGGGACAGTTTGGGTTAATTTTGTCCATAGGTGGATTGATCAGGAACCCAGATATGGCCTCATACAGCAAGAAGTATAGAAAAGTGTTTTTAGAATATTGGCAGACAACTCCTGAGATCCCAGGGAACCTCCCAGTTAACTACTTTTAACTTTACTTTCCTGATTCTCCCTAGTGCTAGTGCCCTCTCTCTGAGATAAACTCTTATTTTTCCTGCTATTTTCATGAACTAGACTGTGAGCTCCTTGAGGGCAGGGATAGTTAATTAGTTAATTTTTTTTGTTTGCTTTACATTTCTAGTGCTTCAAATAGTAGACACTTAATAAATACTTGTTTTGACCTTTAGACAGAAGCTTTTATCTTCTTAAATTGCTTTTTAATCACAATGGGCACTGATTTTACCTGGAGCTGGTAGTATTTGAATATGTTTTTATTAATTATATTATTTATTTGGACCCTCAGGCTCTGAATGATCCATAGCATCAGATGAATGAGCTCAACTAATACCTGGGATGTGCTTTTTCTGATCCCCATACATAGCACAAGTCCATTTTCTGTGGAGCAGAGTTCACTTGAATGCTTTCTTTTCCTTTGTGGAATGAGCCAGTGGCACCAGTGTAGACTCATTCTAGGCCCTAAGCCAGCAATGTTCCAGTTTCCCTCAGGCCTACAATGAGATTGGACCCATTATTCATGTTTACATTTGCAAATGGAAAGACCCTTGAACCAAACCAATCAGTTCTTTTCTGACAATTGAAAGTAATTTACTGGTCCCAGTGTTAAACACTTTTTATCTCATAGTCACAGTTACCCAGGGATCAGACACATATGACATTTTGTAAAGAGATGATATTTGTGCCATTTCCATCCATAATTACACATTTTGGAGTATTTGTTTCCCAACCTTTGATTTACTGATGAACATGTCCCAGTTTTTATGGCAATTCCTGTAGTTATTACAGCTCTAAGCATCCTGAAAAAATTTTATCTGCTCATTCTGGAGAGGGATGCTGAAGAAATGACTGCTATAAACTCTAGTACCACTGCCACCCCTGAGCTGCCAGCTGATAAACTGTAACAGCAAGCACACCAGCATACCCAGGGTGGCTGCCAACACATGTTCTTAGATATGCTTTTCTAAAGGAAAGTAACTCAAAATGGGCCAACAATCTTGCTTTAATCAATCAAACATATCATTTACCTAGTTCAGGGGAAAAAGTCAGCACCCCGAACTTCAGAGTATACAGAGGTTGCAAGCAAACAGTAACATTTCAAACAGACAGGCCTCCAACTGTCCAACCATTACATCTATTCCTAGTCAGTCACCAGAGAGGGAAGCATTAACATCTGGGTTTTTTAAAGCCAGGGGGCTTTCAACCGCTGCCCAGAGTCTCATCTGGTCAAATCATACAACACTTCTCAAAGTGAGCCCCAAAACAAAGCCTCACATCAGGGTTTATATAGCCTTCTCCCGGCTCAGAGAATGTAACAATCCTCTTGACTCACTGCCCAATCACAAAGTATCTCCTGAAAAACAAGCCTCCCACCACAGGCTCCAGGTGCACTTGAGACTATCAAAGGGCCTAGGGGTAAGGAAGATTTAAAATTTACATTCCCATTACATAAACCCATGTCTCTTAGACAAGTTCAAAGAATTAGAATTATTTATTTAGTACCTGCATAGGCTCCCATAGGATGGCTCCCATCAAAGTTGGATTTTTCAATGAAAGTCTAAAACTTCTAAATGGTAGGAAAGAGACAGTGACAGTGACAGAGACAGAGACAGAGACAGAGAAAGAGACAGAGACAGAGAGACAGAGACAGAGAAAGACAGAGAGATAGAGAGAGAAAGAGAGAAACTATTATAGACTCTTGGGTTCCATTTGATGAATGAACTTCCATTGTTTGAAGCTATCCAGACAACAACTGTACAGATTTCCAGATCAACCAACCTTGATATTAATAGATGATTGGGGAAGAAAAAAAAAAGCTAAATTTCCTTCAGAAAAGTGAGAAAGGGGTAAAAGTGTGTGTTTGTGTGTGTGTGTGTTTGTGTGTGTATGTGTGTGCATGTATGTGATTAAAATTAGGTATGTACCATGAATGTCTATAGCTAAAGGAAACACAAAGGCATGGCACTGGGACTTCATTCTTGGGGATATTTTCTCAATCTCAAGGATGGCCAAACTGAAGCTTGGAGACTCTATAGTCAGAGTTTATTCATTCAGTTGGAAAAGGATCTGTTGGTAAATTAGTTCATAGCTAATCTGACATTTGCCTCCACGTATGGTATCACAGAATCAATAGATTTAAGGTTAGAAAGGAACTTAAGTTCCATTGGTCCAGACTGTAACTGGAAGTTATATGTCCTGCCAAGGGTCACATAGCTAGTAAGTGTCAGAGGTGGTGGTAGTATTTGTACACAGATATTTCTGACTCCAAATCTATTTCTCTTTCTACTATATCATCATCATCATCATCACATTTATATAATGCCTACTGCATGCTGATCAGTTTGTTAAATTCTTTACAAATATTGCTTCATTTAATCTTCATATTAACATCAATTATTATCCCCATTTTACAGTTGAGGGAACTGAGGTAAATAGAGGTAAGGTCCCTTGTCCAAAATCATACCTCTAGTAAGACCAGATTTTAACTCAGATCTTCCTATTTCAGGCCCAGCTCCACCTAGTTGCCTCTGTGATTAATGAGCTTACTATATAAATGAAAGTAGTTTGATACTTGCACAGATCTAGAGTCTCATAGATTCAGATAATGGCCAAGTCTTGTGTTCATGTTTTATGTAGCTCTTGTCCATGTTTCCCTGTTAATCCCTCATAGGGTTGTCCACCCAATGAGAGGGGGAGGACTTTCCTCTACATTTCTTGATATGTAGATTATATCATTAAAAAAAAAAGTCAAAAGGGAACCAGAAAGGGTAGATTTCATGGCCATGATTAGAGGGGAAATTGTTAGGCAAATAAGTGATATACACCAATATAATTATGCTTTTTGTGATAGCCAAAACCTGAAAAGTTGATGCCCATTTTCTGAAGAATGGTTGAACAAATTTTGGCAACTAATGGACTACTTGCTATAATACAAAGTTATGAATGTGAAACATTCTTAGAAACATGGGAAGATGTGAACTGATGCAATGGAAAGTAGAACCAGGAAAACATACTATTCACAATGACTACAATAGCATAAATCAAGAATACAAAATAAAATAAAATGAGCCAAAATGCTGTGTAATTGTAGTCAACAAGCCTATCCCTGTAGAGGATGGACAAAATACACCTCACTCTCTTCTTTGCAGAGGTAGGAAGCAATAGGTATGGAATACGACATTTACTATTAGACTCAGTTGATGTGGGTTGCTTGAACTGTTTTTTTTTATTTCCTTATGCATGTATTTAATTTTTACCACTATACTTAATTAACAATTAATTATTATAAATAAGTAATTTAATTATAATTTATTTAGTTTAATTTTTGCCCTGCAAAACCAACTTTTGTGGGAGAGAGATGTATTTGAAAATGTAGGTCATATAAAAACAAAAATTGTCAAAAATTCTTTAAAATATCGAATTAGCATTTCATAGGCATCTTTTCTTTCTATATTACCTTCATTTGCAAATTTATACCTTTCATTTCCCAGAAGCTATCCCTTTTACCAAAGAGCAATAACTAAATGAATGAATAAACAGAAAAGGAAAGTAAGTAGTACAAAACTCACATCACCTGTGTGAAATACAACTTTGATTCCTGGTCATATTTGGTCATTATAATTACCCAGATTTTAGCTTCTTTTCTCTTATTTTCTATGTCTCTCCTTTTTATTGCTTTCAATTTAAAATTTTGTCCTTGTGAGTACTGTTTTCTTGGTTCTGCTTTTATTTCACTTTGTGTCAGTTCATGTAAGTCTCTTATAAGTCTTCCTATGTTTCTTTGAATTCTTCAGATTGGTCCTTTCTTCTAACAGGTGAAATCCTGTTACAATCAAGTACCACAGTTTGTTCAGGTAATGGGCCAGTACTTTGCTTCTGATTCTTCATTGCAAAACAAACAAAAAACCCACCTAGTGTGAAAATTTTATTGTATATGGAACTTTTACTTCTGTCTTTTACATTATTGGAATTTCTGCACAGCAGCAGAATCTGTGGTTCAAAAATAATAGGCATTTTAATTACTTTTTTAAAATCATAATTTCAACTTGCTTTCCAGAACAGTTGGAAGAATTCACTATTCCATCAACACAGTATGTGTGCCTTTTTCCCAGCTGCATCTCCAAAATTGACTATTTCTGTCTTTTATTATTTAAAATCTCAATACCTTCCGAGACTGCACCCAATGTATCTAGTATATATGTTGTTTGTACAGAGTTATCTCTCCCATTAGAATATGAACTATTTGAGAGTAGGGATTATTTTTGCCTTTCTCATATCCCCAGAACTCAACTCAGTACTTCACACATGGTAGGTACTTCATAAATGCTAATTGTCTGACAGTGCTGTTTTGGTTCTTCATCTTTCTTATTGTGAATCATTTGGAACAATCTTTCAAATGAATGTCAATAACTTGCTATTCTTCTTTGAGAACTGTAGGTCTGTATCCTTTGATTTGATGAATAAGTCTTGGTCTCATATAGGTCTATGAAGTCATTATATTTTTATATATCATACATGAATCAAACATATTTGATACAAACATTTTTCTTTATAAGTGGTTTCTCTTATTATTCTAGTTTTATTATTTTGTGCAAAAATATTTTAGTTTAATGTAATATAAATTATCCATTTTTTTCTTTTGTAATTGATAGAATTTGTTTAAGAATTCTCCTTCTAGTTATAATTATGAAAGGTACCTGCTTTCTAATTTTTTAAAATAGTGTAATCTTTATATTTAGGTCACATTCATTTTGAGCTTAGCATACATAGTAAATATTATAAAATGTTGGTCTAAACCTAATTTCTTCCAAACTTCTTTATGTTTTTCCCAGATATTTTTGTAAAAATGGGGAGTTTATTCCTCCAAGTAATTGTTCTTCTCAGTGTATCAAATATTGAATTATTAAGAATATTTCTGATTCATATGTGTACATATACATACATTTTCTTTCATAATAATCTACTTTTTTACATTTATAAACTTCTAAATACTATTTTTCTTTTATTTATAATACAATTTTAGGTTCACAAGTGCTATTCCTCTTTCATTTACACTTTTTTCATTCTTTCCCAAAATAAATGTTATTCTTTCTCATTTTATGAGGTATCTCTTTGGTAATTTGATTGGAATGGTCCCTAAATCTACACTTATATAACCAAACCGTGAGTAGTGGAGATGCCTCCATTATTTGGTGGTGGTGTTCAGTTGCTCAGTCTAATTCTTTGTGATCCAACTGGCCAGGCTCCAATTCTCTGCTCTCTCAAACTCAGTCCAAGTTCGTGTTCATTTATTTCTTATTTAACATTTTGTTTTCTCCAATTGCATGTAAAAACAATTTTAACATTATTTTTCAAATTTTGAGTCCCAAACCTCTCCTTCCCTCCTTTCCCCCCTCATTGAGAGGGCAACCAATTTGATATAGGTTATACAGTTCATGTTTATTGTTTCCATAATACTATCTATCCATCTCATCCTCTGCTGTCCTCTTTTCCTTTTGCCTTCAATCTTCCCCAATAATTTTTTCTAATGAGTCGTGCCTTCTCATTATGTGGCCAAAGTATTTAAGCTTCAGCTTCAGTATTTGACCTTATAGTGAATAACCTATATTAATTTCTTTAAATATTGACAGAGTTGTCCTATTGCTATCTAAGGGATTCTCAAAAGTCTTATCCAGTACCAAAATTGAAAGCTTCAATTCTGTGATGCTCAGTTTTCCTTATAGTCCAACTCTCACTGCTAGGGGAAAAAACTGTTTTGATTTACATAGAACTTTGTCAACAAGGTGAGGTCTCCTCCTTTTAGTATGTGGTCTATCCAGATTTGCCATAGCTTTCCTTCCAAAGAGTGAGTGTCCTTTAATTTCATGGTTGCACTCACTGTCTGCAATGATCTTTGAGCCCAAGAATATAAAATCTGGCACTGCTTCCACTTGACAGTAAGTGATGGGACCACTTGCTGAGATCTTAGTGTTTTTGATGTTAAATTTTAAGGCAGTTTTTATTCTCTCCTCTTTTACCCCCATCAAGAGGCTTCTTAATTCCTCTTTATACCATCAAACTAGTTATCATCTGTTTATCTGAGATTGTTGCTATTTCTCCTGGCAATTTCAGTTCCAGCTTTTGATTTATCCATTCTGACATTTCATATGATGTACTCTGAATATAAGTTAAATAAGGTGATGACATATAGCCGTGTACTTCTTTTCCAATCTTACACCATAAATTGTTCTATGTTCACCTCTAACTGATGCTTCTTGGCTGGCATACAGACATACCAGAGACAAGTAAGATGATCCCATCTCTTTGAGTACTTATCAAATTTTGTTGTGTTCCATATGGTTAAAGACTTTAATGTAGTCAATGAAGTAGCAGTAGATGTTTTGTTTTTTGTTTGTTTGTTTGTTTTTTCTAGAACTTCCTTGCTTTTTCCACAATCCAGAGAATGCGAGCAATTTGGTCTCTAGTTCCTCTGACTCTTCAAAACCCAGACTGCTCTTCTGGTAATTCTTGGTTCATATATTGCTGAAGCCTAGCTTGCAGAATCTTAAGCATAATTGCTGGTATGTGAAATGAGTGTAACTGTTGAGCTATTCAAACATTCTTTGGCATTACCTTCTTTAGGATTGATACATAAACTGATCTTTACCAATTCAGTGGGCATGGTTATGTCTTCAAAATTTGCTGGCATATTGACAGCAGCACTTTAACAGCATCATCTTTTAGGGTTTTAAATAGCTGGACTGGAATTCCATTCCCTCCACTAATTTTATTGCTAATAATGCTTCCTGAGGCCAACTTGACTTCATTCTCCAGAATGTCTGTCTTTAGATCAGTAACTACATTGTGGTTATCAGTGATATTAAGTTCTTTCTCTTTCTTGTACAGTTCTTTTGTGTATTCTTGCCACCAATTCTTAATGTCTTTTGATTGTGTTAAATTCCAACCATTTTCATCTTTTATCATGCCCATTTTTGCATGAAACTTTCCTTTGCCATCTCTAATTTTCTTGAAAAGATCTCTTATTTTTCCCATTCTATTGTTTTCTTCTCTTTATTTGCATTGCTCATTTAAGAAAACCTTCTTATCTCTTCTAGCTATACTCTGGAAGTCTGCATTCAATTGGATATGCCTTTTTCTCTTTCTCTTTCCCTTTCCTTTTTTCCTTACATATTTGTAAAACCTCATCAGACATCCATTCTGCTTTCTTGGCCTTCCTTTTCTTTGGCATATTGTTGTTGTTGCTGCCTCGAATAATATTGTGAACCTCTGTCCATAGTTCCTCAGGCACACTATCTACCAGAACTAATCCCTTAAATCCATTTATCACTCCCCCTTCATATTCATAAGGGGTGTTATTTAGGTTATATGTAGCTTATCTAATAGTTTTCCCTACTTTTTTCAGTTTAAGTCTGAATTTTGCAATGAGAATACCATGAACTAAAACACAGTTCCAGGTCTTGTTTCTACTGCCTGGATAGGACCAAATAGATAGTAAGTTTGAGGTCTGACTTGAACTCAGGTCTTCCTGACTCAAGGTCCAGTGCTCTTTTTGCTGTACCACCTCACTGCCCCTCCAATTTTCTATCATTCAGGAAAAAATATTTAAAAAGCTTCTTATAATTGTACTTATATATCATAAGTATGCTTAAGAAATTGATTGTCTAATATTTTACAATTATCTTGGGTGGGAATTGCTCTCTTTTATCATGCACTTCTAAATGCCAGTGGTAAATAAGGAAACTTTTGCCTCTCTTTGCCATTGTTTATGCTTTTTACTTCTTTTTCTTAACATTGTTATGGCTAGTATTTTTAGACCTATGTCAAATAATAATTGGGAAAAGGGAAATTATTGTATTCCACATATATTTATTGAGAAAGCTTCTAGGATTTTCCTATTTCAAATAATCTTAGATTTTGATCTTAGTGAAATAACTTTAAATTATATAAAATAGAGGTTTTAGCCTAAATTCGTGTTAAATTTTGCCAAAAGTCTTTTTCTTTATGGGTGTAATCATGTGACTTACAGATATTTTCATATACTTAATTACATTCATTATTTCCCTAATGCTGAACCATCTTTATCTCACTGGCATACACACAACTTGGTCATAGTCAACCCTTTTCTTGGGCATATTATTATAATTGATCTGCAAGGGTTTGAATTAAAATTTTACATGGATAATTTTTAGGAATGTTGGTCTATAGTTTGCTTTCTTTGCTGTATTCTTCCCTTTATAATTTTATTCAACTCATAAAAAACTTTGAGAAATTGTATTAACATCATGCATCAATGTCCTTTAAACATTTGATAGAATTTACCTATTATCTCATCTGAATAAGGTTTTTTATTTTTGTAATGCATTTTGGTTCAATTTTATTTTCTGTGATTTATTTGCTTAAAATCTCTATTTCATGTAGTTCATTTTATAACTTTATATTTTCATATGTAATCATCCATTTCTTAGTGTTTTCTTATTATACCCAATGCTGTTGAGTATTATAAGTTTTTAAAATTCCTTTTATTTTTGTTGTGATTTTATACTCTTAGGTTTTGGGGGGAGTAGGTAAGAGGGAGATTGTTTGATTTTCATTTTCCCTATTTGATCAGATTAGAAAAAAAAGTCTATCAGTTTTTTAGTTTAACTTGAGAACTAGTTAATTTTGCTTATGATTTCCACACTTTCTTCTTCTATTTCCCCCATTTTAATCTATTTTTCTTCTAATTTGCATATTTCCTTCTCAACTTACTCTGGGTTTGTTGTTTATTTCTCCCTATCTTTTGACCCTTCTCTTTTTCCAATCGATTTATATATGTGATTTGAAATCTTCTTTTCTCCTATCCTCTCCAGTTTCTTTTCTAAGATAACACTCTTTTGATGAAAACTTTCCTTGGAAGTTTTCTTTTGTTTTGCTTTTCTCATTATTTCTTTCTGTCTGAATTATATTCTCTGATTTAGGTGCTATAACCTTTATTTTTCCTTCTTTATGTAAGAGTGACTACTCTGACCCCCACACCCTACACACTTCCAGAAGTTCAGATCTCTTATATTTCATCCTTCCCCAACCCAGGTTTTCTAGGACACTGTAGGAGGTCATGGGAGTGGTGTTTAGTCTCTGCTATCATCTCAAGCAATAAAAAATCACGTTCCTCTCATTTTAGAGGGTCTCCAGAATCTCAGTTCCATTTAATAACTCAAGTTAGATTAGCTTTTACAAAGTGATGTTTGCTTCCAAGATACATCAAGAACAGATAGCACTCCACTCCCCAAATACTTCCAGGACATAATCTTCTCTATACCCTTCTGGCCTCTGAGGAGGGATGTGAATTAAGTTCATAGTATAACTGAAATCTTTTATAGGATAGTCCCACAAAATTTGAAGTCCATCAAGTCAGGTTATGCTATTTTTTATTTCATATTCCCCATTTTATCTTGGGTGATGGTAGCCCTTTGGAACTCATGCATCTCCTATTCTGACGTACAACATATACTTGGTTATGACAGATTTTTCTTAAAGAATGATTTTTTTATTTTCTTAATGTATAAATTTCCTCTTCATAAAACACTTTATAAGTCTCCTGTCTTTTACCATAGACATACATTTGTACCCCCATGAATATGTTATTTATAAATAATAAACTTTCCTTTTCCCTTCCATGGTAAGACTCCTCTTCTATTTCCATACTGTCTACCACTGCCATTGTTTTTATCTTTTCTCTCTCAGTACCCATTCTTTTTGGGAGACTAAAGGAATTGTTTTCCTTTCATTATTCACCTGTGGGCTTGGAATTGCATCTCCAGAACCCCTCTATATTTTGCTTCTCTTCTCCCCATTCATATAACTTCACCCTGTGCTTTCCCTCCTACAAAAGATATTGATTCCCTCGTAGTAGGGTGATGGGTCACAGGATTTAATCAGTGAAATATTGATTCACCTCTTGCTCCATGCCTACTTCTGAGTCTTTAAATTCTTCATTAAATCTGTAACCCCTTCCATCCTTTTTTTGCCTTTATGGACATGAGGAACTGATTTTATTATTTAATATTTTTCTTAATAATTGTATTTATATGTCTTCCTCATGTTCCTGTTGATTGGGTGTCGATTTGCAGATATAATATTCTGTACAGATCTGAGTTTGGGGATGTGGGGCAGGAATTCTCCAAATACCTTTGTTTTCTGAAGGTCTGTCTATTTTCAGACTCTTCTTTGCAGCATACCTTACTTTGGGTTTGAGATTGGTCTCCTTTGCTTTTTAAAAAATTGTATTTTCCAGTTTCTTTTCTGATCTGCTATGATTGCAAAGTCATATAATATTGAAAGTTTCTCCTGGTTGCTTGCAAACTTTTTGTTTGTTTTTGAAGTTGTTATATTTTACCACTACATTTCCAGGGGTTTCAAGCATATCTTCTCACATCAATAATCTATGGATTTGGGCGAGGGAAGGGGGGTGGGGGGACAGTCGGTCTGGGACCGCACTCGGTTGCCGCCACTGCCGCTGCCATCGTGCCAGCCAGTCGGTTTCTGCTGCTAGGTGAGGATCCAGAATGGGAGACAAGCCGATTTGGGAGCAGATTGGATCCAGCTTTGTGCAGCA
Organism: Gymnobelideus leadbeateri; assembly: GCA_011680675.1. Taxonomy (NCBI): domain Eukaryota; kingdom Metazoa; phylum Chordata; class Mammalia; order Diprotodontia; family Petauridae; genus Gymnobelideus; species Gymnobelideus leadbeateri. The sequence continues at coordinate 729,331 of WOXC01002638.1, forward strand.
TCACTACCAGTTATTTGATAATGACAGAACTCAATTAGGAGCAATATATATTGATGCATCTAGCCTTACATGGGAAGGGCAGCAATTCCAAGGCAAAGCAGCCATTGTGGAGAAATTGTCTAGCCTTCCATTTCAGAAAATACAGCACAGCATCACAGCTCAGGACCTCCAGCCCACCCCTGACAGCTGTATACTCAGTATGGTGGTGGGGCAGCTAAAGGCTGATGAAGACTCCATCATGGGATTCCACCAGATGTTTCTATTAAAGAACATCAACGATGCTTGGGTGTGCACCAATGACATGTTCAGGCTAGCGCTACACAACTTTGGCTGAGCCCCCTCCTCCCAAGGCGCCCACGCTGTTTCCTTCTCTCTCCTCTTCCTGATATTATTCACACTTCCTCTCCCCAGCCCCTCAGAACACTCCAAATATCATACACAAGTCTGCAAGGTCGCGGTGGGTGGAAGCCGAGGTGGTGGCAGTGGCATCACTATTTGAGTGTGTTGTGCATGATGTTTGGATGTTAGACTAGCTGCATCTGACAGGAGAAGTTTGTGTTGTACCAGCGCATGCCTTAGAAAGACTAAGTAATGCAAAAGGGTGTCTTTTTTTTTTTTAATGTACTGACAAGTTGCTCTAGTAACCCAAAGAAATGCAGGAGAAAGCAGCAGCTGCATATGCAGCCCAGATCTTGATTTGTTCAGATGTTCCAATGCCTCATTATATAATAAAACCATGAAAATTTTCTTTAAAAAATAATCTATGGATTTGTTTGATTGATTTTTTTGCTATCTCTAAACAAATATTTTAAATTATTTTTGTGTTATTTCCTACATTACTGAATTTATTTTTTAATTCTTCATGTTTATCTTGCTAAATTATCTTCAGGCATCCTATTTTCAAGGTCTTTCCTAGTACATCCCTGATCAAAAAGCCTCATCTTTTCATTTTAGACTTTTAACTCTTTGCAACATCTTATTTTTTCTACCTTCCCCATAAATCTCAAGGTATATCCTCTTCTCTCTACATTTCCACCAACCTAGTCCAGGTCTTTATCACTTCATTCCTGTATTATTGCAAAAGCCTGCTGTTAGGTCTGACTGCTTCATTTCCTCACTCTAGTCCATCTTCTAATCAACTACCAAAGTGATTTTCCTAAAGCATAGGTTTGATTGTGTCACTCCCCTACTCAGTAAACTCCAGTATCTCCCTAGTACCTCCAGGATCAAATATAAATCCTCTCTTTGGCACTCAAAGCTCCTGATAATCTTGCCCTTTCCAACTTTTCCAGTCTTTTTAAGCCTTACTCACCTCCACATACTCTACAATACAGAAACAATGGCTTTACTGTTCCTTCCATGTAATTATATCCCCTTTCTACTACAGAAAGAAAAAACAATCTGTCTTGGGTATGTTGTGTATGGTCATGTAATATATAAATGTAGGTTTTGAAGATGCCAACTTCTTCATGGGCACTGTTGTTGCTGTTGAGTTATTTTCAGTGGTGTCTGAGTCTTTGTTTCCCCATTTTGAGCTTTTGTTAGCAAGGATAATGGATTGTTTTACCATTTTCTTCTCTGGCTCAGTTTACAGAGGTAAACAGGGTTAATTGACTTGCCAGGGTCACATAGATAATAAGTGTCTGAGGTCAGATTTGAACTTAGGAAAAGAAGTCTTCCTGATTTCAAACCAGTGCTCTATCTACTGTGCTAGGTAGCTGCCCTCATGGACACTACCAAGTTTATCCCAGGGACTTGGATAAACACTGGGAAAACAAAGAAAGGTTAATTTGACTGGGGTCAAATATCCAAACATGATACAGAATATGTGCCTTCACCCGTATAGACCCCAGCAGTGCTTCATAATTTCTTGGAGTCTAGAGCACCAGATAAAGTGTTTGGAGTTCCATCTCCCATTTTTCTCCTCCCATGCTATCTGAATTTGAACTTATCATAACTTAGCATCTCATAGTATCTTCATCTTTAAGACGATTATGGCATTATGGCTGTGATGAGTGGAAAGAACCTTTGTTCTGGCATCAGAGGCCCTCCTATCCCTTCTGCTTATTATCCATGTGATAGTAGGCAAGTAATTTAACCTCCTCGAGCCTGAGGTTCCTTTCTGTGCAGAATGGTCTACTATTAAATGATCTCTGAAGTTCCTTCCTCATAGAGCAAAGAAGAAACTAGCCAGAAGACACATAAGTAATAAGTGGTCGAGCTTGGATGTGACACCAGGTCCTCTCACTGTCAATGCAATGCTCTTTCCACTGCTCATCATTGTCTATCCTTTCTGGTTCTAACTTACTATAATGCTGAGGTGATGTGGCCCTCTCCAGGTTCTGATTAGTCAGGTAAGTCGATCAGTGCCATTTGAGTAATCAAGCTAGGGACTAGGATAAACACTGGAGAAACAAAGAAAGGCTAATTTGACTGGGGTCAAGTTGTCTCCTTGCTTTCCCTTCCTCAGTTTGACACTAAATGAGAAATAATTTAGCCCGTGCAGTGGACTCATATCCAAAAAACCAGTGCCTCATTAGGCACTGTGCTAGAGATCCAGGCTAATTACAGACTATCACCACTTATGCTTATTTTTTTTTTGTTTTCTCTTTAATGTGTTTTCCTCATTAAGAACAAATTTCAGCTTATAATATAATTCTTGAAATGGTTTCAGGTGCAGATGGCCCTCTTTCTGCATCAAAATATTTATTTTGATTTCTATACAAATGAGAACAAAGTCCCAGTGGGTCTCCCAAGGACATGAATTATTTAATGTTTTACTTTAGTTGATCTCATTTACCAAAGGGTCCCTGGGACATATTTATTTACAGAGGAAAGATACCAGGGGAAATATTTTAGAAAGCTATAATAGCAACAATAGGCAAGTTGAAATCTGAAATCATTGTACACTGAACTTTATGCTCAGAATTGTATTAAAGGGTGGGCAATAGTAACAAAATTTTCATGAAGCTTTTAACTTGGTACAACCTTTTTCTGACATGTCCAAATGACTTGTTTTGCATGTAACACTGAAAAAAAAAGTATGAGGTGTAATTATCTGATACTTTGTTCTGAGTTAACTTATCTATGCTTTCAATTCCTTTGTCCATTCTTCTTGGGCAAAATTATTATATACATGTGCATATATATGTGTGTGTGTGTGTGCATTTATATGTGTATTTGTATGTGAGTCAGTGTGCTACCACATGGATCAATTATCTTAGGAAAGGCCAGCTACAAGTCATGCCTTTGACTCATAATAGTTTTATGACCCTGCACAAGTCACTTTCTTGAAGGCTACAAGTGGGAGAGAAGGTGTAGATATGCATTGATAGATATTCTTCACCTTGAGCTCTCTAGACTAAAGAAATATTTTGGCTGTTTTTGGGACACTGGGTGTCCCAAAAGTCTTAGTACTGTTTTAAGCTATTAAAGCTTAATCACACTGACTTTGTGTGTGATTCTGACTCACTGACTCTCTACAGGGAATCTTCACTAGGTTTATTACAAGAGAAATGAACATGTATGTGGAACCCAAAGAATTCACAATCCATACAAAATTTACATATTTATATGGACAAAGCAAGAAGGGAAAACACAAATTTCTACCTCAAGGGGTGTGATATGAAAATGGTTCAGTAAGGTGGGAAAATGACAAAACCCCTTCTGAAGGGGAAGAGCAAGGCAATGGCAAAAAACACACTCTTTTCCCTTGGGAGCTCCCAGATAATGAAGATGGAATGGTCTGCTTATCTACAAGGGTGCCAGCTACACAAGCAATTTCTCAGCCTAGTCCAGACTGATTGGCTCCTGTATTGACTCTCAAGGACACATGGGGAGTCCAAGTTGGGATGCAAAAACACATTATGTCAGCTGCTATCTAATAAAACAACCTAGTCTAGACAAACCCACATTCAAGCAAAAAATCTAGTATTGTGGTATAAGACACCACAAATATTAATAACCTGCCACCACTAACCTGTCAAGCTTTTAGACTGGAATAAAACTCCAGATTGTAGGTTCAGTCAAAATATTCTTCATGCTCTGAGAAGGTGAACCATCATGATTAAAGATGGGAAATGTCTGAAGAGGTGATTAATAACTTTTCCATCTCATTTTGATACTACTTGGTAAAATGGAATTATTATAGTCTACCCCAGAGAATCTTTGCTGGTCCTGAATTAGTTGTTGTTGTTGTTGTTATCTTGCATCTGGGTTGGACTGGACCCATAATTTAATTATCAGGACCTCCCATGTGAGGAAAGTCTCTACCAAGACAGGCACCAACTTTCCAACATATAGTCTTAGCAAGTTGCCTTGGATTGAGTGGATACCAATTCACTTTATAGGGTCATACATCCAGTATGTGTCAGAGAGAAACCTTGAACCCAGGCCATCCTTACAATGAGCAAAGCTCTCTGACCACTAAGCCATGCTGCCTCTGAAGTCATCACTTGGTCTCAACAATTGGTAGAGTCTTACATTTACCTGAGAGAAAAGTAGTCAGTGTTTCTCAGTGAAGTACAGAGGTAAAAATGTCTTATTTTAAATTATTTTCTTCATTTTCTCAAAGTTTCTGTTTTCCTGTTCCAGAGTACTATTCCCCAGACTACCCAGGCAGCCCTTTTCTTGTTGATGAGAGACAATCAAGACAAGTGGGAAAATCCAACTTCTAGAGAGAGCTCTGAGAGTCAGCTGCTTCAGCTCATGCTCCTGTCATGCATGTTTTCCATTCATTTGAATCTACAACTCCCTGGCTTCAAATTTCCTTCCTGGCAAATTCCAATATTCTAAGGGAAAACTCATTTGAAACCTGATTTCGGGTCAAGACTCTGTAAATCTGAAGAATTTCACTTGGTTCTCTACCTGAACCTGGAAATCTGCCCTGGCTCAGAAGGCTCCATAAAAATTTACACTTTTAGGCCCAAACTATCAACCTCTATAACATGAAGGACATTTTCCCATTCTACTCCAAAGGCAGAAAATCTGGCCTAGTAATCATCAAGCAAGTGATCACAAATAATTTTTCCCAGATACCAATATTAGATTAATGAGAAACAGACTGCAAAGTAAACATGGGAAAAGTGACATGGTCAGACACGGTCATTAAGGATCACAGAATTTTTAAGTTAAAGATCCCTGAGTTCGTGTATTCCAAAATATGTGTGAGCAAGGTTCCCTCTATCCTTCCAACAAATGGTGTTTCAGACTTTACATAAAGATGACCAGGGGGGATATCCTTACAAAAGCATTGGGAGGGGAGTGCTATCTTTATTCCCATTTACAGATGACGAATTCAGGCAAACAGAAGCTGACTGACTTCCAAATGGAGACACTGAAAACACACAGAAGCACTGGTGAATTGGACAGGGACCAAAGATTTGAGTGGGTGGGTTGTGATTCAATTTAATTCAATAGGTACATTGGGATACTATACATTGATCATCTCTTGCTCTTGCTATATAACCAACTCACTTTCTTTTCTGGTCATCCATTTTTTTTCTAACTGTTTTTTTTTTCAATTTTTAAAACATATTTATTTAAAGTTTTGAGTTCCAAATTCTATCTCTTCCTCCCTTCCTCCCTCTTCTCTCTTCCCTGAGATGGTAAGCAATCAGAGAGAGGTTATCCATGTGTAATTATGTGAAATATTTTCATATTAGTCATTTTGTACAAGAAGATTATTGAATAAAAGAAAAAATGAGAGGAAAATAGCATGATTCGGTTCATATTCAAACAATATCAGTTCTTTTTTTTTTTTTTTTTTAAGCAATTGGGGTTAAGTAACTTGCTCAAGGTTACACGGCTAGTCATTATTTATGCGTGGGTGCTCATTTTCTGAGGCCGGATCTGATCTCGGGTCATCCCAGCTCCGAGGCCGGCGCTCTTACTCACTGCGCCACCTAGCCGCCCCTTTAGGGCAATTGGGGTTAAGTAACTTGCCCAAGGTTACACGGCTAGGTTTTTGTTTGTGCGGATTAGGTGTCGGAGGCCGGCTCCGAACTCAGGTCCTTCTGATTCCAGGGCCGGCGCTCTATTCACTGCGCCACCTAGCCGCCCCACAACAATATCAGTTCTTAATTGGAGGCAGATAGTATGCTTCATCATTAGTCCTGTGGGATTGTCTTGGATCATTGTATTGATGAGAAAACCTAAGTCTTTCACAGATCTTCCTCAAAAAATATTGTTACTTTGTACAATGTCCTCCCAATTCTGCTCATTTTACTACGCATCCATTAATGTCAGCATGTTACAGGTCTATTTGAAATCATCGTGTTTGTAATTTCTTTACATATTATTAATTTGAATTAATTATAATTATTAAATATTATTGTAATTATTATATATTGATATAATTATATGTATATATAATTATAACATCATTAATTAATCATCACATATAGTATTCTATTACAATCATATACCACAGATTGTTTAGGTCACTTCCCAATTTATAGACATTCCTTTAATTTCTAATTTTTCTCTTTTTTTGCTTTAGAGATCACATTTTATTTTTTATTCCAGTATTTTATTTTTTCCAATTACATGTAAAAACAGTTTTCAACATTCATTTTTATAAGATTTAGAGTTCCAAATTTTTCTCCCTCACCTACAACCTTCCTAAGAGAGCAAGCATTGATTCATAATTCTTAGCCACCACAAAAAAAGCTGCTATAAATATTTTTATACAAATAGGCCCTTTCACCTTCTTTTGGATATCATTGGGATATAGTCCTAGCAGTGGTATTGCTGGATCAAAGGTTATGTACAGTTTTGTAGGCCATTTGCCATAGTTCCAAATTTCTCTCCAGAAAGGTTGGATCAGTTACAACTCCATCAACAATGCATGGGTCTCTCAGTTTTCCCACATCCCCTCCAACATCCAACATTTTCCTTTTTTGTCATATTAGCAGTTTTGATAGGTGTGAGGTTGTACCTCGGAATTGTTTTAATTTGCCTTTCTCTGATAGATAGTGATTTACAGCATTTTTCATATGACTATAGATAGCTTTGATTTCTTCATCTGAAAACTGCCTTTTCATATCCTTTGACCATTTATCAATTAAGTGAATGACTCATATATTTCATAAATTTGACCCAGTTTTCTATATATTTGAGAAATGAGACTTTTATCAGAGATACTTGTTGCAAATTTTCTCCCTAGGTTCTCTGCTTTCCTTATCATTTGGGTTGCATTGGTTTTCTTTGTGCAAAAAACATATTAATTTTATAAAAATTAAAATTATATATTTTACATTTTATAATTCTCTCCGTATTTCCACAAGTTTGACAGATAAGCTATTCCATACTCTCTCAATTTGCTTATGGTATCAACCTTTATGGGTAATTCATGCACCTGTTTTATACATCTTTATCTTGGTATATGGTATAAAATGTTGTTCAATACCTAGTTTCACATTTTTTTCATTGATTCCCTTGATATCCTAGAACTTTTATCCTTCCAGATGAATTTTGTCATTGTTTCTAGTTCTATAAAATTATTTTTGATAGTTTGATTTGTATGGAACTGAATAAATAGATTAATTTAGGTAAAAATGTAATTTTTAGTATATTGGTTCAGTCTACCCATACGCTATTGATATTTTCCAATTGTTTAGATCTGACTTTATTTGTGTGAAAAAGTATTTATAGTTGTGTTCATGTAGTTCCTGGGTTTGTTTTGGTCAAAGGCATAGCTTCACAGCTAGTAAGGAATGCGGTCAAGGCCTAGCTGGTGGCTTGTGCTAGGGGTGTGGTCACTGAGTTGCAGCCTTCTTATGTGCCCAGTCTACTCACTTGCCTAGGTCCTGCTGGTTTGCAGGAGAATGGGGCCTCACTGGTGGATTGCCCCAAGCTCAGAGTCTTGTTGCAGGCCCTCTCCTGTGAGGTTGACTGCTGCTGCTTCTGCTGCTCTTGGACCTTTCTTCCCTCCCAAACCAGGGACAGACCTTTCCTGCTTTACTGGGAAGTTGTTTCCCTGATCCTAGATAAATTCTGAGGTAATTTTCTAGTTTTTTTTTTAAGGGGAATTTGGGAGGTCTCCAGATTATTCCTTCCTTACTCTGCAATCTTGGCACCAGAAAACCCCCCAAATGTGTCTTTAGACTAGTCTTCCATTTTTCCATGAATTATTTCTCTCTGTATTTTCAGAATTTTCTTCCTTTTAGAACCATAATACAGTCCTCCATTTTTGTCACTGGGATCCTTACTTTGCTTTGAGAATCAGGTCAAGGTGTCATCTCCTCTATGAAACTTGTCAAAAATTATATGATGGGGGGGCGGAGCAAAGATGGCAGAGTAGAAACAGCACTTCCAAGGTGCTCTCCTCCACACCACTTCCAAACCATGTAAAAGGGGACTCTGAACAACTTCTGGAGCTCCAGCACCCACAAAACAACACAGAGAAGCTAATCTCCTGCTGAGGATAGCCTGGCAGCCATGCAGGGAGCAGCCAGCACAGTGCTCTGAGAGTGGGCAGCACAGAGTGCTGGGAATCGACAGCATAGCACCTGGGGAGTGGAGCCCAGGCTCCCCTAAGACATGGTTTTAGCCCCAGACTGGCCAGGCCAACAGCTGGCTGGAGGGACTCCAGAACACCAGCTGCTGTGGTGATTCCAGAATTATCAATACAGATATGCCTAGGACAAAGTGAGAGGTTAGTGCCCTATGGACTTTGGGAACAGTATTTGGGGAACGCATGGGCTTCTTTCCCTGGGGGCGAGAAGCAGCTGAGGAGACACAGAACAGACACCATTTTGTAGCTTCAGTGCCAGCTTCAGCTCCTGGCCTGCGAACTGTAGTGAGATCCAGCGATCAGTCTTGGGGGGGTAATCGCTCTTGCTTTAAACTCCCTGGATCTGGATTGCAGTCTGGGGGGAGGTCTGGGTTGGGTATCCAGCTTGCCAGAGCCCATGGAGGCTCCACAGAGGCCACCCAAATAATACCTCTGGAAGTTGTGAAGACCCCAATGTTTGGGATGGAAGCTCCCCTGTCTGATGGCAGAGTCCTACTGTGGCAACAAGCCCAAAAGTCAAGTAATTAAGTGGCAACATGCCTAGGCAAAGGAAACAAAATGAACAGAAAAATGCAACCTTAGACTCCTATTTTGGGGGCAAAGAGGATCAAAGCATAGAACAGGAGGAGGACTGTGAGGTCAGAAATCCTGCACCAAAAGCCCCAAATGAAAATATGACTGGGTTAGAGGCCATAGAGGACCTTAAGAAGGATTTTAAAAACCAAATAAGAGAAGTGAAGGAAAAAAAGGGAAGAAAAATGAGAACAATGCAAGAAAATTATGAAATGAGAGTCAACAGCCTGACTGAGGAAAATAACACCTTAAAAAACAGACTAACTCAAATGGCAAAGGAGGCTCAAAAGGGCAATGAGGAGAAGAATGCCTTAAAAAGCCAAAATTTTCCAGATGGAAAAAGAATCTCAAAAGCTCACTGAGGAGATTCATTCCTTCAGAGTTAGACTGGAGCAAATGGAGGCTAGTGACTTTATGAGGAATCAAGATACTATTAAACAGATCCAAACAAATGAAAGAATAGAAGGCAATGTGAAATATCTCATGGGAAAAACCACTGACCTGGAAAATAGATCCAGGAGAGATAATTTAAAAATTATTGGACTACCTGAAAGCCATGAGCAAAGAAAGAACCTAGAAATCACCCTTCAAGAAATTCTCAAGGAAAATTGCCCTGATGTTTTAGGCCCAGAGGGGTAATAGAGGTTGGAAGAATCCACAGATCACCTCCTGAAAAAGATCCCAAAAAGAAAACTCCTAGGAATATTATAGCCAGGTTCCAGAATTCCCAGATCAAGGAGAAAATTCTACAAGCAGCCAGGAAGAAACAACTTCAATATTGTGGAAACACAATCAGAATAGCACAGGACCTGGCATCTTCTACACTGAGGGACTGAAGGGCATGGAATATGATATTCCAGAGGGCAAAGGACCTGGGATTAAAACCAAGAATCACCTACCCAGCAAAACTGAGTATTTTGTTTCAGAGGAAAATATGGTCATTCAGTGGAATAGAGGACTTTCAAGCATTCTTGAGGAAAAAACAAGCATTGAATAGAAAATTTGACATTCAGACACATGAAGCAAGAGATGCTTGGGAAAGTAATCAGGGGAAATAAATCAAAAGGAACTTATCAAAGTTGAACTATTTACATTTCTACATGGAAAAACAATAACTGTGACTGATGAAACCTTTCTCAGTATGAAAATAATGGAAGAAGGATATATGGGCATATGAATACATATGTGAATGTGTGTATATATGTTTACAGGTATACATGGATAGAGGGCACAGGTTGAATTTGGTGGGAAGGGATACTCAAGGTGTGAAGTTAAGAGGTGAGGGAATAAAGTGTCAAGAGGAGATGGGGAGAGACAGGATAGGGTAAACTATCTCATGTAGAAGATGCAAGGGGAAGTGGTTGCAGGGGAGGGGAAGAACAGGAAGGCAAAAAGGCAAAACCATATTCTCAATGAATTTGGCTCAGGGAGAGAATGACATACATACTAAATGGGATATCTCACCCTGCTGGAGAGTAGGGGGAAGGGGAATGAGAGGGAGGATGATAGAGCAGAGGGCATTCTGGGGGGAGGGGAGGGTGGAAATACCCACTATCAAAGAGAGTCAGGATCAAAGTAGGGAATGGACTAGGTGGGGGGTGGGATGGGTGGGAGGGAAATATAAGCAGTCTTTTTACTACATATATATATATATATATATATATATATACACACTATGGTAATGTTTTGCATAATTATACATGTGAAATACATACTGAATTGCTTATCTTCCCAGAGGGAGTGAGTGACAAGGGAGGAAGGAAATGGATCCGAAATTCAAAGTTTTAAAATTAAATTTTTCAAATATATATAAATACTATTATTAATACTATTTTGTATGTAATTTTGAGATAACATTCGCAGGTATTGGGACACAGAGTTTCACCTTGCCCTAATGGTAAAGTCGAAGGGGGTAGGGGAGAAGATATGGGAGAGAGCAAATTGGATGAGGGGATATCTTGTGGGACTGCTATTCTGGGGTGGTGGGTAGCAGAAAAATGGGACAAAAATTGTAACTCAAAATCTGGTGGAAATGAATGATGTAAACTAGAAGTTAATAAAGCATTTGTTAAAAAAAAAGAATGAATATAGATTGGGAAAGCATTTGTTTGCAAAATAAAGGTGTTTTATGCTATTTTTTTTTAAAGAAAATTATATGATCACAGATAAAGAGTTTGAGTGGACTCTTACCCAACCCCTGCATTTTAGAGATGAGAAAAATGAGCACAGGGGAGGGGATATAAGTTGACTTGCCCAAGGTCACATAGATAGTAAGCATGAGGATTCTTTCTGCCTCTACATCCAGTAATTATTCTTTTGAACCATAAGTGTTCTTGACTTCATCAAATTTTTCTAGAGTACTTTTTCTAAATTCTTAATTCCTTTGCCCCCATCACATTTAACACATATTTTATTTACAATGGGTATGTCCCAATTATCTGTCACCTTAGATTTTTAAGCACCATTATTGTATACATATATAATATATGCATAGCTTAAAAAGAATTTTGGGATACAATGTTTTATACCTCTGTGTATCACAGGCTTTGGAGTCAACCGCCATTGTCACTGGAAGACTGGGTCCTTATAGGGCAGTGACTACATATCCCCGCTCGTGGTTCTAGGGGTACCCTCAAGGGGTTGTTGTGATTTTCTAATTCTATAGCTCGTAAACCCTCACTAGTGTATTTCTTCCCAATAATTCTCCACTGATATCAACTAGTGAGATGATTAACTTTTAATTAGGAATATTCACTAAGGTGGTATAGTAAGAACAACCAGTATAAAACATCATTTCCAAAAGTTTTTGACACATCCTCTCACCTATACACTCAGAGATCAGGTAAAGTAAACTCAAGCTTATACACATGTGGCAAATGTGTGTAACAGCTACTAGAAGGATTTTTTATTTGATTGTTTTTGTTTTGCTGAAGTCTCCAAGATGTTCCCCTTATGTATGATGTAGACTTTCTGCTAGTGTCTATGTAGAGTCTTAAAGTTACCTTTTCACAATATGTCTGTTTGGTCTTCTATTCCTGATATAGACACTACAGCCAGGAGAGCTGCTAGCACACCAATGAGAGATTCATATTTTCTAACCTTCTAAAGATTAAAAGGTTCCCCCCTGAAATACAGGGTTAGATAAAGGGAGGAAACGTATAACTATTTCTCTCCTCCCCATACTTCCACTAGATTCCCTTTCAGAGTTTTAGCTAAAATTGCTCTCTTTCCTCTAGGCTACTAGAAACTTGAATGTATTCCAAATTAGTTTACTATCTTATGGAAGACTTACAGAGTGTGACTGAGTTTCTTTAGCTGGCTTCAAAATATTTCTTTAATGGTGTCATTTCATCCCATCCAATGGCCTTAACTTTTTCCAAATTGATCAAGGAATTTTTATTTTTGAATTAATTTAAAATGCCTCTGGTTGGGGGCGGAACCAAGATGGCGGAGTAGAAACAGCTCAACCAAGCCACTCTGCCCCCAGATTCCCCCCAAACTATGTAAAAGGGGACTCTGAACAACTTCTGGAGCCCCAGCATCCACAGAACGACACAGAAAAGCTAACCTCCCACTGAGAACAGCCCAGCAGCCCTGCAGGAAGGACCAGTGCAGTGGTCTGGGACCTGGCAGTGCACAGAGCACAGGAGCCGAGCCGAGCCCAGGTCCACGTGAGCCAAGGTTTTAGCCCCAGGGCAGCAGAGCCAGCAGCTGACTGGAGGAACCCCAGAACACCAGGAGCTGTGGCGACTCCAGAATTATCAACATAGACATGCCTAGGACAAAGTAAGAGGTTAGTGTCCTATGGACTTTGGGACCTGTATTTGGGGAATGTGTCGGCTTCCTCCCCTGGGGGATAGAAGCCGCTGAGGAGACACGCCATTTTGTAGTTTTCAGAGGCAGCTCCAGCTCCCAGCCTGCATGCTAACTGTAGGGAGATACAGCGATCAGTCTTGGGGGGTAATCGCTCTTGCTTTAACCTCCCTGGATCTGGATTGTGATCTAGGGTGGAAGTTGTGGGTGGGTTTACAGCTTGCCAGAAACGGAAGTTGCCCCACACACATTCGGGACGAAAATTCCTCTATCTGGCCCTAAAGCCATAGTGTGGCAACAAGCCCAAAAGTCAAGCAATTAAGTGGCAACATGCCAAGGCAAAGGAAACAGAAAAATGCAACCCTAGACTCCTATTTTGGGGGCATAGAGCGGGAAAAGGACTGTGAGGTCAGAAGTCCTGCTCCAAAAGCCCCAGGGGAAAACATGAGCGGGTTGCAGGCCATAGAGGACCTTAAGAAGGACTTTAAAAATCAAATAAGAGAAGTGGAGGAAAAATTGGAAAGAGAAATGAGAAGGATGCAGGAAAAGTATGAAATGAGGGTCAACAGCCTGACTGAGGAAAACAACACCTTAAAAAATAGACTAACTCAAATGGCAAAGGAGGCCCAAAAGGGCAATGAGGAGAAGAATGCCTTAAAAAGTCGAATTTGCCAGATGGAAAAAGAATCTCAAAAGTTCACTGAGGAGATTCATTCCTTCAGAGTTAGACTGGAGCAAACAGAAGCTAATGACTTTTTGAGAAATCAAGATGCTGTTAAGCAGATCCAAACAAATGAAAGAGTAGAAGGCAATGTGAAATATCTCATGGACCACTAGAACCTAGAAATCACCCTTCAAGAAATTCTCAAGGAAAACTGCCCTGATGTTTTAGATCCAGAGGGCAAAATAGAGGTTGAAAGAATCCACCTATCACCTCCTGAAAAAGATCCCAAAAAGAAAACTCCCAGAAATATTATAGCCAGGTTCCAGAATCCCCAGATCAAGGAGAAAATACTACAAGCAGCCAGGAAGAAACAATTTCAATATTGTGGAAACACAATCAGAATAGCCCAGGACCTGGCAGCTTCTACACTGAGGGATCGAAGGGCATGGAATATGATATTCCAGAGGGCAAAAGAACTGGGAATGAACCCAAGGGTCACCTACCCAGCAAAACTGAGTATTTTGTTTCAGGGGAAAATATGGTCATTCAGTGGAATAGAGGACTTTCAAGCATTCTTGAGGAAAAAACCAGAATTGAATAGAAAATTTGACATCCAGACACAAGAAGCAAGAGATGCCTGAGAAGGTAATCAGGGAAAAGAAATCAAAAGGAACTTATCAAAGTTGAACTATTTACATTCCTATATGGAAAAGTGATAACTGTGACTGATGATATCTTTCTCACTATGAAAATAATGGAAGAAGGGGGTGTGGTCATATGAATACATATGTGAATGTGTGTGTATATGGTTACAGTTATATATGGATAGAGGGCATAGGTCGAATTTGTTGGGAAGGGAGAATACTCAAGGGATGATATTATGAGGTGAGAGAGGAAAGTGGCAAGAGGAGATGGGGAGAGACAGGGTAGGGTAAACTATCCCATGTAGAAGAAGCAAGGGGAAGTGGTTGCAACGGAGGGGGAGAATAGGAAGGCTAAAAAGGCAAAACCACATTCACATTGAATTTGGTTCAGGGAGAGAATGACATACATACTAAATGGGATATCTCAACCTGCAGCAGAATAGGGGGAAGGGGGATGAGAGGAGGGATGATGGATGGGAGGGCATCCTTGGGGGAGGGGAGGTTGGAAGTACCCACTATAGAAGAGGGACAGGATCATGTAGGGAATGGACCAGGTGGGGGGGGTGGGATGGGTGGGAGGGAATTATAAGCATCCTTGTACAATATATCTACTATGATAATGTTTTGCATAGCCAGACATGTACAACATGTACTGAATTACTTATCTCCCAAGAGGGAATGGGTGACAAAGGAGGAAGGAAATGGATCTGAAATTCGAGGTCTTAACATTAAATGTTTCAAATATATATATATATATATATAAATACTAATATTAATACTCTTTTGCTTGTAATAGGGAGATAAGATGTGCAGGCATTGGGACACAAAGATTCACCTTCCTCTAACGGAAAAGTCAATGGGGGTATGGGAGAAGGTTTGGGAGAGAGCAGATTGGAGGAAGCGATATCTTGGGGGACTGCTATTCTGGGAGGCTGGGTAGGGGAATAATGGGGGGAAAATGATTGCAACTCAAAATCTGGCGGAAATGAATGATGTAAAACAGAAGTTAATAAAGCATTTGTTTAAAAAAAATTTTAAAAAATGCCTCTGGTTGATTTATTGATTGATTCAATAGAAATGTCCAGGCCTTATTCACAGCTGATAATTACTTATAATTCAGTTTAAAAGTTTTAGACCTCTGATATTATGGTGGGACTGGTATTTAGTATCTGTCTAATATCTGTATTCCCAGAATCTTTCATATTGTCCCTCTGATTTGGACCCTCTAACTGGAGGGCAGAGCCATAGGCTTCAAGGCCTATATTTAAGGAAGGAGCTTAGCACGGTTTTCTCCCCATTTACCACAAGGTGGGCTGCTTTGTGTACTTCACTATCGTATCATTGCAATGAACACCTTCCTCCCCATCTTCCTCCAATCTTGACACCCGTTTCAGCTTCCTTTCCTATGTTGTCTTCTCTTGGTAGATTGTAAGCTCCTTGAGGGCAGGGACTTTGTAACCCCAGTACTTAGTATAGTGCCTGCCTGACATATACTAGACATTTAATAAATGTTTATTGACTGACTGACTTTACACATTATGGGCACTTAGTTATTTAATCATTAGATTGCTTATTTGAATTAAAAAGAGGGACAAGTCTGAAGCCAAGATCTTTTGTTTCACATGTTACTCTTAATATTGACTTTTATAAAGAGTGATCAGATTTAGAAACATCTCCATTCCAAATGTTCAGTTGGATTATTCATACCTGACCAGTGATAGAGCTTTCTAAATTCCTGTGCATCTGATCAGATACAGTCAGACATAATGATGCCATTTTGGTCCTCTTCCATATGAAGGAAAACAAATCAATATTGTATGCATCATATATTACTCTCAACAATTGACTTCTATTAAAGAGTTATAGTACTTCTGGTTGTAGGCTATCTTGTAAAATTGGCAATGGTACTTGAAGGAAATTGGGCATTTGGGTCAAGTTTTAATGGATCACAGGAAATGGATTTACTTTAAGGTGTCCTGCATCATTCATGATCAAGTCTTCGTGTCCAGGAGACATTATTAACATTCCCTATCTGAGATTAATTCAACAAATGTAGAGAAGTTTGAGATCCTCCCACACATATTACAGTGTGGGAATAATTAGGTGGTACTTTTTTCTATACCCCTAATCAATTAATCAACCAACAACCATTATTCAGTGCTTTTACGTGTCAGGCACTGTCCTGGGCACTGGAGATACAACTAAAAAAAATGGAACAGTCCTTCTTCTTGAGGAAGTCAAATTCTATTGGGGGAAACAACATATAGAAATAGGGATATATACTTGATACTTGCTCTGCAATTTATACTCTTAGGGGAGTTATCTACATCTCACAGAGGTTAAGTTCTCTGCCTGGAGTTATATAATCAGTACATGTCAGTGGTAAGATTTGAACCCACATGTTTCTGACTTTGACACCAGTTCTCAATCCACTGGGCCATTTTTCCTCTCAAGTATATTCAAAATAAATACAAAATAAGTACAAAGTAGTTTGTGGACCAAGGACATTCCCTAGAAGCTTTAGTGTACTTTTTCATATTATCCCTATACTGTTAGTATATTGATTTGGAATGCAGTTCCACCAAAAGTGATATCAATCAATTTCTGGATTATCCATTTTTTCTGATTGTTTTGTTGGATCCTCTTAAAGAATTTGGCCTTTAACAATAGATTGCTATTTGTAAATGGCAAGTCAAAGATTGATTATGGATTGAACATACAAGGACATGTTTTTGAATCTCTGCTTTGGTGTATATTAGCCATGTGACTTTGGGAAGGTGCCTTAGCCTCTATGGGCCACAGTATTCTCTCCTGCCCAAAACCTAAAGAGCACACATGATCTTTCAAATCCCTTTCAGTTATAAATCCTTTGATCATATGATAAAAGCACCTTGGGTTCACATTAGTAATAGTTTTTTAATGCCATGGAATGTCATCATTTATTCATTTTACTTTAAGGTTTGTTCGTGGCAGAAGTACATCCTCCTTTCCACTTTCTACCTTGACATTATACTCCAAAAACCATGATGGATTGTCAGTCTATGACCACAGGTATTGAAGCGTGGTTGCATTATTGTCATGATCTTTGCAAAGAGAAGGAAATGGAATCTTTAAAAAAGAAAAAGAGGGGATGATATCTCTGCCACCGAAGTGTGTTGGTTATGGCTTATACTGAAGGAGGATGTGTTATGTGAAAAGATACTTAGAACATTTAAAGAACAGGTAGATTCAAACTAGATGGCATCCTAAGGAAGATATAAAAACTGGGACAGCTAAGGGAAGATAACCAAGGAAGTAGGAGCAAACATTCTTTCTTTTCCTCTTCTCCTACTTCCTTCCTATCTCTTCTCCTTTCTCCTCTATTAACACCTTGCCCATTACCATCACTAACTCCTACTACTCTTCCATCTCTTTCTCTTCCTCCTTTTTCATTGCTGACACCAAATACCTTTTCCTTCCTTCTACATGGCCTGCTTGCCTGTCCTAAAACACAGGATTGACTTTTCAGGTTCTAGGGGCAGCACACACACACACACACACACACACACACACACACACACACACACACAGAAGGAGAGAAAGAGACAGAGATTGAGAGAGACAGAGACTGAGAGATAGTGAGACAGAGAGAGACAGAGAGAGAGAAGCTGCAGTGACCAATTGTTTTATGTCTTTAAATTAAATAGATAGATGAATAGATAGATAGATAGATAGATAGATAGATAGATAGATAATAGATTATTAAGAGCTTAATGCATGCAGTGATTTATGCTAAGTACTTAGGATACAATAATCAGTGTGGAAAAAGCATTAAATTAAATTTCAAATGGATGTATTGTGAGTTTGGGGAAAACATTTCCACATAAAAAGTAGCTTTAGAAGTCAGAGAAACAGAGCTGCACTATAAATAGAGACCCCCATGCTGGCAAAGTCAAGACAATCCTGACTGATATTGTCTTAAAATGATGCCTTCATTAGCTTGGAGATTGACTGCTCAAACAGAACATTCCATGAGATTAACTAAAAAGAAAGCTATCTCACTGAAACACACCTGATCTTGGCAAACTCCTAAGACTCTAAAGTTTAACCCATTTTCCTCAATATTGTCTGATATCCTGTCCCTATTCTTCAGTCTCTCAAATAAGGAAAGTAGTATAGCAACCTTACCCAAGAGGCTAATTGAAGTTTCCTCTTTGCCATGTGTTATCTCCCTGAGATTGTTTAAAACCCTATATATGCATCATTGCCATTGGTTCAATGTCATTGATATCCACCTCTCAACTGCCCATCTACTGATGCTAATTAAACTTTTTATCTTCTAAGGGCCCTATTTTCTGATTGAACTTTTTTATCTTTCTTCCTGATTTATTGACCTTCAGTCAAATGGACCTAGGGTAGGACAAATTACTCTCTAGGAAGGTCTTAGGATCTGTAGGTTGAGGAATCTCCATACTTTGTTGTTTTTGTTTAGTCATTTTCAGTCATGCCAAACTCCTTGTAACCCCATTTGGGGTTTTCTTGGCAGAGATACTGGAGTTCCACTTCCCTCTCTAAAATCTCCTACACCAATAAAACACAGCTCACCAGTCCTCAAGGAGCTTAAATTTTAATGAGAGAAGATCAAATGGGGGCTAGAAAGGGACAAAGGAAGATATGGAGTATTGGTATGGTTTAGAAGGGACCAAGACTCAGTATCATCTATAATCTTTCTACAGAAAGAATGGTGACCTGTCACTTGGAATTTAAGGGGTCTACTGCCAAGACTATGTGGGCTCCCAAACTCCTCCTGGAAGACTTTTTTCCCAAAAAGTCAGAAAGATTTACAACTTTTGGGGAGGAAATCCCCAAATCCTTAGTCAGCTTCTCAAAAGCCAGTGTCAAGCTGATGACAGTGGTTTTACCAGCAATTAGATCATGTAAGATTTTTATTATTTTTTTATTTTTGCCTGACATTTCAGAATGTCCTTCTCTTTGGGCATCCTGCTAAGAATTTAAAACTTTCATGAGTAATCAGTTCTTATTTAGATGAATAGAAATTTATGTGATGAGGCCATATGGACCAAACTAGGAGAGAAGACAGACACATCTGTACTCAGAAGACTCCAGTTAACTCTTTTCCATCTTCTAAAGTGGTAATCCCCAAGATAATACTGCTCTTAACTTTAACACTTTTAATAACCATACATAAGGCATTTATAATTCCAGCATTATTTATATATTTCATATTTCCAATACATATATTTTAAGTCAGTCTTGATGATGAAACCGAAATTATTATTCTTACTGAAAATCAGTTCTTGCAAGGAAACTCTATGCTCTCCAGGGTGGAGGACAGAAGGAGGGAGGGCAAGGAATGCAGGGAGGTCTTCCAACTGCAATTGATTGTACAACCCTAACAAAAATAGCCTTCTGTTTCCATTGTTCTCACTGCCGTCGGCTTCATAACACTTGTTGCCTACTTCCTTGTGATTAAAGATCACAGTTGCCTGGTTTCCTTTCTTGATTTCCTTCCAGAGGTTGTGATTTGCTATAGGAAAAGAGGGCAACCCTCCTGAACAATTCTTTCCAGGCTTTCTGGACACATCCATCCTGGAATTGCCATCCCTGCTTCACATAGCTGTATCTTTTGACCTGCTTTCACTCAGAGGGTGTGTTTGTGAACATGCATGGTTGAGTAGTTTGATAACGGGATTTGAGTGGTTTCCTGTTCTAAAGAGACTAAATGATCATTATCTTAAAAGGAATGTGTGTGTGCATCTTGGTTGGGCACAAGACATCAAAAAATTTCTTGCTCAGCTTTTCTGTCACTTTTTTTCTGAAGGAATTTGTAATAACGAAATAAAAATATAGCTTTCTTTCTGTCTGGGTTTAATAATTATTGAAGGAAGGAAGGGGAGGAAAGAACTTATGGAGTGCCTACAACATTTCAGAAAAATGTGGAGTGTTGGGGATTAAAAAAAAAGTCAGTCTCCTCCCTCAAATAACTTATATTGTAAAGGAGAGAGTTCACATACATAAGGGAGTGGTGGTCAGGAAAATGAATTTTGATTTTAGGAGTCACAAGGATAACGAATGGAGTCGTGGAGCAGCCATTTGACATGCCATTTATGAAAACAATGGTAGTATTGACAGGATTACTTTTAGAAAAACAAGAAGGGAAAAGCAGCTGGGCAGGCGTATGATTGAATATGAGAAACAGACCCCTGAGCAGCTGAAATTGATATCATAAAGTCCTTGCACTAAATTGCATTAACTATTTAACAGGAAAGTTCCATCAGGGCCTATTTACTTTATTTTACAAACAATTCTAACAAATCTGATTATATGGTTTCTCAGGTCACAGAATATGCCAACCTTGGAGAAACTAACTGACTTCTTGCTAGCAGCGAGGAGTGACAGCTAATAGCTTGACTATAAGGGCATAGACAGACTATTATAGTATTACAACCAAGGAAAGGTCTTTCCACCTCCACTGTTCTGCCTCACTCCCTACCTGCACTCCTTTATACTTCTTTTAAAAGAATCTTCCTTATATATTGATGTGTTCAGATCATTCCTCTACAAGCTATTCAATAGCTTCCTATTGCCTACTCAAGTGAGTTCAAACTTCATTTCTTGGCATTCAAGGTTCTCCATAATCTATCACCACTCCATCCTTGAAACCTTCCTTTAAACCATTCCCATTAAGTACAGCATGTTTCAGCTAAGATGGAGTAATTACTGTCTTCTTTGCACATCCTGCACTTTCCCATTTCCTAGCCTTTGCTGCTTTCTGAACCTGAGATGCCCTTCCTATTGAACTCCTACCTATACTTTAAAGTTCAACTTAAATACTACCTTTTCCATAATGCTTTCATTAATCTCTCTATTCAGTAATGACAAAGTAATCTGTCCCTCTCCAGTACACATAGTGGTTTGCATATTTTCTAAACACTTAGCAGGTTATGTTTTATGCTATAGTTACGTGTATTTGTGTCATACCACAAAACTAGACTATATTAAACTCCTAAGGATCAAGGATTCAATTCAACTAAATACATCAAGCATTAATATAATATCTACTCTGTGTCAGGAACCTGTTTTTAAAAGATAGGAATGTGCTCAATATATTTTAGAAAATTTTTCACCCCAAATGATTCACATTTTAAGGAAAATTCCTTCTATCCATCAATGGGTAAGGTTCATTAATATTCACATTTTACTTACATCAAAAATTCGCTCTGGGGCCATGCCAGTTCAATGTATCATTGCTAGTGTAATGCTATATCTTCTTTGGAGAAGCTACAGTTTTTGCTCTTGACTTCAAATGAGAGTAGATCAGTATTCTTTCTCACTCTTGTGTAAGGTACATATTCATTCTGCACTGTAATGACTTATTATTAGTAGAGGTTTTGTGGCCTCAAGAAGGGTATGACCCCTTAGTAAAGAAGAGCAACTCCATTTCTTTTTCTAAGCAGACGTGATGGATGTGTTGAAGCTGCTCTAGGTTCTGTGCATGGTTACCTGTCATTTTTCAGTCTCTAAGTGAGGAAAGGTTCTTTCAGAGACTGACTTATCTTCCCAAGAAGTCATCAGGCTTCGTCAAATAGGATGTGCCAACATCACTCTGGCTTAGCTCCAATGCCCAAATCACTGTTCTTCCCTAGTTCCCTCTGTTCTGCATTCTCACATTTGTGATTTGTACAGTGGCATTTTAATCATTCTCCTCATAGCAATTACTATCCTATAAATTAGCATAAAAAATTCATTCTTATTGTGAATTCCTCCCCAAAACACACTCATTACCTATTAACAGAGCCCAAGTACAATTATCCGCTAACCATGTTGCTGTTTCTAATGTATAATGCCTCATCTAGGCAGATTAGAAACCTCAGAAGTATAAATCAATTAACTCTAATTAAAGAGAATAGCATAAAATAGGTCTCTAGATTTAGGGTTGTTGTGCTGGAAGAAAAGTGGTGATGGAATAAACCACCCCAGCATGGCTGGCAAACCTGACCACAGAGGCTAAGTGAAGAATGGCCACATGAGAATGTAAGCAATATGACAAGATTTTGGAGAAGGCTTGAAGGCAAATGTTGAATCTTTCTAAATCCCTAAAGTTTCCTATTGTCTCTCCCACACTTGCCAATGGCACAATCACAGTATTTTGAATGAATAAGTATTATAACTAGTGCTCCTAAGAGGCAATAAATGTCCCAAAATATATACTAATGGGATTATGCTAGATGATCCTCTCCCTCATATCTCCATATACCCACCCTACCTTACCTCATCATAAAACCACTGATTCAGAGCTGAATAGTACCATAGGGTCACCTAGTCAAAACTGATTTTCTTGGAGATGAAGAAACTGATGCTTGAGAAGTTAAATGATTCACACAAGGTTGAACAGGTCTAAACCTCCTTAAATTGCCATGGAGGCATACTAATACTTTTCCTATATGTTCTAGAATTTTTTCAGCAATTGAAGCCATACTCATTGTCCTCTTGTTTTCATACTCCTTTCTCTTCCTTACCAATCCACTTTTTCTGTTAATCTGAAACGCATTTGCTCCTTTCCAATCCTATAGTACAGCCCAGTCTCTAAGCTCCCATTATTTCTTTCTGAGACCACTGAAATTGGCTCAGCAACCACATCTTTCACGCTCTCAGATATAGATTTTTCTAGTTTAAATAACGAACTCATCAGGTGAAGTTAGGTTTTCTTATTCTGTTTTTAGACTTATTTTATTGCCTCTTTATTAATCCCATTGAATTATTGTTTTTTAGCTTAAATATTATTTTCCTTGGTAGAGAAAATAAAGGTCAGATAATGCAATTCAACAAATAACAGTTGAACAGTTCTGTCTACTGTTTATGACAATTTATCAGCATCCCGCCTGCCTTGAGCAGCAGCCATATTCTTTGATCTCCATCTAATTAAAAAAATAAAACAAAACACTTCTCATCTTTGTTCACGTACCCATCTCATCTCATTGTGAATTTAATTTCTTTTGAAACCATTCTTATAACATTGTGGCATATTTTTGTATTTATCCTTTTTTGCTTATTTCAATTTTTTTCAAGTAAAAAGCATCCCTGCACCCCCCCAAAAAAATATCCACCCAAACTCCTTAAAACAAATATGAAGAACCAGGACATAAAAATCACATTGGACATGTTTGAAAATGATTGTTTCATTCTATATTTTAAATCAGTCATCTTTCAGACATGAGAAGGGCAACATTCTTAATCATGGGTGCTCTGGAATAATGGTCATTGTGTTGCTAAGAGTTCTTAAATCTTTTAAGGTTACTCATTTTTAAAATGTCATTGCATGAATTGTTCTTCTGGTTCTGCTCACTTCAATCTGGACTGAAAATTACTTCATCTTTGAGTTTTTGATAGTAAAGAAGAGGAAAACAAAGAATGGTAGATATGATCCCAACATGTGAAGAGATAAGATTTCTAAATGTTCAGTGAAAGACAGGAAGGATCCCACAAACTCACATTCTACAGGAGAAGTAAGAAGAGAAGGAATGACAAATAAAGTTATGAAGGCAAAAAAAAAGTATTCTGGTGAGTAGGAAAAGAGGAATTTATATGAAGAAACTAAAGTTGATGCTCTAAATCGCTACTGATTAGAGAAATGCAAACTAAAACAACTTTGAGGTACAACTTCACACCTATCAGATTGGCTAACATGGCAGAAAAGTAAAATGATAAATGCTGGAGGAGATGAGGAAAAATAGGTATGCTAATATACCATTGGTGGAGTTGTGAACTGATCCAAACATGTCAGGGAACAATAAGGACTATAAAAGAAATATAAAATTGTGAATATTATTTGACTAAGTACTACCACTACTAGTTCTATATCCCAAAGAAATAAAAGAAAATATAAAATGACCCATTTGTGCAAAAATATTTATAGAAACTTTTTTGGCTGTAAATAATTGGAAATTGAAGGGATGCCCATCAACTGAGGAATGACTGAACAAGTTGTGGTATATGATTGTGATGGAAGACTATTATAGTGTACGAAATGACAAAGTGGATGGTTTTAGAAAAAATATGAAAATTTATATGAAATAATATAAAGTGAAGTAAGTAGAACCAGGAAAATAGTGTACAAAGTAAAAGCAGCACTGTATGATGATCAAATGTGAAAGACTTAGCTACTCTGATCAAGACAATGATCCAAGATATTTCCAAAGAACCCATTATGAAAAGTACTATCCACTTTCCAAGAGAGAACTGATGAACTCTAAGTACAGACTGAAGCATAGCTTTTAAATTATTTTTCTTGTTTCTTTTTTAAACAACATGGCTACTATGGAATTGTTTTGCATAACTTCACAAGTATCATTTATGTCCTATTGCTTGTCTTCTCAATGGGCAGAGATAGAATGGGAGATAGGTAAAGAATTTAGAAAGGAAAAATTTTCAAAAATGAATATTTTATATATTTATCTATATGTATCTATCTCTATATTTTTATCTAATTAATATCAATCTACCTATCTATATATTTATACCCCTATCTATATTTATTTATCTCTATATGTATATCTACATGTCTATATCTACCTATGTGTTTCTACCTACCTACCTACCTACCTATCTATCTATCTATCTATCTATCTATCTATCTATCTACCTACCTACCTACCTACCTATCTATCTGCCAGAAACTGGTAGCAATCATAACTAAGAGGATGAGAACTTTGCTCTACCCAGTTTCCTGTTCATCCTAATGTATTTCCACATCAAGTTTTTCTGTATATATGTATGTGTATTTAGTCTTTTATCCTGATAAGATGAAGGTAAGATTCATGTTAACTTGCTGCCCAGCAAGCTCCATGCCCTTCTTCCAGTTTTCCCTATTGTATTACTTTTATCTTATTTTTCTTTTTTTCTCCCTTGATGTTTATCAAAACAATGATCATCATAATAATTTTATACCCTCTGATTTATTTACTCCCTCTATGTAGAGTTCTGATAGGATAGTTTTTTTAACTTCTATCACATTAGAATATAAAGATTTCATCATTATATTGTTCTTTACATTTGCTCAAATGTATTTGCCTTTCTTTTCAGATCCTGAGTTTACATTTTAAAGTATATATTCTGCTTTGGTCTCTTCATTATAAGACCTAAAAGTCTTCTCTTTCAATAAAGGTATATTTTCCCCGATATTAAAAATGGCACACAGGATTTCCAGGTAAGTTATTATTAGTTCTAAGCCTTTACATTTGATCCTTGGTATTTACAATTTTTCTTTATGGATTTTTGAAGAATTTTTTTTTCTCTGACCTGAAAGCTCTGAATTTTTGGCAATTATATTCCTTGGAGGTTTTATTTTTGGGTTTTCTTTCAAGGAGTAATTTGTGGAGGTTTTTTATTTTCCTCTTTTTCCAACTTGTTTTAATAGATCTGGGCACTTTTATTCAAGATTTCTTGAAAGATGCTATCTAGTGGGTTTTTTTCTGATTAAGGTTTTCTGGTAGCCTGATGATGCTTTGATTATTGTTTCTTGGCCTGTTTTCCAAGTCAGTTCTTTTTGATAGAAAATATGTTATATTTTAGCGCATCTTTTTTTCCGTATTTTGATTTAATTTTAGCATTTCTAATTTTTCCATGTAGTGATTGATCTCTGTTTCAAGGAATCTATTACTTACATAATTTTTGAACTTCCTAAACTAAGTTATTTACTTTCCTTCCAATTATTTCCTATACACCTCTATTTCCCCTTTTCCCTCTTTCCTCTAGAGCTCTTCTTTTGTTTAAATGATCATTTTTAAACTCCTGCTTTATATCTTCCAGGAATTCTACTGAAGTTTACTGTATGTCTGTGAATTTCTTTGAGTGTGACTGTAGATGATTTGCAATTACTCTCTTCTTCTGGCTTGGTTTCTTGCAAGTCTTTGGATACATAATATATCTTTATTTTGAGAGTTTTCCTCTATTTACCAATCTCTTCAGCCTTATTTCCTGAATTGGGGCTTTGTGCCAGGCTAGACTTTATAAACCTCTGGCAATAATATTGGTGTCTTCATTGATACTGATTTGGATTGTCTAGGTTCATGATAATGAGTTGTTTATTCTTCATATATATAGCTTATACATTGAGTAGTGACTAAGGGATTTGAGAGAGGTTAGTCCATGTGAGGCAATCTGGTCCTACACATATAGCTTCTCTTTGATAGAGCTCCTTTGTGATTGCTAGTGGTTGTTGCCAGTTATGATTCCACTGGACATCAAGTTATATAGAGCTTTTATCCATCCACAGCTTCTGGTTTCAGCTGGAATATTCAGCTCAGGTGTTACATCTTTCTTACAAGATGAGGCTTAACAGCTTAGGTATGTGTGTGTGTGGGTGGGTGCTATCTTCATATTCAAGTGGCTACTAGACAAAACTATATGGTCAGCATTTCATCATGCACTACTTCATTGACTCGTTGCCATGCCAAGTAAAAAACAGCACACAATAAAAACAAAACAAAAACAAACAAAAACCAAAATGAGGCTTAAGCCTGAGCTCTTTTAGAAAGGCATAGTTTTCATGTACCTAGTATCAGCACTGGAAAAAAGACATAGGGCAATTTTCTTTCATTAGGATAATCTGTCAATTCTCAAAATCTTTACTATGACAGGCTTTTCCTCTCTAAAAGGAGAACTTTGCCTCCAGAAGTCTTCCTTCCACCCACCACTCACCCCCAAACACAGAGCACACTATCAGCTAAGTAGTGCCCACATGCTTTAATTTGGCTTTTAAATTTCAATTTCCTGCCCACAAGGGGAAATGTCCCAGTCTCCAGCTGACTTAGTGTTAAAAAGTCAGAATAACTCCTACTTGGGGTCCAACTGCCACAGTGGAGCCTTTCAGGAATATTGCTTTGGCGTCTCTTTTAAGAAATTTTCAAGGACTGCTAAGTCTTATATATTGTCATTTTCTGTACTCTGTGACATTTTTTAAACTCTTAGTCATGCTGCTTTAAGACAGTTTTGTTCCATATTCATGGGTACACACACACACTCACACACACACACACACATAATTATAAGTATATGTGTGTGTGTACAAACACACATATACACACATACATGTGTGTGCCTAGCAGTCAGCTTTGACTCGTGGTCTACATTTAAGTAAAGCAAAACTGGGTACCTCAGAAGTCTAAGGTAAGCAAAACTAACTTACTGTGGGGAACCAACACAAAATCAAAAAGCTTCACTTGTGCCTTACATTTTTATTTTTATGGGTCTTTTGTTTCTGTCATATATTCCCCCTCTACTTGTACGTCTTGAAACTCATTCATATTTTCTCATCCCATTCAGTGCTGCCCATCTCATCCACGTGCTTCTATAAGTCCTCCATTATCAACCCAATGCCCAGAAAACCTTTCATTGAGTCATTTAATACTCTGTAAATTCCATTATAATACTTAGGTTATCTATCTACTGTCTTTTGCTTTGGTTACATGACACCCATCTCCCAGTGACACCTTCTTTTTTAAGTACTTCCACCAATAATGTATTCTATCTATTCAGCAAACCTGAATTATTTTGTGTATAGATAGGAGCTGTAAGTCAATTGGTATAGGGAATTCTTAATGAGGAAATTACCTTTATTGAGGCAGATCAGCCCCTGTTCTGCAAATGATACTCTTAAAGAGTTCCCTAAGGTAAATGGGAAGATAAATGATTTAACCAAGACCACACAATCAATATTGTCAGGGCTGGGACTTGAGCTGAAGACTTCTTGGCTTCAAAGCCAGCTCTCTGTCTAGCATGTCCTGCTATCCCTAAAATTAAAAAAAAAAATCATACCTCCTTGTTGATATGTATTATTGGCTATCATATGTTAATACTAATTTTTACATAGACCCACTATCCCATTTCATGTTGTTCTTGCTGTTTCAAAAGGAATCAGATTATACAATTTGCAAGTCAGTCTATGGATTTGATTAAGAGACATTTTTCCCCTGAGACCTAAACTAGCACTCCCTGCTGTACTTTCAGGATATTGAAAAAGAGGTTGTTTTCACCACATCCTCAAATGGGCTCTCCAGTTTCTGTCCTGAATAAACCAAAAATAAATGAACCTCTTTAATCATGGAATGAGAGGACCCACAATATTGTGTACTGCGGGGAGAATTAATGTTATGCATAAAAGACATTCAATATCTTTTCTTTCTACAAGGAATCAGATTTCTAAATAAAGGAAACTTCACAACACCAGTTTACACTTATATTTGGTGCTGACCTTTTTCTAAAGCCATAAGAAAAGAAAAATCAACATGAAATAATTCTCTCAGATGTCAGAACCACATTTCTGTGGACTTTCCAATCCACCCCAGTCCTTAATCCTTGTGTGTTGTGCCTTTGGATACTGGAAAAACTGAATCAGAGACATAGTTCATTTCAGGCTTTCTGAAAAGAATAACAGCTTGGTTTCTGCCAAGGCAGTAAGCTGTTTCCTGGATTGGTTCAGCATTGATGGAGATATATTAACTCTACCTTAGCAAACTAGGTAACACTGTGCAAATGACAGCTATAACAGACCTTAGTGATGTGTAATCTTCCCAAATTCCCAGAGATTTCATAAAACTGAGCATAAAGTAGAAAACAAAACAAAACCATTCCCTAACCTGTCTGATAGTTGGAGTTAGAAAAGTTGTCTTTTATTGGTTTGTTTTCTTGTTTGTTTTTGTTAAGGCAATCTTGACAACTAGAGGGAAAAGCACATTAGAAGCAGAAAGAGCCCTAGAATGGATGTCAGAAAACTTGGTTCAGGTTCTGGCTATACCAGCCATTAACTGCTTTTGGAAAAATCAATTAACTTCCAGGATACCCCTCAGTTTCTTTATCAGTTAAATAGTGATAATATTTCTTAAACCACTCACTGCATAGGGTTGTGGTGAGAAAAGAGATTTATAAACTGTTAAGCAATGTCTCAATGTAATATGACCAGACTTTGTCCTGTGATATTTGGAATGTCCTTTGATAGCAGCACTTTCTGACATCCCACATGGAATAATGGAAATATTAGGGCAGGGCTTTTTCATATTCACAAGCAGGAGGAAAGATTGGTGATTTGGGAGAGTATTTCTTATATGGCCTTTTTTTGGACTTTAGTTTTTTCATTTTATTTCTAAAATCCTATTTTTCTCTGTCTCTCATAGCACCAAATATTCTCCTCCTCATGCCCATGAGACACAGTACCAGCTTAGCATTAAGGTTAAATGTCACCCAGTGAAAATCTGGTTGAAGCTATCTTTAATTCTAATGATAGAATGAGGAAGTACTCTCACAGAGCAAACATCACATATCTTTGCTTCTAAACTTACAATAATTTCCTTCTCAAGGAGCGGGCTTACACTGATACTGTTTCTGCTACAGTTTCTTAACTTGGATTCAAATATTGCTTTTCTTTTCTGTCACCAAAAGAAAGGAGTTGAAATGACTTCTTTTCCATGATGACAGAGAATTCTGTACACATGCACTAGTGGCTGCCCACCAGAAATGTTTTAGAGGGCATTTGATAAGCTTTGTGGCCCCTCACCAGTCAGCAATTCTGCTTTCCAGCTGTAAGGGCAATGTGGCCCTAATATCTGTCTTACTGCTAATTAGCAGGGTGAATCTCATTGGATTGACAAGTGCCCCTTTCCTCTAGAATTGCTTCAAATGTTTTAGTCTGATATTCTGACCTTCAGCTCCATTCTAATTATCAGTATAATTCCATGTAGCTAATCAATTAAATAATAGCTGGATATTATTGCTTTTTGCTGGTCCCAGAGGTCGTTTATATTCATAAACCATTGTTAACTTAATTAAACTAACTAAATTAATACCTGTCAATGGATTAATAGAAAATATTGTGGACTGAATTACAAAAATGCCATCTTACAACCATCAGTCTTTTTTTTTTTGCCCCTCTGTACGTTAACCTAGGAATCAACTAGATCTTCAGGATTTTTCAGTAGGAGTAGAAGGCTAAGGATGATGATTATAAGGGAAAAGTGAGTCCAATTACACATCTAGATTACCATACCCACACTCTGTTGATTGTATGCATTAGAAAACATCCTGCTCACTTGTTGAACTCCATTCTATATTTCAAAATAATATTTTATTTGTGCTCTTTTGTCTCTGCATCTCAATCATTTCCCTCATTTCTCTAGAATGAATGCTCCCTCATGACAAAAGTAGTTAGTTAACAACAATAATCAAATAGAAACTTTTATGACTTGTATACAATAGTCTGTCCTAGCAGTCTTCCATCATGAAAGAAAGGTATGTTTCACTTTCTCTTCTTCAAAACTATCATTGGTTATAACTACAAAATACCCATGATGGAAAATGTCATCCATATCCAGAGAGAGAAATATGGAGTCTGAATGCAGATTGAAGCATACTATTTGCTTTCTTTCTTCATGAGTTTTTTTTTTTTTTTGCTTTCTCATAATTCCTCCCATTCATTCCAATTCTACTATACAACATGACTATTGTGAGAATATGTCTAATAAGAATGTATATGTGGAGCCTATATCAGATTGCATGCCATCTTGGAGAGGGAGGGATAGATAATTTAAAACTTATAGAAGTGAATGTTGAAAACTAAAAAGAAATAAATTAATTTATAAAGAAATTTTTAAAATCTGTCATTGCTTTTTCCATTACTCAGAATTATACTTATTTTGAGCAATTTCTAAAATTTAGGTTTTTGTAACCACTGTGTCTATCACTCTATTGTTTATGCTTATTTCATTCTGCATTGATTCATAGCAACAGTCCCACATTTCTCTGGATTCCTCATGTTGCTATGTCTTACTTCCCAATAAGATTCAATTACATTAATGTACATTTTTTCAATTATTCTGGAACTGCTGGGTAAATTACTTTTACATAATTTCAAAGGTCTCTCCAGAATTTTTTTATCACTTCATAGTTCAACCAACAGGTTATAAACCATCCTTCCACAGTTGCTTTAATAATGTTCCCATCTTTTGTCATTCTTGATAATTTCATATAGTGAAATAAAAACTTCCAGTCCTTCTAATTTTTCTTTCTCCTTCTATTAGCAATTGGAAGCATGTTTTCATGTGGTCACTTATAACTTACAAATCTTCTTTTGGAAACTATTTATTTAAATCCTTTGACTTCCACTCTGTCATCTCAAGAAATGAGGAAGTGTTCTAAGGACTCTGTGGAGCAACCCCGAAATTCTTCCAGGCACTAAATCAACCAGAAAATCTTTTTTTTTCTCCATTGGGGTTTTCTAAAATATTTTAAAACCTCCTTGTAATGCTCTATGATTGCTGAGGGATAGGTATTCACCAAAAAAAGTCTCCATACTGACCATTCTGCTTCCATGTTTTGAGCCAAAACGATGCTAATCCATTCCAGACCTTTGGTGTTCATGCAAAGTATTTCCTACCGTCATTGCCTGTAACCAAAGGAAAACCAACTTCTCAGAAAACCTGACAGGGTACCATTTATTAGGAATGCTCTTATTTACATGGCAGAAGAAACAACCTTGTTTATATTTTGCTATTTAGTCACTACTTATTTTCATAATAACTAAGGTAGGCTTAAAAAAAGAATTGGGCTCCTTTTGTATATTACTATTTTCAAACCAATTTCCATTCTTTTGAATGGGAAAAAATTTTTAATAGTATAACCTTATTAATATTTTTTTATTTTCTTATTAATAGAGGGGCAGTGTGTATAGTGTAAGGGTGCTGACCTTGGTGCCAGGAAGACCGATGTTCAGTGTTCTGACTCTTTGTAGCTATGTAATCCAAGGGAAGCTGCTTAGTAACCCTCAGTGTGACTCAAATAATTCCCTAAGATTTACCTATTAATCTGTAGGTGAGTTCTGCGCTGCATCGTTGAAAGGAGTTTCCACACCAATACTTCCCTTCACCAACAAAAGCACAGATCCATTGATCAATCATCCAGGATTAATTAAGTGCCTACTATGTGCCAGGAAGTGTTTTAGGTGCTGGGATACAAATACACAAATAAACTATCTTTTTTTCTCAAGAAACTTATATTTTATCAGAGAGGCAACACACATAAGTATATACAAAATAGTTATAAGGTGCTTTTGTTGTGGGGAGATTGGGAAAGGCTTCAGGCAAATACTATATTCAGACTTGAAGGAAGCTGAGAATCTAAGGAGCAAAGATAAGGAGGTGGCATATTCCAGTCATCCAGAACACTAAATGCAAAAGCACGGGGGTGGGAAATAAGGTGTCATGTAAGAGGAACAGTAAAATACCTACTTTTACTTTATTAAGTAAAAGGAGAAAAATCTCTAATAAGAGCAGAATGGTAGGTGGGGGCCTGGTTGTGAAGTGCTTTAAAGGTTAAGTTGAAAAAAAAAAGGTTTCTGTTTGATTCTGACAGTCATAGGGAGCCACCGATTTTTATAAATAAGGGAATAACATAGTTAGATTGGTACTTTAAGAAAATCACTCTGGCAGCTACATGGAGAATAAATTGGAGTGGGGAGAATGTTGAAGCAGGGAAGACACATGGGAAGCTATTGTGCTGGTCCAGAAGAAAGATGATGAAGGCCTCAACTAGAGCAATTGCTGCCTTCATGGAGAGAAGTGGCTGTATGTGAGATCTCTTGTGGAGATGGGATTTGGCAACCAGTTGATATTTGGCCCAATGTGCAGGCTGAGTGGGAGAGAGAGAAGCTAAGGATGATATTGATGTTGAAAACTGGGATGACTGGAAGAATGGTGGTAGTCTCAACTACTGTTAAGGGAATAGGGAAGTTTGGGAAGGTAGTAGGTTTGGGGAAAGGTAATTAGTTCTTTTTTGGACATGGTGAAATCGAGATGCCTAAAGGACATCAAATTTGAGATGGTCAATATGCATTTAGTGATGATAAACTGTAGGTCAGAAGAGACACTAGGGCAGCATATATAGATCTGGGAGTCAGTTGCTTTGGAAGTTTACGAGGTCACCAAGTGATGGTTTAGAAACAGAAGAAGGACCCTTACTGCCTATGTGACTTTGAATATATAACTTAACCTTCCTGGACTCCAGTTTCCCCATCTATAAAACAAGGGGGTTGCACTAAGTAGGCCCTAAGATTTCTTCCTACCCTATTTCTATGATTCTATAACAACTTTATGGTACACTCACAACTGGAGGGGGACACGAAATGGATACTAATCCAACAAAAAGTCTCAAGATAGAGTACTCAGACAATTAGAAACCAAGACAGAGAAATGTCATGAATCCTTAGAAAGAAGAGACCATCAAATGTCTCAGAGAGATAAAAATTTATCTGAGACTGTATCCACCTGTGTGGAGGACAATAATGACCTGAGAAGTGACAGCATCAGGATCAAGTGGAGGCTTAGAGGACCTAGATGAACTGGAGCTAGGTAGAATGTAGGAAGAATGTCATAAAAAGTTGGCAAGTTCATGAGATAGCTAGGTCATTGGGATTCTATGAATGGCCAATATTTCTTACTTCTTGCAACACTGAGTTGGAGTTTCCCAGGACTCGTGAGTTATATATGCCTATAGATTGGTTGAGTTTCCTGAATCTGAAAGGATATTTAGACACATAGCCAATGTGGTAATCATTTCAATATAACTGTTTTTATTCCTCTTGTTTCCTTGGGCATGAGTACCAAACTGAATTCAGTCAAGTCATGTTTGTATGGTTCAAAGCATTATGTCATACCCGTGTGATTGGGGTCATTAAAGCTCAGAGTTTCCCAGTGGGTGGGGGTTGAGCCAAGAAAACAAATTAATACATCAAAACTGACTACTCCTCTAGACTAAGAACAGTTTGGGGATATAAGTTACCAGAAGTTTGAGTGCCAAAAAAATGTTTAGCTGTCCTTCAAGTGCCCTTGTAATGTTGGGAAGAATGGATAATTGATGGACTAACCATGAAATTGTTAATTCTGTTCTTATTGTTGAACAGGATCAAGCAAGTGACCAACAATGACACCAAGTGGTTACTTTTTAATAATCTTCAAAATATCCCCACTTTAGTGTAGCAGAAATTTAGACGAGGGGAGATGAAGTGAATTGCCCACACCATACAACTAGAGACCTTCAGAGCTAAACTATACCATCAAGATATGGAGTTACTTTGTCTTGGTATAAAAGTATTTTAAACAGCATCTTTGTACAAAAAAAGTTAGCTGTGTGTCTTATCTTGGAGACTAAAATTTTGTAGTATCTTTTTTCCAGTTTAAAACCATATCTAAGCAAATGGGTTGGCAAAAAGATATATAGCATCATTTTACTGGACTAGCTGGAGGTATTGTGAACTCTTCTTTTCATTGGTGGATCTCCACTTGGAGGAGTTGATAACACAAGAATCCTAATAGCACAGCTCCAAGGAGCTATGTTGAACACAATGACTAGAGAGAACA
This sequence comes from Gymnobelideus leadbeateri, assembly GCA_011680675.1. Taxonomy (NCBI): domain Eukaryota; kingdom Metazoa; phylum Chordata; class Mammalia; order Diprotodontia; family Petauridae; genus Gymnobelideus; species Gymnobelideus leadbeateri. The sequence goes on from WOXC01002638.1 coordinate 763,942, forward strand.
AAAGAATTTTGATCATGTGGGTCTATCAAAGTCCTCTTTAACTAAGCATAGAAAAATGAAGAAGAGACTCTGTTTGGTATCTTAAATCCTTATATAAATCATTGTATACAATAAGTCCCTTTGTCATGTGTTTCATATTATGAATTGAACTTGAATTTGTGGCAGTGGAATTCTCAAATGTGACAAAGAATTGACATTCAGTCATTGGCCACTATCCTGTGCTTCTGAAAAGTAAAATACTTTGACCTAGCATTAATGCTGAATCTCAGACATTTGTCAGAGTGAGTCACATTAATAGCACCATTTTTAAATCTCAATTCATCTAAATTCATTCTAAATAATTTTTATCTAAATTCAGTTTTGACATTCTCCTCATTGCAAAAGCTGTCTGCTTGACATTCTTGAGTAATTTTCCTTGAGAACTGTGGAAGACTTACACTTAAAAAAATTCTTTTTGCCTGTCCTCAAAAAAAAAAAAATCATGCAAGAATTCCTCACATTCTTCATAAAAGTTATTCTTCACTCCCAACTCAAGATGTCTAATCCTTAAGGGCATATTTTAAAACTTATAAAATGTTGCAGTTTCTGGGGAAGGACATAAAAGTGATTTAATCTGGTTTTCCCAAAGTCACCAAAAACAAAAATCAATGGAAAGCATTTCACAAAACCCAAGATCTTGGAATCTCAGGGCTATGTCAAGAGTATTGTGGACTTAGAAACCACAACTCAAGCTGCCAGGCTGCCATATCAAAGAATTCATCAAGATACACACCCAAATAAATGATGCTTTATACTTCAGGCCCTTCCTGATCTTGGAGGAGGGTCTAATTTTAGCCTAGTCATTTTAGAGTAACAATAGTCCATGTCATTCACTCATTTGTTATAAGTGTGTGTATACACATATATAAACATGTATGCATATACATGTGTTTGTGCATGTGTCTATGCATATATACACAAAATATGCATATATTATTTACATATATATGTTTTATATATATATGTGTGTTTTATCCTACTCCATACAAAGATTGTGACAGCCTTAATTAACCACTAACCCAAGGGATTAGAATAATTCCTTATCTGCTGAACCTTTGAACTCTTCCAGACCTAAAGACTTGTCTGATTATAACCTTGTTGTATTTGAATGGCACTAGGCTATGCCTTTCTTTCATTTTTTTAAAGTGTCTAGCAGAAGACTAAGAAAGTCTGAACTCACCTTTGATCTAGGGGATCAGGGTAATTCCTAAGCCTTCTGGACCTTCCTTGAATAACCTACTGAGGAATAAGGAGTGATTGGAGAGAAGAAAATATTCATCTGTGTATAATTTTTGTCTTAATTTGGATTTAAACTGGGAAAGAATTCCATAAGGTATTGGGTTCAGATCTCTTTCCCATATGTCTAGAGATCTGACTCAGGGAAGTAAAAGAGCTAAATGCCTTCTCTTTTTGTCATTATTCAAAAAAGATTTTTCCCTGATTCCCAAATTGAGCCAGCACTGCTATGCTATATTTGAGAATTTGTGGGATTTATGAGTAAGCCTTTAAGAGTTGCAGTGGCTCTCCTGTAATCTTAGGCTCAAGGAACTTAAAATTCATGTGATTTTCCCCATTATTATTATGGTTCTGTGATAGGAAAAAAGTGAATTGATTCCCTCCAAAGTTAGTATCTGAAAGATTATGCATTTTCCCCTCCTTTTTCTAAAGACATTTCCCTCCATCCTTGAGACTCTTCTTTCCAAGATCTTATATTTTGAACCTCAAATGACTTTGACTCTGATAGGGATTTTTTAGTAAAGATGAGAATAAGCTGGAAAACATTCCCTTTCTTGGCTTTTTGGGAGATCCAGAAGGTTATCCTTGAAATAAGGGACCATTTTTCTAAGCTTTTTTTGTTTTTCTCATTTATCATCATCTGCTTTCACCCAGTTTCCTGAAAGCTGCATGATTTGGGGATATAGGGGGATTTCTTTGTGCCACAATGATAAGTGCTTTCTATATGTCATTTGGAGAACTGTTTAGTGAGTAACCAAGAACAACTGGGGTTAAGTAACTTGCCCAAGGCCACATGGCTAGGTTTTTATTGGTGTGTGCATTAAGTGTCTGAGGCCCGATCCAAACTCAGGTCCTTCTGACTCCAGGGCCGATGCTCTACTCACTGGGCCCCCTAGTCACCCCCCTTTAAACTCTTAAACATTGTCAAAGACACCCTGAAGATTTTTTTTTCAAATATGGGTTATAGCCATATTAAAAAATTAAAGCATCTTAATATTACTTTGCAAAGAGTTTTTGTCTTATCTCCTCCTCACCCCCCAAGGGTCTTGGGAACTGATACTTGGTCACACTTTGAGAACCACTGGCCTAGAGTACTGAAGGGTTAAATGATTTGCCTATGGTCATGTCGCTGGTAGAAGTCAGAATTGGAACTTAAGTTCAGGTCTTCCTGGCTACCAAATCAGCTCTCTAATCCACTCTGTCAGAGGTGTCAAATATTGGCCAGTAGACCAGCTATGGTCCCAACACTTCCAAATACAGTATAAACTGGATTAAAATCTAATTGGGGGATGTTTAATAAAATAAATAAAAATGCAATAGTACATAAATAATGTTAACATGTGGTTTTCTAAGTCAACATGTATCTTGATGTCTTCATGTTTCTCCCCAGAACCATTTCTATATCAGTTTGATGCCACTGTATGATACCACACTGCCTCCAGAAGAAATATAATCATGCCTTTTCCCAGAAAGAACTAGGATCAGGATAATAGGCTTCAAGCTGGAAGGACCTTAGAAACCAATTAGTTCAACCTCACTCTTTTTTTTATTTTAAGGAAGTAACTCAGAACCAGAGAAATGAGTGATTTTCTGAAGGTCATGTTGGTGCTGATGGTGACAGAGGTAGTATTCCACTAAAGCCAGACTTTCTTCCATTGCACTACATAACATCTAAGGGATTATATGACCTAGTGCCCTCATTTCAGAGGCAAGGGAATTAAGGTCCCATATTTGTTGTTGTTCATTCATTTCAGTTATTTCTGACTCTTTAAGACCCCATTTGGGGTTTTCTTGGGAAAGATACTGTACTGGTTTTCCATTTCCTTCTCCAGATCATTTGACAGATGAGGAAACTGAGGCAAAAGGGTTAAATGACTTGCACAGAGTCATATACCTAGTAAGCATTTGTATGATGACTTTCTAAAAGTCAAACATCAAATCAGAATTAGAGCCCAGGTCCACTGACCTCTTCTCCACTTTGAAGGCCCTCTAATTCTGTTAAAGGAACCATAAAGTCCCTGTCCAGCCCTCCTGAACCTGGGACATCAGGGAACCACCCTCCCCCTAGTTTCTTAGACCTAGTTGCTAAGTTCTGCTAAGTTCACAGTGAACTCTATTTGAAGGCTCTTTCCTGCCCACCTGGGAGCCTCTGATCTAAAAATAATCCTTACTCCATGAGGATCCTAGGTAGGAAATCCTGCATATATTAGTACATAGCACTATATATATATATATATATATATATATAATTATATATAGTATACATATATAATTATGTAATATATTATATATAATTACATAATATATATTATATATATATAATTATATAACATTATACAATTAGTACATAGCACTTTATATATATATAATACATACATACATATACATATATGTATTTATTATCTCACATGAACGTTCATATGATACCTCTCTGAGGTAGCAGTACAGGGATTATTATTGAAATTTCCAAGAAAAAGAAAGTGAACTCAAGGAGATTAAATGTGTCTCCAAGGTCAGGGCACGAATTTGGCCTGGAGGTGAAATTTAAAAGCAGACCTTAATTTGGTCTAATGCAGAGGAGGGGTTTGGGAATAGGACAGGCTTGGCAATAGGGCAGAGCTGGGCAGGACCAGCTGGGTGACCAGATGGTGAAGGGAGGTGGGACTATGCTTTCAATTAAGGAGTAGCTTACATGCTTTATTGTTTATTCAGGGAAATGTTGAAGTTCTTAGGCCCAAGCTCAGATCTGGTTTAAGGGTAGAGAAGGAAGACCAGATCTCTTGGCTCCATACTTAAGGGCATTAAGGGGGTGAGGGTGGAGGTACCCAGTGGTGTCTTGGGAAGTGTGCATCTCCACTAGAAATTAGCTAGTACAGGGCATTCTTTAAAAGTAGGAGAGCGGGGGAGAGTCAAGATGGCAGAGTTCTACTGTTTCTAACAGTTCTACTGTTTCTAACAGGACTTCCATGTGTGCTTCCACCTCCTCCAATTCATGTAAAAAATTACTCTAAACAAACTTTGGAGCTACAGAATGCACAAAATGACAGAGAGAAGCTAAGTTCCTGCTAAAGACAGCCCAGAAGGCCGGCAGGAAAGGGGCCAGCACAGTGGTCTGAGAGCAGACCCCAGCCCTATGTGAGCTGTAGGTCTTAGCTTCAAGGTGTCCACAACCAGTGACTGCCTGGAGGTCACCAGCAACTGTAGCAGTTTCCAGAATTATCAACCCATAGATGCTAAGAACAAACTGAGAGGTCAGTGTAGTGTGGAATTTGGGAAGTGGGAGTCTGGAAGTGTGGTCTGGCCTTTCCTCCTGGAGGGAGAAGCGACTGAGGTGCCATGGCCATGCAGCCACCACCATGTGGTTGCTTCATCTCGTGGCCTTCAGATTTTAGGGGGACCAAGCAACCAGTCTTAGGGGTAATAGCTCTTGCTTTAACCTGCTTGGATCTGGATTTTGGTCTAGGGTGGAGGTCCTAGGGTGTGTGACTAGTATGCCAGAGCATGTGGAGGCTTCAGAGAGGGTACCCAACTAATAAATGCAGCAGCTGCAAAAACCCCAGCTTTTGGTACAAATCTCCCCACTCTGGTAGCAGAGATCTACTGTGGCAAAAAGCTCAAAAGTCAAGTGATTGAGTGGCAACATGAGCAAGCTAAGGAAGCAAAGCAAGCAGAGCATTCTGACATTAGACTCCTATTTTGGGGACAAAAAGGATAAAAGCATGGAACAGGAGGAAGACAGCAAAGTCAGAATTCTTTCACCAAAAGCTTCCATCAAAAGAATAAGGTGCTTACAGGCCATAGAGGAGCTTAAGAAGGACTTTGAGAACCAAATAAGGGAAGTGGAGGGAAAATTGGGAAGAAAAATGAGAACAATGCAAGAAAATTATGAAATGATAGTGAATAACCTGACTGAGACAATAACACTTTAAAAAATAGATTAACTCAAATGGCAAAAGAGGCTCAAAAAAGCAATGAGGAGAAGAATGCCTTAAAAAGCTGAATTTGCCAGATGGAAAAAGAATCTCAAAAGCTCACTGAAGAGAATCATTCCTTCAGAATTAGACTGGTGCAAATGGAAGCTAGTGACTTTATGAGAAATCAAGACACTATTAAACAGATCCAAACAAATGAAAAAATAGAAGGCAATGTGAAATATCTCATTGGAAAAACCACTGACCTGGAAAATAGATCCAGAAGAGATAATTCAAAAACTGTTGGACTACCTGAAAGCCATGATCAAAAAAAAAAAAAAAGAATCTAGAAATCATCCTTCAAGAAATTCTCAAGGAACATTGCCCTGATGTTTTAGAACCAGAGGGCAAAATAGAGGTTGAAAGAATCCACCAATCACCTCCTAAAAAAGATCCCCAGAAGAAAACTCCTAGGAATATTATAGTCAGGTTCCAGATTTCCCAGATCAAGGAGAAAATATTACAAGCAGCCAGGAAGTTGTTTACAAATATGGTAGTTACACAATCAGAGTAACACAGGATCTGGCAGCTTCTACACTGAGAGATTGAAGGGCTTGGAATATGATATTCCAGAGGTCAGAAGAGCTGGGATTAAAACCAAGAATCACCTAACCAGAAAAACTGAGTATCATGTTTCAGGGGAATATATGGTCATTCAATGGAATAGAGGACTTTCAAGCATTCTTGATGAAAAAACCAGATTTGAAAAGAAAATTTGATATTCAAATACAAGAAGCAAAAGAAGCATGAGAAGGCAAACAGGGAAAAGAAATTGTAAGGAACTTATCAAAGTTGAACCAGTTACATTCCTACATGGAAAAACAATATTAGTAATTTATGAAGCTTTTCACAGTATGAGAAAATATTTGAAGGGAATAGAAATGTGTGTATATGTATGTATACATATATATATATATATATATATACACACGTATATGTCTATATGGGAGGTTATATGGGCATATGAATACTTATGTGAATTATGTATATATGTGTACAGGTATACATAGACAGAAGCCACAGGACCAATTCAATAGGAAGGGATGATACTTAAAAGCTGAAATTAAGAGGTGAGAAAGAAATATAATTAGAGGAGATGGGGAGAGACAGAATGGGGTAAATTATCTCATAAGCAGAGCCAAGGGAAAACTGTTACAATGGAGGGATAGAACAGGAAGGCAAAAGGTTATGGGCCAACCTTATTCTCATTGAATTTGGCTTAGGGAGGGAATAACATACACACTAAATAGAGTATTTCACCGTACAGGAGAGTAGGGGGGAAGGGGAGGAGAGAGTGGATGATGGAAGGGAAGTCAGGCTGGGGGGGAAGGAAGTTGGAAGCACCCACTTTTGAAAGGGACAGGATCAAAGTAGAGAATAGAACAAGTGGCAGGTGGGATAGGTGAGAGGGAAATATAGTCAGTCTTTCACAATATATCCAACATGGAAATGTTTTTGCATAGCTACACATGTATAACCTATATTGAGTGGCTTAACTTCCCAGTAAAGGTGGATGATGAGGGAGGAAGGGAAAGAATCTGGAATTCAAAATTTTAAAACGAAATGTTATATATAATTTTACATGTACCTGGGAGATAAGATATACAGGCACTGGGGCATAGAGATCCACTGTGCCCTACAGGAATATTGGAGGGGGTAGTATGGGGGAAGATATGGGAGAGAGCAGATTTGGGGAAGGGATATTCAGTGGTATCACTATTTTGGGGTGTTGGGTAGGGAGAAAATGGAGAGAAAATTTGTAATTCAAAATCTTCTGGAAATGAATGATGTAAACTAAAAAATAAAGAAGAGAGAAAGAAAAAAGGAGATGATACAGGACACAGGGACACAATACATTCACTTGTATTGTGAACCACAACTTCCTGAGGTCACCTGTACCTCCTGATCCCAGAAAATTTTTGTTTCCCTCGGAGTTTTACCTTATCCAGCTTTGCCTAGTCTGCTCCTACAAGGCTGGTGGGAATTTCAGGTGAGACAGTTAAGATAGGAAGAACCAGTCCCCATAGATACTTGTTGTCTTCCCCTAAAAGAATATAAGCTCCTTGGGAACAGGAATTGTTTCATTTTTTCTATTCTTATCTCCAGTCCCTAGGACACAGGTGTCACTAATAAATACTTGTAGATTGATTTATTGATTATAACTCATACTTTATATATTTTTATTTATACTACAGATTTTTGTTAATTCTCTCCTTGGATATTGGTTTCTTTGAGTTAATGGTTCTATCTAAGACTAGTCTTCATTTTTTTTTTCTTCCTGCTATTTTCTTTGGTGTCTTCCTTAGCATGCCTACATGGGCAGTTGTCTTCCTCCTCTTGCATTTTCAGTGTAAGATATTCTTGGGCAGATTCTCAAGACTCCAAGCAAATATCTTATCACTTCTTTAATGTTCTTGTCAGTTGACATCTGTAACTGCCTTGATACCTCTCAACACAGAGTCCCCAACCATCACCATTAGCCTCCTTTACATTTCATTGATACTGAGGGATGTTTTTCTCTGGTAGTCCCTATTAATTCTTTCATAATTATTTGAAGCAAAGAAGCTCCTTCTTCCCCAGAGAATCCAACTCCATCTTCTTTGAGATCTCTCATCCCTGATATATTTTCCCAATAACCCTTCTTTATCTTCTTTCTCTATGTCAACTCTCAAATATCCTCCTTTACTCCATACTTGCTGGAAGCCATATCATCATGTTATTGCTAATCTTATCATGTCTGTTGTGATTGTGATTGTGATTGATCATAGTAATTAAACTGTTGTGTCTGTCACATCTGTCTAATGGGTTTTCCAGTTCTTGATTTTTTCTCACTGTAACTCTAGCTTTAGAGAGGAATAACAGTGTGGTGCTTAAAGTGTTAGCCTTAGAACTAGGAAGATTTGGGTCCTGCCTCTGGCGCACACTGGTTGTGTGACCCTGGATAAGTCACTTAACCCCTGATTGCTCAAGGCAACTCTTAGACTATACGTTGCAGAGAAGGTGCTGATCTACATTGCTCAACTGGGAGTTTCCTATACTAATAAAATCACAAGTACAATACCTATCCCTTATGACCCCAGCTATCTCAATTGTTTTATTTTATCTGTAATTAGCAAGTTTATGCCAAAGACTTTATAGCAACTAGGTGATGCAGTGGATTGGAGAAGAAAATGGCAAAAAAACTCCAGTATCTTTGCCAAGAAAATCTTAAATGGGATCATGAAGAGTCAGACGCAAAGGAAAAAAATGACTAAACAAAGGCACAGCAGACTTGGAGTCAGGGAGACTTGAATCCAAGTGAGCGTTGGATACTAACTGAATGATCCCGGGTAAGTTCCTTCACCTCTGACTGCCTTAGTTTCCCCAACTGTAAAATGGGAATGATAGTGCCTACCTCACAGGATTATTGTGAGGATTAAATGAGAGCATATCTGTAAGGTGTTTAGAATAGTACTCTTATGTATAAGGTCTAAAGCAGAAATCCTCCTTCTGGCCATTGAACTCTTACTTCCTTACTGCCTCTGCTAATTACATGCCATGTGCCTACTCCTACCTTGTCATTTCTCTAGTTCTTTTATTCTGTTCCCCATAGGCTGGAAATAAATTGTTCTACTCTCCTTCAATCTCAAGCTATCTCTATACACAGTTAGCAGCATCACTTCCCCCTTCCTCCCCACCAATTCTAATCTACTTTATTCTAAACATCTATTTGTAGGATTTTGAGTTGCAAAGGATGTTAAAAGTCACATAACCCAATTTCTTTACTTTAAAAGTAGGGCAGATGAAAACCTGCTGTAATTCATCCAACCACACGCAGATGTTAAAGACATGAATTTAGAGGGGAAATGGCTCCAGAAGACAGTAGCCTCAGAGATGTCACCCCTCTTGCTTTTGTTCTTGCCTTTCCCCATCACCTCTAACCTATTCATTTTTCCTTGGAGACCCAAAATTCTTAGTAGACTGTGGGGAACTACAATACCTCAGACCCAAATTGACCCTTTCAATTTGTTAGAATGCATGTCGCCAATTGTGTTTGAGAAGGCCGGCTGCTTTACAATCAGGAGTTGAGTGGGGTTAAAGGGGACTTTCTAACCCTAAGAAGCCAGATATAGACTTAAGGCGGATGCTGTCTTCTTCAAGAGGGTTCAATGACAGATTAAGTCCCTGGGGTCTCTAATTATCTTATTGGCTGGTATGTATTCCTAAAAAAAAACCTTAGCCCCTGGAACTAGGATTCTAGAACCTGGTAAAAGTCTCTTATTATAGATAGAAAACTGAAATAGAACTAACGATTTTCCCTAGTATGGTGGCTAGGTTTATGGGGACCTTAGTTCCTCACAAAAAGAACTAAAGCTTTGGCTCTACACTATAAGCCAAAATGTAAAAAAAAAGATGAATAAGCTAGCTCTTACCTTAGGTGGGAACAGTACCATGATGCCTAGTGAGAAGTAGATCCATAGAAGCAGTCAGGCAATAAGCATCTTTTAATAAAGTGCTATATGCCCATCACTATGCTAAGTACTGGGGATTTAAGGAAAGTTCAAAATCATTCCTGACCTCAGGGAGTTTACATTCTAATTTGGAAGACAACACAGGTAACTAGCTTTATCAGATATAAACACAGCAAATGGAAGGGGAAGATATTAGCACCTAGGGGGATCAGGAAAAACTTCTAGCAGTCATTGAGGTTAGAGCTGAGGTTGTTTTTCTTTATTTGTTCTTCATCTGTATCATACCCACTAACTAGGAATGAACCCTAAGTCTCTTTCCTGGAGCTGCTTTATATATATATATATATATATATATATATATATATATATATATCCAGTCTCAGTACCTCTAGCCTACAACCCAACTCTCACCTCCCATTGCCCAGGCTGGATTGCTCTCCCTCCTTTCCTTTACTTGATTCCCTTCAAACTCTGATCAAATGTCACTTTCCACAGGAGCCCTTTTGGTGGGGCTTTCCTTCTGTAGTTACCTTCTAACAAGTTTGTCTACTTAATTCTATGCACTTATAGTCTTCCTTATAATGTAAGCTCCTCAAGAGTGGGGGTTGTTTTAGCTTTTTCTTAGTATAACCAGTGCTTAGCAGAGATCCTAGAACATACAAATCACTTAATAAATAGTTATTAATTCATTGATGGTTGATTGACTTATCAGATGATATTGCCATCCTATAACATGGGAAGTATGAGTTATTCTATTTGTATTAGTTAGTCACTCTCTCATGCATGGGGCCTAAGAATACCTCCTTTTCAAATCACTGAATAAGGAAAACATCAATCTGAGAATTGGTCCATAGTTTGTATTCATAGCTCAGTCTTTTCAATCATGCCTAACTATTCACGACCCCATTTTGGGGTTTTCTTTACTAGAGTGGTTTGTCATTTCCTTCTCCAGCTCATTTTTCAGATGAGGAAACTGAGGCAAACAGGATTAAGTGACTTGTTCAGGGTCTCACAGCTAGTAAATGTCTAAGGCCATTTTAGACTCAGAAACATGAGTCTTCCCGACTCCAGGACTAGAACTTTCTCCACTGTACCACCTAGCTGCCCTCCATAGTCTTTACCAGATGGGCAAAGTGATCCATGACAATCTTTCTACTACATCAGTCTGCCTCTGATTGACCTCTAAGATTCTTCAGTATCAAATATATCACCAATATCACCAACTCTTCCCATCCTCTGACTCCAAATCCTTGCTTTGGTTCAATTGTTCTGTAAATTATTTTGCCTCCAAAGTAATATCTGCTCCTGAAAGTAGATGGATTTCTCCCTCTTCCCAAATAGCATCTCCATTCCACAATGTTCTTTCCCCTCTGAGATTCTCAAGCTAAAGACAAGTGTTAAGTTAGAGCCAAGAAAATAAATTCACATCTCGGGAGCAATGCCTTGGATTTTTCTAATTCCACATGGAGCTAGGGAGTAAGGTATACTCTGTCATGATAAAACAAAAACAATTTCAGGGCATATGGTGAAAAGTCACTACATAGACCCAGCTCACGAGCATAGATATTTTCAATGACAGTTCTTCCCAATCATCCTTTTATTGCCCATTGCAAAACTGAGAAACAAAAGGGCATTTCCCAATGTGAAATTACTGTCATTCTAGGGGAGATTCAATCACAATGTAATGTTTGCTTGTTCACCATTGATCTTCAGCCCATTAACCACCCATTCCTTCCACACGGATGAACTTGTTATCAGATTCTGTATTGAAAATAATTGTGTTAATTAGAACCATGGAAGCAAATGTTATTTTTCATTATTCCTAATTGGCATGTGTTGTTCTCACTCTTACCCCCTTGGGTCACATGAAGGGCTAGGTGTATTTTTTTCTCTTTCCTTTTCCTTTTATTTTCTTTTCATTCTTTCTAGCACCCTGCTTCTCAGAAGTATCTTGCCTGACTTGGTATCAGTAACATTGGTTCCTGGGGAAAACCTGTTTGAGGAGTCGAATAGAAATGAAAGCACGAAATTTAGCTCATGACAAAGTCTCACTCTGCTGGAGTCATGGCCGGTCCCAGCAGGAAGCCTTTCAGTTGGCTGACTCCAATGCAGGGATGCTGTGGGACATTGTGTTTATGAATGCCACCTACTGAAATGAAATGAACAAGCCAAAAGTTCACAAAACAGTTTTGGGATGGAATTCCAGGAATTAATGGACACTCAATTTTTAGTTAGCAGACCTTTTAAAAAAATTTTTGTCTGTTTAAAAAAATGATTTAACTGATGCTGAGCGAGAAGAATAGAATCAGAAGAAATTTGTATACAATCACAGACATATCATATCTGTGATGACCAACTATGACAGACTGGACTCTTTTCAGCAATGCAGTGATATAAGTCAATCCCGAAAAACTCAAGAAAGACAGAAATAAGCCATCCAGAGATATAACTAGAAAGAACTGAGCCTGAATCCTGATGGAAGCAAACTAAATGATCTTTTTCTTTTCATTGTTTGGTTTTATTTCTTCTTTACCATCTTTCATCCCACCTAGTACAATACACCTTTGTAATTGGAATAATGTCTAATATGAATGTATTTGCAAATCCTAAACTGGACTATATGCTGTTGTGGGGGGAGGGGGGAGGGGAGTAAAGGAAATTTGAAAATCAAGGAACTATGGAATTGAATCGTGTTAACTGAAACTAAGCTAATAAATTAATTTAAAAAAAGAAATGTAAGCTATTTAATCATAAAAATGATTTAAATGACATAAACATAAAATATATTTACTTTTTTATTATTTTTTTAATGAGAGGAAAGGGATCAGAACAGAGATGAGGGGAGAAAATATGATTAAGTTTGGCCAAATTAGTTTTGAAGGGATACAGGGCCACAGAATCATAGATCTAGAGCTGAAGGAATGTCAGAAGCTATCTAGTAAAGCCCCTCATTTTGCAGATGAAAACTAAAATCCATAGAGGTTAAGTGATGCTTTCAAGGTCACACAAGCATAAGTGGCAAAGGTTTGAATCTATGTCCTGTTGGGTAGTGACCTGTGATTTCACCACTATGTAAATTCCCTCCACAATGGTGGATCAGCAACTCCATTGTTAGAATTTCTTGAGGAACTGAGAAATTGACTTATGTTTAGTATGACACACAGACAAGACTTGAACTCAGATCTTTCTGAATTATAGACCTGTTCTCTCATTAATATCTAGTACCCTTAGGGATCCCATAATTCAGATCTTTTTCTAGAGACCCATGTAACTCCTTCTTTACCTATAGAGGCCTGCCTTCATCACCATCAATACTCAGTGCTCTGGGTAATACTTAAGAGAAACCTTGATACATTTTGTTGCTGCATTTCTTTTTAGATCTGGGGTCTATAATCTGGGGTCCATGAGCTCAAAAAAATGTTAACAGTATTCAAATGTAATTGATTTCCTTGCAATCCAATGCATTTTATATTAAAATACCATTCTGAGAAGGGATCCAAAATCCAAAGGAGTCCATGACACACATAAAAAAAGTTTTAAGAATACCTATTCCCTATGGCAATGATGCCAACCACTATGAAGTTCCCTCTTGCCCAATGTTGAAAAAAAATTTACCATTTCTCCAATCAAGTTTAACTCCATTTTGACTGAGTGCCTAAGCAAGCAATTCTCTATGTGTTGTATTTATTTCTATCCAAGCACAGACTTTCTCTACTCCTGCTAATATTACATTGGGATTTACAGGGTTTTCATGGAGGACTAGTACCTTTGGTGTGAGCCCTTCACAGACCTGCTCATGCACCTGTGGTGTCCACATGTTCCCCAACTCTCACCTGTGACTCCAAGAAGTTGTAGCATGCCCACTGGCCATATCCCAGTAAAACTGCCTCAGCAGATAGGCTAAATCAGTTTGAGGGCAACCAACAGGGCTCAGATCTGTTGGTGTTGGGGGATATGTATGTATTCCAAGCATGTAAAGAATCCCCAGGAGTGGCTAGGTGGTGCAGTAAGAGTGCTGGCCCTGGAGTCAGGATGACCCGGGATCAGTTCCAGCCTCAGTACTCAGCACCCACACATAAATAACTAACTGTGTACCTTTAAGCAAGTTACTTAGCCCCAATTGCTTTAAAAAAAACAAAAAAAAAACAAAAACGAATTCCCCCAGTGGAATGAGCAGATGAGAATAATTTGATCCACCAGCCATGAAGGCAATTGAAGCAGGTCATGGAGTGCTTAGAGCTTGACCAGAAATCTAAGAAGTCAAGGTCATCCCTGCATCCTGGGCCATGACCAGTCATTCTGATTTTGTCCTATCACTGGACTTCTATTACTCTAGAAGAGAGAGTGTGGCTGATGACTTTGCACAGCTCTGTCTCACTTAAATCCAACTCACTAGAAAATCAAGACATCACGGTAATGTCATTGGTCCTCTTCAAAAAACAAAGGACAAACAACAGTATCACATTAAACACATGCAGAAAGCATGTAATGGTCCAAGAATTGGTTTCATTTATTCAAAGGAGAAAGAGTAGCTGGAACCATTCATAGGCCATATACATCTGCTCCTCATCATCTAACAAACCTTAAGAAAGTTCCAGATAGTTTTTTTTTTCATTTTATTTCCCTCTTGATATAAAATTTACTAAAGGGATGGGAATCTGTATTCAGTTAACATCATCATGGGAAAAGAGTATTTTCCTATATGCCAGGACTATGATTAACCAAATTCAGAAAGCACTTTTTAACTGCCTGCTGCATACAAAATAGTGAGTTACAGAATTGAGGGAGAAATAAAATAGGGTTCCTAGCCTTTCAAAGTTTATAATCTAATATAAAAGTATAATCAATAGCAATAAAAATAATTAGAATATAACAACTATATAAGAAAGGGACTAGTTAGGTGTATATAAGGTTTAAGGAAAATAAGATCATTTCCAACCGGTGAGAACAAGGAAGGTAGTAAGGAAGAGGTAGGTACAGTGAGGATTTCAATTGGCAGAGATGGAAAGCAGGGATTATGTTCTTTACAGAGGGTATGGCAGGACCCAAAGTATCAAGGTGGGAAAACAAGAGGCATAGTCAGGAAATAGTGAGTAGAAGAGAAAATAGAACTGGAAAAGCAAATTGTAGACAAACTGTGGAAAGCATTAAGCATCAAGATCAGGGCTTTGGTCCTTATTTATTGGGAATAAATACATGCTAGTTCTAAACCATGGCATCACTAATTCCCAAATCTCCTATTAAAAAAATTTTAATGCTTGATCCCTTGACAAACATCTAAGGAACATTTTGCTGTATATTTAATTTCCAAAGTTTCAAAAAATGATTTGGGATTTTACAGTTTGGGGAACTTCATAGCACTGTTAATAGGCTCTCATATAATTTTGTGAGGGGGTGGAGGGGATGGATAGACTGTTTTGTGGGTTTTCCACAGAGAAATCCTTCAAGAACATTTCCCCCCATATTGTTCTAATGATTCCGAAATGTTAGTGCCTTTCACACAGCCACAGCAGGGCACAAAAGATGCCTGATT
This sequence comes from Gymnobelideus leadbeateri, assembly GCA_011680675.1. NCBI lineage: Eukaryota > Metazoa > Chordata > Mammalia > Diprotodontia > Petauridae > Gymnobelideus > Gymnobelideus leadbeateri. The sequence continues at coordinate 779,172 of WOXC01002638.1, forward strand.
GGACAGTGTCTTTTCCTTTTCTTCTCTGTAAACTAACTTTGACCCATGTGGGCTGGAATGGACAACTTCAGCACAGCCATGTTAGAGGAACAAATACTGAGGTGGGAGGGCATGCACACGTGTGTGTGAATGCACACAAGCCCGGCAACTCCCCAAATAACAGACTACACTGTTATTTGAGGTGATTCCTTGCAATTATTCTTCCCTTTTCTCTATCTGGTATTTTGAAAACCTGGAAATGCAAGCAGTTTCTGAAAATGGTCAAATTATTAAACTATGGCACAGGTGTGAGGCGGGCACTCCCCAGAGTAAGAGGCTCTAGTGGTTCTGGAATGCCTTGAGGATCAAAAACGCAGCCTCCTCTGTTTGGCCATTAGAGCACTTCACAATCTGGCTGCCATATTCCCAGGCTTCCTGCCCATCATTCCCCTTCACACATTCTATGGCCCAATCCTCATGCAAGACAGTCCACATGCATCTCCATGCCTTTGCACAAGCTGCCCCTTATGCTGGGGATGTACTTTTTCCATTTTTTTCCCATTCTGAGCATCTGCAGCCTTTTTTAAAGGTCAGTTACTGCACCATCTACAACAAAGCCTCTTAACCTGGGGCCCAATTACAGGTGGTCCATGAAGTTGGCTTTTGTATTGATAAGTTTAATTTGATATTATTGGTTCCTTCTGCAATCCTGAGCATTTTATTTTATGCATTTAAAAATATGATTTTGATAAGGGGTCCATTGGCTTCTCCAGACTCCCAATGAGGTTTGTGACCCCAAAAAGCCAACAATCACCCAACTCCCAGGGCGGTGCAAATCCAATGAGATATTTATAAAATACTTAGCACAGTGCCCAGAACATAATAGGTGCTTAATAAATGCTTGTACCTTTCACTCATCACAGTCCTTAAAATGTTTTTAATGGGCCTTATAGCTGAAATCTTCCATATGTCTTGCTTCCCTCATTAGGATGTGAACTCCTCAGAACCAATGACTGTCTTTCTTTTCTATTCGAATCCTCAGCTTTTGGCATAGTGTTTTGCATGTATCTTAGTAGATTGCTTTATTTCTTCCTTCATTCAACTATGAATTGATACAGTAATAGCAATATCATTTTAAAATGATCTTTGAGCAAAGAAGTCATTTTGTCTATTACATACCCAAATTAACCACAAAGGATATATGAAGGAAGATGCCCTCTACATCCAGAGAAAACTGATCAACTGAAGTATACAGAGAATGATTTTACACATGTGTGCGTGCGCGTGCATGTGTTTATGGTAGCCATCTCTAGGGTGGGTTGAGGGAGGGAAAAAAAGGGAGGAAATGAGCATGATAACTTTATTATATATTTTAAAAGGATAGCAAGTTATATATAATAGATTAGCAAATTCATGTGCAATTACCTTTTTTATTATACTATTATGGAAAAGCTTGTTTTATTCCATAAATTAAAAATAAATATATTTTTAAAAGTTTGAATTGAAAATTGAACAAAATCTCCATCATCTCTCTGGTCTACCCTGGATTATATATCACATAAAATTCTAGTGACATTTATATCAGAAAGAAAACCTCTACACTCTTAACAAGAGATGTAAAGGAATTCCAATTAAGCTTTGTATGTACTATTGCAACTATCTAGATGAAAAAGGAAAAAGTAGTTCAGATATTACCAAATATTCAGAAGTTTGAGGCTGAGCAGGGACAATGATAGCTATTCAGTCATGCAGAGAACAGTAGTTTTTCCTGACTATCTCACAAGACCACTTCATAGCTACGTTTCATTCCTAGAGGGGACAAAACAGAAATGCCTGCTTTGAATATTATCCTTGTAAACAAAACATCAGGAACTCATTGTCACAAAATAACAATGGTCCCCATCTGCAGGTGTCAAATGAAGTTATGCAAATTAGTTCTTCTCAGTGAGTTAATTTCAAAAAATAATTTTTGAAGGTGAAAAATATACTATAGGAAGCACTTCTCTCCTGGCTTAAATCCATACTTTTTAAAAACCAAATGGAAGTTTTTAAGCCCTATAAACTTCACAGGAGAATCAGGATCCAGTCTTAATATTGGATATTACTGATCTCTGAAGCAGATGAGGTGTCAGAGGTCATCCAGTCCAACTTGTATCTGAATAATACTTAGTTCCTACTAATCAGACATGTCCAATTAAGTGTTCCCCCAGCCTTTGCTTTAAAAATTCCACCACACTACATTTCTTGTGCTTTAGTACAAATTCCTCTTTTGTATACCTCATATCATTGCAAGTCTAAAGTTGCCTCTCTGCAACTTCCATCCACCCTGCCTAGTTCTTTCACTAGTTAGTCCCTCTCCCAAGTTTCAGTACTTAATATATTTGAAGATAGCTATCACCCTCCCTCCCCCAGTCTGCTTTTCTCCTTCCTGAACATTCCCAGTTCCTCCTAGTAATCTGTGCTGCTGGTGATGGGATTATTGATTTAGACCTAAAAGAAACCTTTCAAATCTAACCCACTCATTTTATAGATGGGGAAACTGAGGAACAGAAATGTTAAGCACCTTGCCTGGGGTTGCACAGTTATTAATCCTCTGAGATAGCATTTTGAACTCAAATTTTCCTAACTCTGAGTCCAAAGCTCTATCCACTATACCACCTACCTGCCTCTAACTTACTTTGTAATTTGCTGAATGAATGGTTATGAAAGGAACTGTGGAGGAGAATGATTTAAACTGGCTTGGAATTATCACCTCTCAATAAATAGAGATTTGCCGTTTATCCACAAACTCATTTAATCTTTAAACTTCATGTTTTTAAGAGATGGTTTCTCTTTGATTCTTGGCTCTGGGACTGAGAGAACTCAACCAATGATGATGATGATGATGATGATGATGATGATGATGATGATGATGATGATGATGGTGGTGGTGGTGGTGGTGGTGGTTGTGGTGGTAATAGTTTACATTTATATAATACCTACTATGTGTCAAGCATTGTACTGGGTATTTTATAATTATTATCCCATTTGGTCCTTACAGCAACCCAGATAAGTAAGTACTACTATTTTCACCATTTTATAGATGAAAAAAAATCAAGGAAAATAGATGTGAAGTGGCTTGTCTGGGGTCAGAGGACTAGTCAGTGTCTGAGGCTGGATTTAAATTAAGGTCTTCTGGACTCCAGGCCCAGCACTCTACTTACTGCCTCACCTAGCTACCTCCAAAAGAAATTTGCAACACATAAAATGGGGTTCAGAAGCATTGTATCCAAGATCATAGATCTGAAGCTAGAAATAACCTTGGAAACCATCTAGTCCTGCAACTTTACTTTATAGACGAAGAAACTGAGTCCCAGAGAATTTAGTGACTTGTTCAAGATATGTCTTAGGTGGGCTAGAACCTAGGTCCTTTGAATGAAGAGCCTTTTCATTGTATTGAGCACATAATATTCCTTTATCAGGGAATGCTCCTAATGGTCCCTGGTGTGCTGATGGATTGATTCACTAAATAAGGTTATAGCTATTCATTTCAATGCCAGGTTTTCCAGGTGTGTGTGTGTGTATGTGTGATGATTTATACTTATTATATCTTTGACCTCAAGATATATTTAGTTCAATCAGAAAGATAGGATCATGGATTTAGAGCTAAAAGAAGCCTTAGAAAATAATCTGGTCTAATGCCCTCATTTTCTAGATAAATATGTCACAGGGGTGTGCTGGAGTCAGCTCATACCAGCTAGCTCTAAAGAGTGATTGTTAAACTTTCAGAATGAGTGTTTACATATCAGAAAGAAGTAAACAGTACAAATCAGGGCTTGGTTCATTGTTTTCTTGATTGTCTACTCTTATGAAAATGATGGAGGAAATATTAATATTGCATATTAAATTTAAAATTATGTTCTGTGGTTGTTAACCCTTTATCAGCCCTGGTACATTGAAGCCCACAGAGATGACACTGTTTACTCCAGGTCACAAAAAGGTAGAGATGAGATCTGACTCTGTCTGATTCTGGATCCTCTATCTCCAAAGCCATTAGTCCCTCCCCCTCACTTTTTTAGGACAAGGTAGGATATGCTTTCATATACATGCCTAATAAACGCAGTGCTGAAATGGACAGATCACTGGCTGCAGAGACAGAAAGCCCGAATACAAATTGAGCCTGAAACACTGAGTAGATATGTGAACACTAATAATACATCATTTAACCTTCATTCAATTTAATTTTGCCATTTGTAATGAGGGGAATTTTTTAGACGACTCCTAAGATCCCTTCCCACTATAAAACTACGACTCTACAAATTCAGAACACAGAGAGAAGAATTTCTAACTGTGTCTGTAATGGAAGCCATTATAGAAACTTGAAGTTTTCTATAGAGATGGAGAATAAGGAATTCAAAGGAATGGTGGGGATCAAAGGTTTAAGTCATAAAATTGTAAAGTATAGGTTTGCATTCATTTATACATGATGACACAAAATTAAATTTGCAAGTTTTGTAATATGTATTCAGTAAGCTGCTCTCCTTAGAAACATCTTTGCTATTGGGGATTTCCAATACAATATTGAATAATAAACCAAGAGAACATCACATATGGTACCAGCAAGATTGTTTTATGTGCAACTTTGAACAAATAAGTCATTTTGACTATTATAAATACCCAATTAACTACAAAGGATATGTGAAGGAAGATGCTATTTATATTCAGAGAAAGAACAGATAAATAGAAGCATTTATGGAATGATTTTACACACACACACACACACACACACACATACACACATACACACATATTTATGTCTAATGGTAACCTCTCTAAGGTGGCAGGGAGAAAAAGAGAAATTTATATGATCACTTTTTATTATATATTTTAAAATAATAACATTGTACATAATAAAATAATAACATTGTACATAAGGTCACATGGCTAGGTTTTTGTTTGTGTGTGTTAAGTGTCTGAGGCTGGAACTGAACTCAGAGCCTTCTGACTCCAGGGCCAGCGCTCTATTCACTGTGCCACCTAGCTGCCCCATAGATTTGCAATTTCATGTGCAATCATTTTATTTTAAAATTATACTATGTTATGGAGGTGCTTGTTTTATTCTATAAAATAAAAAAGAAACACCTTTGTTTCTATACTGATCCCTTGTAATTATCATTATTAAATTTTATTTATGAAATACATAATCTTACGCTCTACCAATAATTGGTCAAGGCAGAGACATATACTTATAGAATTTAAAATCCAAATCACTGAATGTCCATGGTAGGTAAGTATATAAAAACCAATAACTCTATTTAAAAGACTCTAAGTTCAATTTTGTTAGCATAAAATATTCTAGCATATGATATTATTAGGTGGAGCAGTAGGTACACAGCACTTGGAGACAGGTTTGAATACTATCAAAGACACTAACTCTGTGAGCTTGAGCAAATCATTAAATCTTTATGTGCCTCAATTTCTTCATCTGTAAAATCTCTATGATAAATAACATAGGGTTGTTATGATCATTTAATAAGATAAGGAATGTAAAACACGTAAAATGACATACAAAATTAGCCATTGTTGACTAGGCTCCATATTTAATTAATTTTTCATTGAGGCACTATAATATCTAATAACCAAAGCAAAATAAACCAAAATTTTTTTCATCATGATAAAGAGGTTACTTAGTTCATTGAACTACATAAGGATTATATTTAGGTAAATTCAGAATATTTTTTTCATTTCAGAACATTTTTAAACCTTAAAAGAAAAATAAGCCCCTTTCATCTGCCAAGTTATAAAGATGAGAACTTTACTATTTATAAAGCTATGCCCAAGCAGCTTTCCTGCTTCTGTGAACAGCTTTCATGGTTCTGATTACATAGTATAGTGAGCTCTCTATTTATTCAATAACAAATCAGAACAAAACATTCATAGAAAATCAAAATACAGCTCTCACCATGTCATAACTCAACAACTTATCACTAAAATGGTCACATAGTTTTCACCAAAGTGGCCACATAGTTTTAAATAAAGTACATTCATTTAATCAATCTCAAAATCCTTAATTCAACCACAAAGTACAAAAGTCAAAGTCCTCCACCCCTAGGTCACAGTAAATCATAATCTTCTCAGTCAGTACACAGTATCCAAGTAAAGTCTTCTTTCAGATTTACTCAAGGCTGGCTCTCATCTTCCATAGTTCTTCTTCCATGGTCCCAGCTCCCACTGTCATCTTGGTTCAAAGGCAGGCAGCTCCTAGTTCCTTGTCCAGCACCTTGTCCAATTCTTCATCCAGTTCCTGTTCCATATTGAATTTCACAGTGTCCAGTCCACCCCAAATACTTTACAGTTCCTGTTTCTGGGAAGACAAAGCTTGACAGAGCCACAATAATATTCACTCACATTGCCAGCACCATCATCAATTCACTATCTGCCTGTGAAATCAACTCAGACTCACCAACAAAGTCTGAGAATTCAACACAAATCATCAACATAGAAATCAACACAGACACACAAACAAGGTCCAAGAGGTCAGCACAAATCATCAGTAAAGTCCCAGGACCTCCAACCCCCCCCTCCAGGTCTTCTGTAAACATACAACCAGAAAACCTCTTTCAGGGCTTCTAGTAAGGTCCCAGGGCTTCTGTACAAAGTATTGCTAACAAATATCAGCACAGGCAGAGCAGATAAACAGAGTGCCAGGATACCACAAGTTTTCTCCTTCTTGACTCTGAGTCAAGAAGGCGGAAGAGTCTCAGTTCTCAGTTCTGCTGTCTCGAGCCTGGTCATTAGCTTCCCGCCTCCCTTCCTGTTGCAGGAATTCATGAGTTCTGGGGTTCACAAGTTGTGGGGTTCACATGTTCTGTTTCTTAATAGACTTGATACAAGTCTCAAAAGAAACTTGAACTGAAACAAGGTGTTAATTCAATGACTGAAACAAGATGTGAACTACTTCTGTGCTTGCCATTACACTATTATGAACTGATTTTCTTTTTTCTTTTTATTGGATAACTGTACATAGCTGATAAACTATAAATGATAATATTCTTTTTAGGTTACAAAAATACTAGCTTCTTTCATCCTTGTTTATAGACATCTCTCTTGAGTCAAGGTTAGGTTTGATAAGCCATTAAAGGCAATTCTGTCACAGCAGCATATCTTTTTTCCCTAAAAAGGAGAAAAGTTGACAAAAGAGAAACAGGCTATAATTCTATAACAAGTCAAATATAGCTATTTTTCTGATGTAAAATAACAATATAATTCCTTGCAGGGCAGCCATTCTGTCTTCCGATGGTGACATAACACTAATCATTATATGACCCTCTTGAAAATCCCAAAGCAGCTTAGAGAGTTCACCAAAACTGCAATGAACAAGTAGAGGGAATGAACTGCCTGCCAACCTAGGCCACTGGATGTTCACCCCAGTACCATGTATGGCTCATGAGATGGGGAGATAGCCCCAGGAGCAAAGCCGTTAACACTAGCCATTATTAGTTATTGTGATTAGATGACTCCAGGGTTGTAGTAAAGTTCAAATGAGATCATATTTATAAAGCACTTTGCAAAACTTGCAATGGCATATAAATGCTAGCTTTTGCCATTTCTACAACTGTTATAATAATTATATTAAATTAACATCAATCAGGTATGGGTCAATTAGCATCAGCAACAGAAAGTAGCCCTCCTACCCCAAACAACGATAGAATCTCTGACTAGAGCTCTGCAACAGACAAATTAATTATTGATTCAGTGATAAAGACATTTTAGGATAATTGTCAACTAGGAAATTCCTAAAGTTGACTTTGGTACAAAAGGAGAATAACTCATTCAAATAACTCTAGGTTCAAGCTCTAAGATATTTTATCTGCTTTGAATCAACTCAAAGTCATCCTTTGAACACCAATGTGAGAGCATAGGAAATCCTGCCTTAACTACTGGATGTGTGATCATAGACAAGGGCATTTCATCCCCAAGCCTCAATTGCCTAATCGGTAAATTGGGAATAATAATAGCAATAATAATAATAATAATTTATATATGTATTGTGTGTCTTACACAATTGTGAGCTAACATACATAAAATAGTCTATAGAATCAGACAGCCCTATGTAAATGTAACAATTATTTCTATTGTAAACATAATCATCAGGAGGCACTCAAATCACACTGAGAGAAAGGGGTTGGTGAGATGCGGGACCTTCAAAGGAAGCTAGACAATCAGCAATGAAGTCATCAAAATTTGACATAATTCAGTTAATGAGCTATTTTGACATTTTGGTTGCATTCTATCAGTTGAAATACTCTTGGTATATCTCAGAAGTAACATGTTGGTAATTCCTTTCACTTTGGAATAACCTTTTAAAGTCTTATGCCCTTAAGGCCATTGTGTCTATGGTAGCAAGGAAGCAACCTGAGATCTTTAGAAATGATTCCAGAAAAGGACAAATGTTGGTGAGTTTTGACACCCTGCAGATGCTTCCAGCATGGGCAGAAAATCTGAGCCATAGCTACCAATTTTTGTGCCTGTGGTAAATACCACAGACCTCACCCAAGGTAAGAGGAATGAAAATCACTCTCACTTTGGGAGAAGGGATATAGACTATCTGCTGAGTGAGAAAAGGCACCAAGAGACCACAAGGCCTCTATTAAAGGCTACCCAATTTCACCCCAAGGGTACTTTGGTGGCTTTCTATTTATACTGACAAGAACACCCTCTATCTAGGGGAATTGTCAAGTCATCCAGTCAACAAGCATTTATTAAATGCTACTTTATTTACGTTCCAAGTACTTTACTGTCAATGGAGATACAACGAAAGCCATTAAACAGTTCTTGCCTTCCAAGACCTTCTGATCTAATGTAGAAGATAACATGCAAACGATTATGTAGAAAGATCCATACAAGATAAATCGGAGGTATTCTTGAGCAAAGGCAGAAGCATTAAAAGGGACTAGAAAGGGTTGTTTTACAAAAGCTTGACTTAGAGAAGCCAGGAGGCAAAAGGAGAGAGGAGAGCATCCTAGACAAGAAAGACAGTCCATGAAAAGGGTCTTAGCTGAAGAAGAACTTCCCATTTATCCAAAAAGCCTGACTATTAGGGTGTGTGTGTGTGCACACATGCATGTGTGTGCACATGTGCGCATAGGGGTGGAGTAGTTACTTTTACAATAAACAGACAAATAAGTATGAAATAAAACATATGGGATAGAATTTAAAAGGAAAATAAGAGGAAATAGGAAAATTCACAACAGGGGTGGGTTTATGGTGAAAGAATGCATTCTCTTTCAGATACATTGAGTTGGAGATGCCTACAGGACATGTATTTAAAATTTCTAATAGCCACTAGATTGTAGTTCATGTGAGAGACTAGTGCTGCATATGCATGCATACATATGTGTATATATGTGTAAGCATGTGCATATATGTGTATATGTATATATAATGTATACATGCATGTATATATTGTCCATATATACACATGTATATATTTAGTTCTATTAGGCAGATGGACTAAACTAGGTTGAGGGTAATGAGTGGGCCTCAAACTGGTCAGTGGAGTTAGGTTGATATTTGCCCCATGAATGTGAAGACTTCCCCTAGCAGAATCGTCAGATGAGAACAAGTTGTTGCAGAATTGAATCTCAAGATGGAGTTGGTGTGGTTCACTCAGTTCTCACTATTACTTGCTATTCTAATCCCCTCAATTCCCTCGCCCCTAAATATTCTGATTGAAAGCTCTTTTCCATCCAACACACCACAAACTTGGGGAGACTGACTCACTGACCTAGGGCCAGGCCTTATTCTCTACTCTTAGATCAAAGTAGAGCTTGAGTCTCACCAGCTAGCCCCACCTTGTACCTGAGGAACTCCAGGTTACAATTACAATGTTCTCTCATTGGAATTTGCTCCTGCCTCCATTTTCACCATCTTTTCATCAGCTCCAACAGGGCACAGCTCAAATCCCACCTCTTCTCCCCCCACAAATAAAGTACCCCAGCAATATTCATGCCTTCTTACTGAGAGGAACACAACCAATGGGTATGCTAAATTCCATACATTGGGGGAATTTCTTTTCCATTAGGCAATTCTTTACTGCAGACCAAAGTTTCAATTATTTTACTAGCAACTATGTCTTCTTTCTGAGGCTCAGCTCATAAGTTATATATATATGAAGAGACTATCATAGTCACTTGGTCATAAATTATTTGGTGATGGCAACCCATGGAAAAACAACAGCAATAACAACAACATTTAAAAGTCTTTTGGTTCTATGTGACTACTTGGCAGAATTGGGGACATGAGTTAGTAAGAACCACATAGTTTTCAGACCATCTAAAGGTGATCTACTTAGCAGGTGATCTCTCCCTTTAAGATGAGTGTGTAGGGGCTGGTTCTACTGAAATGAATTGTATTAATCTTGAAATCTGCAGTATAAATTAAGGCAGAAGACAAAAAGGGAGTTGTGGATAAAACGGAAAAATGGCTCATAGGTTCTCCTTGCAAAGGGAAATAAAGGGATTGGTAGAGTTGATTTTTTATGGTATATAAAGAGACCATGACATACATCATTTAGTGGGACAGTTAGTCATCTTCTACTGAAGTGCTAATGTTAAGTATCAGCAGGAGTGTTGTGAGACTCAAATGGATATTGGATGTAAAACATTTTGCAAACTTTAAAGCAGTAGAGAAATTCCATTCATCACCATCATCGTCATCATTGTCATCATCATCGTCACTAGCCTCCAATCTGATAATGACTTTATTCCCTGAGCCTTCTACTGTGCCTAGTCAGTTAGGTGGCACACTGGCTAGAGCACTTGCCCTGGAGTCAGAAAGACTTGAGTTCAAATATGATCTCAAAAATCCACTGGGCAAGTCACTTAACTTCTGTCTGCCTCAGTTTCCTCATCTGTAAATAAAATGGGGATAATAATAGCACCTACTTTTCAGGTTGTTGTGAGGACTAAATGAGATAATAGTTGTAAAAGTGCTGAGCACATTGTCTGAGCACATAATAGGTATTTAATAAATATTTATTTCCTTCCTTCCTCTGAGTTCTACTACAGTATGTGAATGTGTTGGTAAATGTTTACCAGCTGGACTGTCAGGGACGGGGGGGAGGAATGTATGCATACATACTTTTAAGTCTAATCTGCATTCATTAACACTTTAAGTCTAGACTCTAGACAGTCAACAAAATAATAAATCAAGCTTTAATTGGTAGTTATCACCCATTTCCAATGTGTAAATTCTCACACTGAACATTATAAAAAAGGCTCTTACAAGCCTATTAGAGCTGGCTCCAATATACCCCTGAGTATAAGCAAAAATGTCACCATGAAAATAATTGTAACCTATATACCAACATATACTGCAGAGGATGAAAAGGTAGAGAAAAGTTTCCCTCTAAATTAAATCAACACATACTTTGATACCCAGTGATTCCAATTCATAGGTGGGCATAGGGGAGAATGGTTAAAATGATGAACAATACAGCTAAATGAAGGAGAAAGACCAATAGTTCCCAGATCATGAAGTTTTCTAAATGTTTCCTAGAAGATTTCCTAGAAAAAAAAATTAACTGGAAGGTGCTGGACTTAGCAAATACCAAATGGCATCAGATGTGCACATAAATGAAATTGATTATATCTTAACAAGTAGGAAATGACTTATCCAAAATCCCATATTTGAGTAGTCAGATCAACTTGTTAAGAAAAATAGAATCTGGACTGAAATAATATTCTAATTTTCCCTCAGCAGAAACCTTTGTGCTTATTCTCATCAAAGATTTCATTCCACATAGAATAGAAAATAAAACATAATAAGCAGGAATTTCTAAGAAACAAAGTGTTTCATGATCATTAAATTAGTTTATTTCTAAATATTAGTTTCAGTTGGATATAAATCTAACATTTCTGTAGTGTGTTACATGTAGTATTCATGTTATATGATTACTCTATGTTTAAAGTCCATCTTCCTACCTATTTATTCCAGTCATCCCTTCCAGGTGTTGTTCATTCTTTTTATACTTTCTGGCTATTTTAACAAAACCTTTATAATAAGGAGAAAAGAAGTTTAATAACATTAATGAAGATCTGGAAAAGTTCTGGCAACAAGAGTCAGTGTTCCATATTCACAGTGCCACATTTCTTCCAAGAAGACATGGAGGGATATAATTTCTCATCTTGTTTCCGGGTAGCTAAGCTTATTCATTGTTTCACAGAATTCAATTTTGATTGTTTTGTGGGTTTTCTTACTATTTATAATATACTAATCATTGTATATACCAGTTTCCTCATGCTGCTCACTTCGTTTTGCATCAGTTCATACATATCTTCCCATGCATCTCTGTATTCATCATATTCACTAATTCTTTCAGCAGAACAATATTCTATTCTATTCACAAATCTCAATTTGTTTAGCCATGACACATTTGGTGAGGATGTTGATTTGCTACTATGGAAAGTGTTCTATACATATTTTGGTGTATATAAAGTCTTTTTTAAAAATTGACTTCCATAGGGTATACGGCTAACATCGGAAACTCTGCAGAAAAGGGGATTAACATTTAAGTCACTTTGTTAATTCCAAACTCTTTTCCAGAGTGGTTAGACCAATTCATAGTTCCTTTAACAACGAATTAGTGTGCCCTTCTTTCTCTAACCCCTCCAATACTGACTATTCCCACCTTTTGTCATCTTTGACAATGTGTTAGGTACAACGTGAAATACAATTGTCTTGATTTGAATTTCTCTGATTATTAGTGATTTGCAGCATTATTTCATATGATTGTTAATTATTTGCAATTCATATTTTCAGAACTGTTTGTTCACATCTTTACATCCCAATGCTATTGGAGAATGGCTTTTGGTTTTAAATATTCTGATTAGTTGCCTAGATCTATTGAAAACTGAATCAGGCTAAAGATGTTTCACATAAAATTTTCCTGGTAAACTACTTTCCTTCTTTTCTTTGTGGCATTATTTTTGTTCATGAAAACCTTTTCTTTAAATTTCATATAAGTTAACTGTTTTTTCCTTTTATAATCACCTGTGACCTATATTTGGTTAAGAGTTTAGCTCCTAGCCATAGCTGAAAAAAGAACCTGATCTGGTTCTCTCTTACTTTTTAATGATGTGATTTTAAATATGTAGGTTATACATATATAAATGTGTATATATACATGTGTTCATATAAAACATACTATTAAAGTATAGATTGTACAGATGTATGTTTATATGCATATATGAGTTGTTTATATATTTGAAAATCACACAACTTAATATAAAACATACATATATATGTACATATACACATTTCTATTCTACTTTTTTCCTAAACTATAGGAGAAAAGGAATTTGAAAGAATGCTTCATAGTATATCCTGAGTTTCTTTCTTATTAAGGTTTACATACATACATACACACACACACACATACACACACACACACACACACACACACATATATATATATATATACATACATTTGTATATTGACAGGAAAGGAACTACCACACATATATACATAGTTACATATGTATGTGTTTTTATTTATTTTTTACTCTGAGGTTTTTACCCTGAGGTACCCCTTTGGCATTGGTGGCATCTTTTCTGATGCTATAGTTCACAAGCCCCCACTGGTGTGCTTCCCACTATGAATATCAGTTGAAGAAATCAAAAATGGGAGCTTCTAAAAAGAAAGGTTTTAATATGATAAACTACACCAATTCTAAGTTGGTACAGTAAGAAAATGTGGTATAAAAATGCCTGTAAACATCTGTGAAGCACTCTCCTATCAGCATATGTAGAATATAGAAAAAGTGGAGAGCATACATCAAAGGGACAACTCACAACTCTGGTTGTTAGAGTTCCTTTCTCCTCTTCTTAGGGGTACTTAAGAAGTTAACTTTAGGTATGATATAGCTTCTTTGGTGGTCTCTTTGTGGAATCATGAATATGAACCCAGTACATCCTTGGTTCCCAAAGTAAACAATGACATTAGTTGATTCTGGGATGCCACTAGAGCAATAATAGGAAAGTAGGAGGTACAAAATCTTCCAGGCCATTCAAAACTTGGTCCTTAACCAATTGAAAGAGGAGTGAGAGAGGTATAGTCCATATCCAAGGCCAAAGCTTAGGCTTCTTCTTTAGGTAGTTCCTCCTCAGGATTTCTTGTTGAAATGTCACTCACTCCAATCTCTGGAATAACTTTACTTCTAAACTAACTTAATATAGCCATTACACTAGGAAATGATTAAGTTTCCTTGGCAAATCTAAACATAAGTCCTATGCAATATCATTACAATTCCAAGGATTTTAAAAACTTCATCTAAAGTCTGTAATAAATTGAATAATTGAAACTAAAAACTGTGATTAATATTGACTTGTTGATTGAGACTTGTTCTGATATCAGTGAGGCATCAGGGCATCTTATCATTTATTTCAAGTGCGTTGGGGTGGTTTATTCAATTTCTCAGCCTTATATTTATGTTTTAAACTTTTCCTTATTAAGTCTGCCCTTCCTAAATGTTGTCCATACCATCCTCCTAGAGGTCATTCCTTAGCTGTTATTATCCACAATTTCAAGCCCCTTTCCATGCCTAGTTCATTATTGGCTTCTAGTATATGACAACTTGGATATTGCTGTATCCTTCTGCTTGGATTCACTCTCAGTACAAACTGCTGCCTAATTTGATTCCTCTTCATCAATGACTTGGCATCTAGGTAGTCACTTCCATTCAGAAACAACTGAAATAAATAGTCCACTGTTTATAAGCTCCCAAATATAAACTACTTAGGGAAGAATACTCTATTTAATAAGAACTACTAGAAAAATTGGAAAGCAGTTTGGCGGGAAAAAATGTTGAGATCAGCATTTTATGCCATATACCACAGTAAGTTCAAAATGGATAGGATGGACTGGATTTATGACTATATGTATAAGAAAGTCATAGTGAGGAATTTCCTATCCCAGTGCAGGTCAACACCCTTCTATCACTGCAATCTTAGAGAATTGCCTGGAGCACTAGCAATTTGGTGATTAGCTGAAGTTCACATGTCCAATATGGTCAGTCAGGAATGAAACCAGTACTTCCTGACTCTGAGGTCTGCTAGCCAATATGCCAAAGGTATCAAATGCATGGTACACCCTGTTCTCAAGTGCAGTCTGAAGCAGATTAAAATGGAGTTCCTAAATAATTTTAATGTTAATGTACTAATAATATGTAAACCCATGTGGTTTTTCTGAGTCAAGATGCAGCCCTCAGGGATCTTAATGTATGGTTTAGTGGCTCTCATTTTAATTTGATTTTGATACCACTGTGTTATCCCATGTTGCTTCTACCGGACCTAAATATATATTAGATCTAAATATAAATGGGGGGCTATATATCAATATAAATATATCTTTTAAAATTAGAGAAGGAAACAAAATACCTGGAGGAGGTAATAATAACTGATAATAAATCTAGTTAACAGGAAAGTTCTTAAGCAACAAAGTTTTGTGCCATTTTCTATGATATCTCCAGACCAATCTATCAAACAACTAACAAACTTTTTATTAAGCACTTACTACATGCCAGTCACTGGAGATCCAAAGACAAAAGTGACACATATTTTATTCTCAAAGTAGAGCTTTCATTTTACTAGGAAAATACTATATGTTTCTAAAAAAGTAAATATAGGATATATACAAAATAAATGCACAGTGGTTGGGGACACTAATAATGGGAAAAATCAATCAATAAACATTTATTAAGCATCTACTGGCATTTTTCTATGCACTGGGGATATAAATACAAAAAAAGAAAGATGGCCCCTGCCCTTGAGGAGCTTACAATCTAAAGGAATCAGGAATAACCTCCTGAAAGAGGTGGCATTTGAAAAAACCTAGGGGTTTCAAGAAGTGAACATAAAGAGAGAGAGGATTCCAGGTGTGGAGGACAGATTCTGCAAAGGTATGGATGTAGGAGAAAGAATATAGCAAATAGGTCAGTTTGGCTGCAACATAGAGTATGTCAAAGGGAATATTATGTAATCAGCCCAGAAAAATAGGCTAAAGCCAAATTCTAAGAATCATTAAGCACGAAACTGAGGATTTTTGTATTTTAGCATAGAGTTAATAGGGAACCACTGAAGTTTATGAAGCAGAGAAATTACATGGTCAGATTTACCCTTTAGGAATAAGAATTTTGGTAGCTGTGTTGAGGAGGGATTTGAGGAGTACCTATACTCAAGGAAAGCAATTAAGAGACCACTACAGCCATCCAGGCAAGGTGAAAAAACGTCTGCAACTGAGGGTTTGGAAATAATGTGAGTAGAGAGGAAGCATATATAGAAATATTAATGAAATGGCATTGATAACATTTAGTTACAGAAAGGGGATGAATGAAAAATGAGAAGCATATGATGACTCCTTGGTTACAAATGTGGGTGACTAAATACAGTGCTATGGGAGTTAGGAGGAAAGGAGTATGTAGTGGAAAATGGAATGAGTTTGGGTGGATTTAGAATGAACTCTGCCTAAAAGGTGTTAAAATTGAAAAAAAAAAACTATGTGGCATCAAGGTGGAGAAGTAAAATAGGTAGTGGAAATGTTGTATTGATATGTAGGAGAAAGATAAGGGACAGATATGCCAATTTCTGAGTTATCACTATAGAGATGATTCATGGAAGCTCATAGGGTCACCAATAAAGAATCTAGAAAGAGAAGGCAAATAGGACCCAAAACACATCGATGCGAATGTTAAACAGACTCTCATTGCAGCCTTCCTCTCATGTTTTGCTTTTTTGTAGAAGTGGCTTTAGGTATCTTCTACCAAACTTGAAAGACACAGAGCACATCTTGGTGTCCTCACAGACACCGTTAGTTATTCTGCAGAGTCTCATCCCCACAAGGTCAGCTTGCTTGGGGATATTTTTCTTTTAGGCCAAAGCAACTCTTGCAACACCATGTACTGTACTTGGGCATGGAGGGTGCTATAATCGGCATCTATAGGGGGAGGATCCACAACAACTAAGCCATAGATCTTTGTGATGTTGAAGTAGAGGCACTAAGTAGACAATTAGTTCCCTCAGTTATGCTTTTAATAACAACATTCATTTTGTATCATTCAATTAGTCAAGACAGTGGAGCCTTTGCCTATGAGCCATAATGTCATTGTCATGAGAAAGAAATAAAGAAATATACTTCCCAATGACTGTTTATCACTTGGTAATTACAGAGTACTTGCAGCTATTCTCTATATTTCAAGGAGTCCTATTTTTTCCCCCAGGATCCAGCAGTTCTTTGTTTTAATTTATTTTCCTCTTAAATACCTCCTGCTATTTAAGCAATAATTCCCTCTAAATCAATTGTTAGCAGCAGTTAATGACTGGTTGGTTAATTAATAGCTCAAAGCAAAGCTGAGGGTGTTCCCTGTTCTAACAAACCACCAAATGTTAACGGTGGTGTTATACCCTATAATCAATGGGTTTCTTACAGCTACACCGCTACATTTTTTAACTGAAAAGGACAACTTGAATTGGAAATAGATGGTGGCTTTGAGGAATCAGTCATAAACCAGTATCCACATTTTTTAAATTATTTGTCTGACAAAATAATCCTTATTTCTAAAGGATGTCTAAATAGACACATGATGAAATATGAGTTTCTACAAGTTAGCAAGTGGATTTAACCAGAGTGGTTTCCTATCTTCATCTCTCCAGGGCCTGAAGGCTGATTAAAGTATAATGGATTCCCAAAAGCCACATGACATTTATAGTCCTTACTGCCCATCAGTTGTGTTATGAAATACCACTGCCATGGGGAGGGAGAGGCTAGGGGGGAGAAAGTCTGTTTGTGTGTGTGTGTGTGTGTGTGTGTGTGTGTGTGTGCATGTATATCTGAGACACAGACAGAGGAAAGAAAGAGGGAGAGAGACAGAGACAGAGAGAGACAGAGGTAAAGAGAGAGAGAAGGAGGGAGACAGAGAGAAGGAGGGAGAAAGAAAGAAAGAGAGGGGGAGGAAAAAAGGAAGAGAGAAAAAAGAAGGAAGCAAGAAAGGAAGGAGAGGGGGAAGAGAGAGAGACAGAAAGGAGAAAGAGAAAGAAGAGGGGAGAAGAGAGAGGTAGAAAGAGATGCAGAGGAAGGAGGGACTGAAGGAAAGAGAGGGAGAGAGAGGCATTGTTATTCAATTATATACAATACAGACATCAGTTTACATATAATAATTGTTTTCTCTCCAGTAAAATGAGTTAGCTTTACTAAACAATCTATAAGGCCCCTTCCAGTTCCAAGATGGCATAATTCCGTACCTATCATTGCTCAGTAGTCATTGTAAGAAATTAGAAGGCAGAAATTCTCAATTTTATTATGAATGCCTTTAGCTATGTGCCATGTTATAATCAGGTAGTCACAGGATCATTAATATGAGGCTGAAATGGAATTTAGAGATTATCTAGTCAGACACCCTCATGTTGGAGGGGAAGAAACTGGGGCCAAGAAAAGAGTGATAGAACTTGACAACAGGCTCTTTGACTAAATTCAGTGCTCTCCCCACATGAGCACCTTAAGTCACATTTAGGGTGATATATGCCACCTATAACACATTAGCACTCTAAGTAATTCACAACCCTTAATTTTTCTTATGCTACTTATTTTTATGATCAATTAGACAACTCAGATTAGAAGGGAGCCTTAAGGTTTGGAAAAGATTTTCATGCTGTGTTTCATGTGTTTCTTCATATATGTGAATGTACACGTACTCATCAAGGACACGTACAAAAGGAAAATAAAGCAGACTAGTAATGTAACAGTCCTCTTATAAAGGATCAGATAGGTGGAGCAGATAGGTGGTCTCTGTGAAATATTAAAAGTACTGGAGGAATATGCATTTGGTTGTTCTTCTATGGAGAATTTTCAGGAAAACATGAGTAGAAAGTTGTATGGGTTAGAGGGTGTAGATAGGTCACAACTAGTATCAGCTCAGATTGCAGGAAAGACCATGGATCCATTAATTGGCCGATTAATTGAAATCCTGAAAGTTCAGGTACATCAAATTCAATTTACTAAACATTTATTAAGTATATGCTATGGGCCAGGAACAGTACTAATGGAAATACAAATAAAATTAAAAAAAAAAGACAGGCCCTGCCCTCAAGGAGCTTACAATAGAATGAGTAAAAGACACAAGGGGTTAACCAAGACAAGGGCATCTTATTCCATGGAGTTAAAACCAAGTAAGGAAGTATGGCTTAACTCTCAAACTTCTTGGTCTCAAGACCCCTTTACACTCTTAGAAGCTATCAGAGACATCCAAAGAACTCTTGTTTATATGGATTATATTAGTTATTTTCCACTATAAAAATGTAAATAATTAAGTATGACTATAAAAATATTTTTGACCTCTTAGACCCTCTAAAATGTTCTTAGGGACCACCAGAGTTCCTCAGATTACACTTTGAGAATGAATTAGTGAATAAAGACCTGGGGTCAAGACTCACCTTTGATACAAACTAGCAGATTTAGCCACTCTCATGGTTTAAGGCAACTCTAAGATTTATAAGGGTTAAAATAGATGGATGGTATAGGATGTTGCCTCACTGGGGTTTCCTTAAAAAATTACATCATAAGTCTAGACCAAAAAAAAATCATGATCACTATTAGGTAGATAGGGCTCTTTTGTGCTTTGTGCAATGCTGTTCACCTTATGACCCATACATTTAAGCTTAACAATGAGATAATATGGAAGTTCTAAAGGCTTCTCACTATATGGTTTTCAGGACTAGCCTCTCTGATTATGAAGCCCTGACCTCTGAGCTTGCTCTGGGCCAGAAACTCTTGTCCATCCCCTTGCCTGATTGGGAGGTGGGTGTGATAACCCAATCAGCTTTAGAGGGGAAACTTGAGCTGAGGTATAGAGCAGTTCAGACAGAGAAGAGACTGACAATCTACTCTCCTCTGTCAAGGCCTTTCCTATAAGAATCCCTGTGATTCTTAGTCTAAAACCTTCCTAGAAAAAGTTCTTCCCTCTACTACCACTCCCAGGTCCTCCATCCTTATCCATATCAACCTCGTTCCTCCTGAATCCATATCTGAAATGGAAGAGGAGAAAGAATTCTTACCAAAGAACTGGAATATGGAAGGGAGTCACACAGAAAATGAAAGGGGAAGGACAGATGTACTTTTAGAAGAAAATAACAAATGCCATGTCTTTTCCTGGTTGCTTTGAATAGGAAGTTGTTACTTTTTTTCCAAGAGCAGGCACCAGTCACTGGTCATTCCTTGCTTAAGGGCAGTGAGACAGCGCTAATCACTTATCTGATAGTCCATGCCACCTGAAGTTTTTGGTATTTACTCTGTATATATTTATCTATGTAAGTATTCTTTGTCACAAGTAGAATGCAAACTTCTTCAGGGAAGAGACTGTGTCCATTTTTCATTTCTGGTGTTTATGTCACCAGAATTTAGCACAAGGCCTGGCACATGGTAGGTGCTCAGTAGATGGGCATTCTTGGTTTGAGTTGGACTTCTGTGGGAAGCTAACTCTTCATAAGCCAAATACTATGTTGGCTAGAACTGACACTCACTGGATTCCTGTAGTTCCTCTGACTTTTGCAAGAGCTATAGACAGATTCTGTCACATGACAGAACAGTTTCTGTTGCCACATGATTAACCTGAAGAACCTGGTATTATTAGAGGACATGCTGCTGAAACATCAACCTATGTATAATTTTCTCCTAGATTTATAAAACAGCGTCCTTCACCAAAAAAATAGCCTCAGGTTTGCAGCACAATCAAAATACATGCATTAAAATAATAAAATTCACAATAAGCAAGAGAACTACAGGAGTGATTAATATCTGGAGTGTAAAACAGTATATAAATAAATATGTCCATCTAGGTGGCTTTTGAGCTTAACTTTGTTCCAGTGTTGATATTCCTCTGAGGAGACAGTCTAAAAATCTCATTTAACTTGTGAGAATATTAGGGTGTGGGCTGGGTGTTCCTGATCATACTTAATTTAAATAACCATGATTTCACCAGTGTTTGGGTACTGTTCTTCCCTAGTAGAGATTTTAAAGCACTCCATTCTTTGAGGAAAATTTCATGAATTTCTGGGTCTGAAAAGATCCATTTGTTAATGGCTGATCTTCAGATGATTTTCTCTTGGCTGATGTCCAACCTTTGGGTGATGAGTCTCTCTGAATTTAGTGAGGCTGGTCGTTGGATGTCAGCCAAGCAGGCAGGAGGAGCTGCCAGAGCCTTTGTCCCAGATGTTCTACACTGATCTTCGGGCCCCAGTTGGGTCTTAGAGTAGGATTCTCTGAGAACAGCAGCAACAAAGCAATTTCTAACACCATCTGCTTTTTTACACCCATATAACATTTGGCAAGGGTAGGGGTGGGTGGTGGTGAGGGTGGGGCAAAACAAGCTCTTTATTCAGTTTGGGGGCTTGGCCATTTGGAGCTTCTGACATCAGCTATCATCAGTTGACATGATGGTCCTCTTGATGGTAATACTGGCATCTTTAGCATCTCTTAAGTTTCATATTTGCCTCATGTCAACATCACATTTTCCTAAATATTGTTTCCAACCATTAGGGTTCACCAAGTCAAAGGAAATGTGAAATCAGCAGTTGACCTTGCCTTAAACAATTTTCTGATGGAATGGCAGTAGGATCCTCATCAAGCTTACATTAGTGTCTGTAAGGAAGACATAGCAGACCCAAAAGACAATCATGTATATTATTTACAGAGTAGTATACTCTATGGAAAGCAAGTGTCAGGCAATTTCCTGGACTACTTCATTCACCCATTCAGGAAATATTCATTGAGTGTTCCTATGTAATGAAGAAGATTTGTTTTCAAAAGAAATCTAAGATACTATGCTTGACTCCAAGGGGCTTAGAACTTAGTTGGATCTTGTAAGTAATTGTCCAGACAAATATATGAAATTGGCTTACAACCTATAGTGCTCAATCATCATTATTTATATGTATACATAAAGAATATATGTACGTATGCTTATATGTGTGTGTTTGAGTGTGATTATATACATTTGTGACTGGATTATGAACACATGTACATTCATATATGTATACATAGATGCACCAGAAAAGGGTTGTCCAAGTACATGTGTGTATACACACATATGTACCCCATATGTGCATGCATATATACATATGCATTTATATATCTAGATATATATTTTAAAATCTGAGAAAGCAACTTCTGTGGAGAATGGGATCAGCCACCCCCACCAATTTTTAACCAACTACCACCCACAAGGCAGGCCAAGCTAATGGAAGAAGGCACCCTGAATGAGAGATGGGAGGCAGGAGGAGCTAGGTAAGTCCATCCAACAACACCATCTTGGCCATCATCACCCACAAGACCTCAGTAGACAGTCTAGGGTCCTGAATCCAAGAAGCTTGAGAATAGCAATGCTTCCAGCTCAGCGCCCTCAGACTTCATTCCAGGAAGCAAACCCTTGGTGGGATGCCTTCTGGCAACTACTCCTCTCAGTGCTACAGACATAGCTTCTGAAGGCTCAGAAAGGAAAGCTCTTTCCACCCAAGTCCTGGACAACGACCAATGGTTCATCATCAGAAATTGGTAAGATTTTGGCAGTGGAAATGTAATAGAAGAAGCATTAACATCTGCTCTGTCCCTGCAATCCCAAGGACCATGGAACTTTTCCATCTGACTTGCAGCTGAAACCACCCATATATGCTTTCTTCCCCATTAAAATATGAGTTTCTTTTAAGAGTAGAATTTGTTTTGCTTTTTTATTTGTGTCCTCAGAACTTAGAGTAAGTATATAATAAATGTTTTTTTCATTCATTCACATATGCATGAGGTATATGCATTATTCTATCTATATATGTATAATATGTTTATATATCCCATATGTATGGAGAGAGGAGGAGGAGACAGAGAGAGACAGAAAGAAACAGATAGAGAGAGAGAGACAGAGAGAATATACATGTACACTTTCCTTAAAAACTATTTAAATTGTCCTTGAGATTTGGTTTGATGCTAAATATTTGCTTTAGATTAAATCCACTAGAATCTTACATTCTTTCCAATGGAAAAAAGAATGCTAGAAATACCCACTGAAATGGCCACTGTTGTGGTGGCCCAGCTTAACTGAAAACTACAAGATTGCCAAAGGAAATGCCCATTCAAATAACATCCCATTTCAACACTGTTCAATGCTTTCTTGGTTCTCAATACATATAGGCATATTTGCATATGTATGTGTATATGTAGACAGACAGGTAGATAGATAGATAGATAGATAGATAGATAGATAGATAGATAGATAGACAGATAGGCACACATGTATGTTTATCCATTACCTATCTATTATATTTATATATGTGTGTATGCATATATTGAGATAGGTTTATATGGATATAAGACACATGTGTGTATGTGTGTATACAGACATGTCTCTATCTTCATATATATGTGTGTACATACATATATCTCTACATATATGTCCACATGCATCTATATACATATATGGACATAGAGACAGAGATTTGGATGGAGACAGGAAGACACATGTATGCCTGAATATCTGTATATCTGTATCTGTAATATAGTGGTAGTGATAGTGATAGTGATAGACTTGGAGAGATGATGCAAATGTATTGGATCTAGGATTGAATAGAAAAAGAGTAGGTTGGATTGTATTTGGTAAATTACAAAATTCTTCTAATGACCTGTAGTAGGCTGGGAGTTAAGGGATGGCAAAGTTAGAAAACAAACGTGGTGCAGGAGATGATCTAAAGTGCAGGGATTGGACCTTTGGGTAAGTAAATTATCTGACAGGTCTACTGGGATAGTGTCAATGATACTTGCAGCTGCTATAGAGGCCTAAGACCAATAATACCAGCACACAGGAGGGCTTTTAGCACAGGTTCTTTGACCTGTTTTTCTAAAGGAAAGAGAGTTTCAAAGGGATTGACAATCTTACTTTAATTAAACAATGAGAAAGATATATAAGTAGAGAGAAGTGAGTATTCAGGAAAGAATCCAATAGACAGGACTCCAACTGTCTTAATAAAGTAATAGATACATAATCACCAGACCAGGGAGCACCAACATCTAGGTTCACAAAGCTGGGGAGGGAGGCGCTTAACAACAGCTACCCAGAATCTCCTCTGACCAAATCACAAGCCTCAGGTGAACATTCTTCCCATGAGTGAGTCCCAAAGCAAAATCTCCCCTCGGAATATAATATACACTTTTGACTAATAGGCTGAGAACCAAAAGGCATCACAACTCATGTGATTGAAATCCTTTGGGCAAGCAAGCCTCTCTGTAAGCAAGCTTCCCCCTAAGCCAGTTCCTCCCCCAAGGCAATATAAATTTCTCTGAATATATATGGAATCTATGTGACTCAGTACATGTCACAGCAGTGAACTGGACTGGAGCTCAAAGCAGCAAGACATCTGTGATTGAAATACCTGTGTACCTTTAGACCTGTTTCAAGGGGGGATAAAGGGAATATATGTGATCACATAGTCCTATTAATGGATGGGGAAGATCTTACATTCCATTAATCCTACAACTGGTCTTCAGGGCTGTTTATAGGGGACTCTACCTATTCCCCAGCTTATCAGAACTGAGGGAAGCTCTAATTCTCTGTGGACTACCTGCATTTGAGAGTTATGGAACTCTACAGTGTCTGAAGAATTAACAATAAGTTTCACCCAGAAGACAACGGAGAAGAACATAGTCGATGGGGTGGGGAAAATGTCCTAACCCTTTCTCCCACTTGACACCCCTATGAGAGTTAGGCTAATTTTTCCTTAAAAGGTATTAAAATTGTCCTTGAAATTTGTTTGGCTCAAGGGACTAAGGCTCAGGGAACTGAGACATTGATGGATTTCTATGGTAATCTCTGAGTACCAAATAGCCAGGATAAAAATCCCTCTCTGAGGATTCACACGATAAACCAGTAACATGAACAATTCTGGGAAACTACACAACTGAATCAAAGCTTTATCCAGGATGAGTATCTCTTCCCTGTTCTAAGTATCTTGATACTGGTGTGGATAAATATAGTTCTGGATTTAGAGATGGATCTCCAGTGGAAGGCTGAACAGGTCACCTATGGACTCAAGCAGAAGGCATTGGCTATTGTGGTAGCTGATTCTGCATCTATGACCCTTCCAAATGAACTAGCCTTCATGTTTTACTCTGTGTAATATAGATATATGTCATATGTGTGCGTTATGTAATATATTATTATATCAACTCTTCTCCAATCTAATACTTAAGATTTCTTTTTAAGGAAATACAGATGAGTCTGTCTTGGACTTTAATATATGATTAATATTTTCACCAGATTAAATTCCATTGAGCAAGCATTTATTAAGTGCTTATAATGGCCTGTGGATTCAAAAGCAAAGCAAGAGACAATGCCATTACTCAAGGAAAAATGTAAAAGAATAGGAAAATCATATGCTGGGTTACATACCAATACTCCAGCCAACTGGACTGTATTTACTTCTCTGGATGAATGTCACACACAATAAATTTATCTCTAACATACTGCTGGGCTAGCAGCGTGAATACATTTTGCTCTTAATCCACACAAATTATTCACACAATTTGGCAAATATTCAAAATATTCTACAGTAGAAACTAATGTGCCAAACCACACATTTCACACATTTTCATTTTCTTTGAAAGAACCAGTTCTATCTCCTTTTCCAAGTGTTTACATTGCAGCACTTTTCATATGTTTAACCTCCTCCCAGATGCACATTCAGCAGCTCACTTCCTCACCTTAGTATCACTTCTTTGGCAAATTCCAGTATCCAAAAGTACTGTCGAGAGAAAGAAAAGGGACACAAATGTTTGCACCTGAAAAAAATCATCCAGAAATAACATTTCACAGATCTTCAGCCACATACTTAAATCCAGTATGTAGCTCCAGGAACTAAACAAAGAAATCCAGGCAACACCAGATAAAAGTAATTGGAGGAAGTGAGATATAAAAGAGAGACCACTGGACTATGAGTTAGACAGGGATGTTATTGGCTACAACATTTTTAATAATATATTATTTTTCCCAAATTACATGTTAAAACAATTCTTAACATTTTTTAAAGTTTTGAGTTCCAGATTCTTTCCCTCCCTTCTTTTTTTTCCTTTCCCCAATATAGCAATCTAATATAGGCTATGCATGCACAATTGTGTAAAATACTTCCATATAGTTGTTTTGTACAAGAATATTCAAAAGAAGGAAGGAAGGAAGGAAGGAAGGAAGGAAGGAAGGAAGGAAGGAAGGAAGGAAGGAAGGAAAGAAGGAAGGAAGGAAGGAAGGAAGGAAGGAAGGAAGGAAGGAAGGAAGGGAGGGAGGGAGGGAGGGAGAGAGGAAGGGAGGGAGGGAGGGAAAGATGGAAGGGGAAAGAGGGGGGAGGAAGAAGATAAAAAATACAGTATGCTTCAATCTGTATTCAAACAATATAATTTCTTTCTCTGGAGGTAGATAGTATACTTCATCATGGATCCTTTGAGATTGTTTTAGATAATTGTTATAGCTGAGAATAGTTAAGTCATTCACAATTCTTCATGGTACTCTATTGTGGTTACTATGTATAACATTCTTCTGGTTCTGCTCACTTCACCTTGCATCAGTTCATCAGTTCTTATAACTCTAGGTTTTTCTGAAATTATCAAGCTTGTCATTTCTTACAGCACAGTAATATTCCATCACAAGCATACATGACAGCTTGTTTGGCCATTCCCTAATTTATGGGTATCCCTTCAATTTCCAATTCTTGGCCACTACAAAAGGAATCACCATAAATATTTTCATACAAATAAGTCCTTTTCCCTTTATTTTAAATATATTTTGGGGAAGTTGTATTGCTGGATCAAGCAGTATACATAGTTTTATTGGTTATATCAACTATATCAGTATAACAACAAAAACTTGCATTTATATAGAACATTAAGGTTTGCAAGGTTGTTAACATGCCACATCATTTGATCCTCACAAAAAACCTGAGGTAGGTGATATTAATATCCCCATTTCATAACTGCAGAACAGGGAACATTAGAGAAATGACTTCGCAGTGACTATACAACACATAAATGTCAAGAGGCAGATTTGAATCCAGGTCTTTCTGACTCTGACTCCAGAACTCTATCCCCTGTGCCACCTACCTGCCTCAACTGGATAGCTGAGAACCTCAGGGGAGTCCTCTGTACCTCAACTTCATTATCTGGAAAAAGAAAGATATTTAGATGAAATAATTTCTAGGGTCTATCCATTAGTTCCAGTTCTGCTCTCAGGGGAAGACGGAAGACAGAGGAAGCGAATTCTTTTTTTTTTTTTTAACCAGCATAGCAAAGTACTTGAACACAGCTACTCCTTAGCAATTAATTGTTGTTTGATTCAATATTTGGTAGCCATCCTCTGAAATGCTGAATTATTCAGAGTTCATAAATAATACTGTCCCTGGTGGATGGCTCAAACAAGAATGAGGGATTTCACATTTTTCCCGTTTGAATAGTTCTCACACAGAAAATTCATAGTGCATTATTATTTCCTAATCTATTAATAGGGCCAAGTTAGAATATTACTAATATAATAATATATTAGTAATATATTAATATAATAAGGTTGTCACAGTGCTCCCCAAACTGCCCATATGGTAATGGAAAGCATCTGCCTCCCATTTTTTTTCAAAAAAAGCATATTGCTGAAAATGAAAGTGAGATGCCACTTTCAGAACTTCACTTGCTTCATGAGAAAGTGAGGGAGGTAACCAGCTTCATGTGGTGACTGAAGGCAAGGTGAAAGGCCACTCTTGTTTCTACATTGTTCATCCTACTAATTTTTGCCTTGTTTTCTTTAATAACAATATTTTCCTGACATACCCCTTTAAGCAAATGGAAGGATGGTGCCTTTTGACCAAAGTGAGTATGAGGAAACAAAGGCCTAACAGTTTAAAAAGCAACCACAGAGTAGTAGCCTATGATTTGCAATTGTTACATGTAAACAAGAGAAGGATGGAGGAAATTTCACCAGGACCTTGGGTACAATAGGAAATCATTCATAAGAAGTTGCAGGAGGATGAATGTAGGAGATATATCATTCTGGCTAGGGGTTATTTCCTGTTCTTTTGTCCATCTCTCTATTCATTCACTCTTTCACTCATTTAAAAAGTAAATGAAGTAATTAATGAATAAAAAGGAAAGAAGGAAGGAAAGGAGGGAGGGAAGAACTTGTTTAGCATTTGCAATGTGCCACCACTGTGCCAAATGTCTGGGATACAAATATAAGCAAAGGAGAGAGAGTCCTTGCCCTCAAGGATATAATATTCTATTGGAGAAACACAACACACACACATGGAACTAAGAAGCAGGAAGAAGTTACCTAGGGGTACCTGGGTACGTAGTTTTGAAGCCCAGAAAGTCAGGAATAGCACCAAGAAGAGAATGAAAGCAGACTTTCTTGGGCCCTTACACAAAAATGGAGGTCTCAGGAGGGAGTGGCTCTGAGGGAATTTCCAAGATGAGTCAGAGACATAGAAGTCAAGGTTTTGAAGTCCAGAAAGTCAGATAAGGGGAATTTACTATGCCCTAGGCCCTGTGCTAAATATTAGGATAGTAATACACAATCAAGGAATCTGAGGGCAGGAACTGTCTTGCCCTATCTTTTAAAGGGGGGGGGGATAATACATATGGGGAGTGATGACCAAGAAAGAGAATTTCTATTTGGAAGTTCATTGGAAGGATGAATGGAACAATAGGACAGTCCATTGACATGCTCTTTCCAGAAGCAATGGAATTTTGTTACTGTTCCAGCTGAAAGGAGTTCATGGGATACTCACATGGTAGCTAGAATTATGTCCAAAAAATGGTGGGAGTGAAGGCATGGTCATATCTGGGGCTGTCTAGACATAAGGTTCTCTTACCATTCAGAATTTATCACCTTCTAAGTAGATACTCTGTGCTAGGGACCAAGGAAGAATCCATAAAACAAAGAGATGTACTCTGTGCTCTTGTATAATATTGATGCCACAAAAGATAAATTAAGACATCTGGGGTTTCCATGGAGCACTTTACATCCTTTCCTCCTTATGTCCTTGGACTTTGTGTCCAAGGAATTAGGACAACCACAAAATATTTAGGCTGTTGTCAGACTTTAGAAAACCAATGACAGCCCAGAGGTCTTGAGGAGAAATCCTTCCAAAAGGCATCTTATACATAGGAATGCTCATGAGGAAAACATATATCCATCCATTAATCTATTAAGTATTGTGAGTTACTGAAATTGACTTTTACCACCATCCAGTGGGAATGGACAACCAATGGGCAGCCATTTATTAAGCACCTGGAGAGTTTCAAGTCCTGTTTGATCATACATGGATTTACATGATAGGGGAAGGAAATAAGAAGGCAACCATGATATAAAGTATGATAGTGGTTTTCATATGATAGCCTATCTTTCAAATGTTTGAAAGATGGGGCCAATGACTTTGGTAGATATATAGATGGTAGGAACAATATCCTAATTCTTGACCCCCTGCAAACTATATTAATATTTTTCTGCTTAAAATGTATTGAAAGCATCCTTGAAACATGATTGGCTAAAGTGAGAAGGTGAGGAAGGAAGGGGCAAAGCATTTATTAAGTGCCTGATATTGCCAGACACTGTGCTAAGCACTTTATAAATATCGGTGTCATTTGAGTCTTACAACAATCCTATGAGTTGGGTGCTACTATTATCCCCATTTCACAGATGGGGAGACTGAGACAAAGATGAAGTAACTTTCCCTGGGTGATACAAGTAAATTTAACTTAAATAGTAACTTAACATAATAGTGAGTTTCTGAGACTATATATTTTTGTTTTTTTTTGGTTGCTGCTGATTTTTTTCTTTGGAGGGGGGAAGGCAAGGCAATTGGGGTTAAGTGACTTGCCCAAAGTCACACAGCTAGTATTAAGTGTCTGAGGCCGAATATGAACTCAGATCCTCCTGACTTCAGGGCTGGTGCTTTATTCACGGTACCACCTAGCTGCCCCCGATACTATATTTGAACTCAGATCTCCCTTATTCCAGGGTCACAGCTCTATCCACTGTGCCACCTAACTGTCTAAGGGACTAAAATTTTAGGCCAGGAATGGGGAACCTGTGGCCTCGAGGTCACATGTGTCCTTCTAGGTCCTTGGGTAGGAATTTTTGACTGAGTCCAGGTTATATTGAACAGATCCTTTTATTAAATGGATTTGTTCTGTGAAGTGTGGATTCAGTAAAAGAACCTAGAAGGCCATATATGGCCTTGAGACTACAGGTTCATGCCCCCCCCCCACCATACGACATAACTTCCTGGTCTTCTGAATATCAAATAGCTACAAGATGCTCCAGGCACACTGTGATACTTGGCTAGTGGATCAGGATGGGTCACTCAGTCACAGAGCTTTACTCAGATGAATTCACTAAAGGAATCCTCAATGTCTATCCTTGTTGAATATGCTTCTCCTGTTTTGGCTAAAAGTACAATTATTTTCATTAACTGTTAAATGATGTGCAATTATTTTATTTTTTCCCAAGACCAATTCTAAACTACCACAGGACTGGTTTGAGTCAAGTCCAACCCAGAGTGATGGGATTCCCTCCTGGAATAGTTCATTATTATTATTATTTACAGGTATTTCTAGGTATGTCAACAATGTTTGGATTGACCTGAGCCAGAAAAACATGGATAAATACCAGAGTCAGAGAATATAGATAAATCCCTAGTTCAAACCCTTATCTTCTTTCTAAGATTATTGTAACAACCTTCTAACTAGGTTTTCAGGGAGGACTAGCATCTCTGGGGTGAAAGTTTGCTGAATCCTTTTCAGGGCTATCCCTTTGGTACCCGCTTTTCACCCAACTCTCACCTGTGTCTTCAAGAAGTAGCCACACCCCAGTAAAACCATCTTGGCAGATGGGCTATACCAGGTTGAGGGTAATAGACAGGCCTCAAACCCCTCAGTGGCATAGGGGTATGTCAACCCCAAACATATAAACAATTCCCCCAGTGGAATGAGTACATGAGAACAATTTGTTCCAATGGCCTGTGGATTGCTTAGAGATCGATCAGACCTCCAAAGCACCAAGGTTACCCACTGGAACCTGGACCATTGCCAATCACCCTGATTGTTGTCTTGCCACTGGACTATGATGACTCTGGAAGAAAGAATGAGGCTAATGACTGTGCAGTTCTGTCTCCCTTAAATTCAATTCAAACCCAAGTTAACACATCACCTTTTGATGATGCTGGTCCTCTTCAAAACAAATCCCCTTGTCCCGAGTCTAGCCAGACTCCACACAACCACCAATGGATATTACTAAAACACAACTTTGCCTATTCTTCTCCTTCAGTGGATCTCTACAGCTGCTAAGATAAACTCAAATCCCTCAGCCTGGCATTTAGAGCCCTCTACACGCTGGAAGGCAATAACAAGGAAATAGAACCAGATTTGGATAGAAAATTTGGGTTTGAATTGTGGCTCAGCCATTTTGTGACATCAGGCTAATTGTTCCCCTGCCCTGGGCCTCTGTTTCCTCATCTATAAAGTGAATAGGTTTGGAACAAAGGTCCTTTGAGGTGCCTTCCATCTATAACTCTATGACAAGCTTTATTCCAGCTACCTTTTTTATCTTTTTTTGCAATGTATCCCCTCATTCAACTTCTATTCCTTTCAAGCAGGTTTACTAGTTGTTCTTAATTAAAAGCATTCTCTTTTTTCATCTCTGTACTTTTACACAAGTGGTACCCCATATCAGGGATGCTTATCCCCCTTGTCTTTGCCTCTCAGAATCCCTACCTTCCCTCAAAATTCAGCTATGGGCTGCCTACTACTATGATCTTTCCTGGTTCTCCATGTTTTACTGCTTTCTTCCTTTTGAAATTATCTGCATTTAATTTGTACATAGACTTTACATTCATTTAGCTGCACACATATTGAAATCCCTCTCCCTTCACTCCACAGTAGAAAACTAGCCCCTGGAGGGCTTTTGTCTTCTTTTTTTGTCCTTTATAATCACCAACACCTGACACATAGATATTAAGAAATGTCAATTGAATTGAATTTAATCAAACTGAATTGAACTAGAGCGATGTAAAATTGACACTACTATTTGAAAAAGAACTTGAGAAAGGGTTATTTAATTTAATTAAGCCTCTTTTAGCCCTTAATTAAACAAAGGCATGAGGAGCATCCTCTTTGTTTATGGAAAGGCCAGTCCTTTGATATATACACTATAAAATATCACCTGTGACCCTGTTTAATCCGGGATATTTTTCATAGTCACACTATACTTTGGTGAAAGTAGCAGTCCACTGGTTGCTCTACAAACATTATTCTTTCCCAACTCCCACTCTCTATGCTTTTGTTTGTCCCATTCTCCTTACCTAAAACATCCTCTCCCCATGGCTTAACTTGCCCAATTCCTGCTCCTCCTTTGAATCCCAGTTCAAATGCCAAACATTTTAAGAAGTATCCCATGATCCTACCAGTTAGAAGTCAATTTTTCCTCCTCTGAATTCTTACTTTATACCTATCATGATACTTTTACATTATACCCTTGGTTATAGTTATTTTTATGCCTGCAAATAATATAATTTACAACATTTCATCTCCCCTACTAAATTTCAAACCCCTGAAGGGCAGGTGGTAATTCTTATTCATATTTTATTTTTCCCTTGTGCCTAGCAGGGAGCCTCCACTCAATAAATATTCAAAGATTGAAATTAATGAATATTCAATACTAGTCAGCATCTTTCTTTGTTATCAAGAAAAAGGCCATAATTTAAAATACATAATTTCTATCAGTTATTCATAACATTGGTATATCAGTGCTGATTTATGTAGTAAGAGAAATAGAAAAAAGAGATTAGCTTAAAGAATGAGTGAGGGTTTTTATTCCCCCACCCAAATCAGTGTCACCCTTAAGAGACACCAAATACTGAGTAAGAAACAACCCCAGGAAAGAGAATATAGAAAATCCATTGCTGAGCTAGGGTACTTGGTGCCTGGTTGATAATTATTCCACATCTCTAGTTTGATTCTTGGTCCCTGGTCATCTCTCTGTCATGACAACACTTATATACCTCTACCTTTGACTCTGGGAACAGTAATCAAATCAATACTACCCTTTCTAGAAAGACAAATTATTCTCTGACTCCATTTACCATCACTGGGACTTTACTGACCAAAGCATTCCTCCGTGGCCATCATCCCCATATATATTTTATATTTATCGCTAATATAGATTTATAATAATTATATCTATACATTTATCTTCCTCTATTCAAATGTAAGTTCCTAGAGGTCAAGTAGCATCTTGGTCTTTTTTGTCAATATCCCTCCCTGCATAGTATAGTATTTGGTACATAATAGATAATAAATGCTTTACCATTCATTTATTCTACAAGTCAACAGAAGATGTTAGGTTCCTATATACTTTATTTTCAAACAAAATGACAAAATTACGTCAGAAAAAGGGATATTCAAATAGTCAGATTGATCTATGGTCTTATTAATTTAATGTTTCCTCCAACTACACAGATCACAATCTACCATGCCCGCCCATCCTGGGCAAGTTCATCACAATGGGCCCACCTAGTGTACTAGAGGTTTTGGTGCTTTCTCCTGCTATCCCAAGCATACAGAGGTATAGTCATACTGGCCATCTGCTTTTCTTCACCTTTCCCATGTAACAAACCCATCAAATTGATGTATTTCTACAATTATTCGAGGTTTCTTAACTCATAATATGCTGTAGTCTTTTCACACCAGCCACACACATCTCCATTGCCCTTTGTGTGATAATAATTTTCAATTCTCCAAGGGCTGGGGTGTTCCATGTCTTATTGCCATAAAGTAATACTGCTATTAAAAATGGTCTTTGAGGGGGCGGCTAGGTGGTGCAGTGAGTAGAGTGTCGGCCCTGGAGTCAGAAGGACCTGAGTTCGGATCCGGCCTCAGACACTTATCGCATACACAAAATAAAAACCTAGCCGTGTGGCCTTGGGCAAGTTATTTAATCCCAATGGCCCACCAAAAACAAAATAAAAATGGTCTTTGTTTATACAACAAATTTGGGGTCATAACAGGATCATTGTATTTTCCTGGAAATAATCCATCCCCACTGTACATCAACTGGGCCAAACTCATTGTTCATCTGTATTCTCTATACATCCTGACAGACAAGTTGGATAAGCTGATAAATTAACTGCATATCATAATCAAGGAAATAGACATTCTTCATTCATTTGGTCTTTTTCATGTGAATAGTCCAGACAAGCCCTTTTGAGTTAGACATGAATTACTTCCAGGAGGCTCTGCAATGTTCCAGAGCTTGGCATAAACAGTCAGTTGTTATCCATAAGTAGGAGGATTTGGAGGACCTTACTATCCATAAAGAAGTCCTCTTTAACTTATGCTTTAAACTGAATTTTCTCCATCACAGTGTTCAATGTCTAGGGAAAACATATACAGGGGAAGAAAAAAAAAAAATATATATATATATATCTGACAGACACAAAGAGAGAGAGAGAATTGCATAGAGAGAGACAGAAATAGCTAGAACTAGAGGTAGATATGTATTATGTGTTTATATATGCATGTGCTTATGTATGCATATGTTTACATGTATGCATATGTATGTATATATATACATGTATATAAATATGTATGAAATCTTAGCAGGATATAGATAAATTCCTGGAATATTAGAATTTAGGGTTTTAGAGGCAATCTAATCCAACAGATGCAAAAACAGAGTACCAGAAAATTAAATTAGTTCAGTTCACAGTAGGAAACAAATAGACACCATAAGCACAACAAAAACATTTCAAAGATCAAGAAGAACAGAGGACTGTGAAACATTAGTATGGCAACTTAATAATGGTTTGAAAAAAACTTCATAATTAAATACACATAATTTAAAAATATTTCCTCAATAAGACAAACTCATTTTCAAAGACTATAAGAAATGAATATGAAAACCATTCCTAATAACTTTCTTTCTAACCAGTACCTAAAAGACAGGAAAGAAAAGTGGAAAAGTAATTTATATGTGACACTAAACTAACAGATGGTGAACTATCATACTGTAAGAAAATTCATACTGAGTTTGCAAATTTTCAATAGATACTCTTGAATCCAGAAAATGGCTACCATTAAGTTATACTGAGTAGATGAAGGACATTTAGTATATAACAACAATAATAGTTCACACTTATAGAGAGCTCTAAATTTAATACATATGTGTATAAACTAGACTTTTTAAGTATGCAAACCTATCTGCAAAATCAGCCTTTCCTGAAGGAAGAAAAATATTCAAAGACAGCACTTTGAAGGAAGGTTATTAACATAGTGAATATGGCAGTAAATGAACTTAGTTGCATTTGGGATAAACATTATGAACAACACAATGAAACATACTAAAAGGATAGTCATGAGATATTTAGGCTTTAGGAACTTTGGAATGTAAAGAAAGACAATATTCTTAGGTACTGCTCAAATAAAGGCTTGTGTGCCTTGCTTTTATTGAGAGCTAGAGGGATATTTCTGCATTTGGGTGGAATAGAATATCCACTTTACCCCCATAGTAGTGACTCTTAAAGTGGCATTTGTGAATTTGGTTTATTTTCAATACTTTGATAGCTGTATTTCCATATCATTAATTTTATTTTATGTACTTAAAAATAATATTCTGAAAAGGTATCTATAACTTTCACAATACTTCCAAAAGAGTCCATGTTAAAAAAAAAAAAGGCTGAGAATCCCTATCCAATGGAAGAAATACCATTCCTTGTGTGAAAAATACTTAATATGACTCAGTACTTGATAGGAATGCAAGAGGTCTACAATTAACATCAACAAAAGCAATTCAAACACATGCTCTCTCACTGACAGATAGTCATTAATTTATTTGCTAAATATGTGCTGACTGTCTAAAAGAAGGCAAAGGTCCCAAACTTTGAGACCTTCCAGCAAGAAATTTACAGTTTTTGGTGAGATGAGAAGCTTAAAGCATAGCTAATAATCCAAGACATTAACTGATAACTGCCCAGTAAGTGTAACAGATAATAAGTGCTTTATAAGTTTGATGGGAACAGGGGTCACGGTGCTTGGGAGTGTTTAAGGAAAACTTCAAAGAATTGGTGAGACTTGACAAATAGACAAAATAGAGATGGAGAGATGATGGGGAGGACATTCTAAGTAAAGGGTGCATATGACCAGAGATCAACAAACATTTAGAGGATATGTTAGTAGACAAATCTAGCTAATACAGAGGGCTCAGATGGATTGTCTATGACAACTCACTAGTGCATGGGGCTATTAATGTTAGCACCATTTCATGGCTATAAGTAATGGAATGTAAACTTGGAAAAGTAGATTTGGTCCAGTGAGATTGTGGAAGATCTTGAATGCCTTCATTTGGGAATTTATTTTATAGGGAATGGCAAGTCACTAAAAACTTTTGTTGTCCTTTTTTTGTCAAGAGTAACATAATAAAAGTAGCATTTTAGAAATAATAATTTCAAAACAATGTCCCATGTATGGAATAAAGGTAAGAGTGTATATGAACATGGAAACTAAACTATTACAACTATAGTTTCCTTGTAGTTCTATATAGGACACATGTCATATCTTTATGACCTCAGCACATCACACAGTTTTATATGTAGGAGATGCTTGGTAAATTTTTATTGATTTCAACTAAATGATAGAGACATGATGTTATGGAAACCTCATAACTGCTAGGACAGTAGCACAGGGAATAGAAAGGAGAGATATTATGACAACTAAGGACACTCGCTGTAAAAAAAACAAAAAAACAAAACAAAACAACAACAACAAAAAACAACCAAATGATTATACTTGCCAATAGAAATGATTTACTGAATTTGTTAATAGATATTACTCCTAAACATGTTCTCAAGCTCATTCTTTTGGCATTAATATGTTCCTGTTTGTTAAGAGTACAAACTGATTAAAAATTTGTGTCTGAGGTTCTTCCTCACATCCATCAGATTAGCCAAGTTTACAAAAACCTAAAAACACAGATGTTGGAGCGGCTGTGGGAAAACAGGCACATTAATAAAGCATCATTGCTGAAGTTGTGGATGGACACAGCCATTCTGGAAAGCAATTTGGAACTATATCCAAAAAGTTACTGAAATGTGCATACCCTTTGGCTCAATAATACCAACACTAGGGCTATACCCAAAAGAAAGTAAAGGGGGGGGGAACAACAGTTATTTTTTAATCACAAAGGGGGTACCAATTAGTTGGGGAATGGCTGAATAAATTATGGCATATGCATGTAACATAATACTATTGTGTCATAAGAAATTATGAAGGAGATGGTTTTGGCAAAACTGGGAAGATTTGTATTAAAAGATGCAAAGTAAAGTGAAAACACAAGACATTTCTACAATGATAACACTGCAAAGATAAATAACTTTGAAAGACTTGAAAACTGATCAATACAATTATAAACCACAATTCCAGAGAACTTTTGCTGAAGCATGTGTGGTGAACCCAGGAAATTTTATTTACATAGATAGATAGATAGATATAGAAATAGATACATATATAGATAAGCATGCATGTCTGTATATGTGTGTATATATACATATCATATATATATATATATACATATACACACATATATAAAAATGTTTGTTGGCAATGATCTATTCTAAATTGACATCATAAACCCTATCCATTTCCACCAACATGCATGCATGGCTCGGTCATTTGCTTGAAATTTCTTTATTGACATATACATGATTGGTTGAGCTCCTGTATAAGTCACCCATAGAGGGGTCTCTTCATTCTAATTTCAGATCTTAGATTTTAATAGGTTCCATCTAGAGGTAAACCAGTTTCATATATATTCAATTAATCTGATGGCATGTACGTGTTATAAGACTTTGTTGTTGTTTGATGAAGTGATATATACTTGTTCCAGAGTATTTCTGAAGGTATTTTTTTATTTGCTTATCCTGTCTTCAAGAATGCAATACTTTTCTCCCTTTTTAGGTAGGAAATGTTAATCTTTCTATAGCTAACTAAGGACAACGGGCACTGTTTCATTGATTTTGGAGGGGTTCTTGTTAGGATAATTTCCAAATCTGTTATAGTGCATTTTTAATCATGAAAATGTATATTAAGACAGGTACAGTATCAGTATTAATTACTTTGAATGTGTCCTTCCTATTCAGTTTTCCTTTCAGAACACCATTTTCTTAATGTATTGAGTCAGACCTTTCTCCTTGATACCAATATACTCAATGGGTCTTGCCTGTAGAAGAACAAGATATTTTTAGGAATCTCCTTTATCTACTGATGCAATATTACTTCTGGATTCAAGCTTGAAGTTTCCACTCTCTGTGTATGTTAAGTCTACATTTATCAACTCTAAGTGACATTTTAATATCATTGGAGATTGATATTGTTCAACTTTTCTTCTAGAATAGGACCAGTGACATCAGGAGGGTAATGTCTTGACTTGCAAGGGAATTACATTTAAATGAGGCAGGGCTGTGCAAAGTCATCAACCTCATTCTCCCATCAGAGTCCAGCGGCAAGTCAAGATGACTGACAGTGGACATGGATGCAGTGGGAGATACTGGCCTTTTTTCCATTGGAGAAAGTTTCTATAAGTCAGGAACTATTAAGTATGTTTTTTTCATTTGAACCAAGCAGCTTGATGGAATACCTGAACAACTAGTAATAAGTGAAATGTTTTGGGTTGATACCCTCTTTAATTTAGAAGCCATACCATATTCTATGTATAAGAGAATATAATTATTAATTATTATTTTGCTTTGTTTTCTGATTATTTGAATTGCTTTCTCAAAGACAAAGTCATAATGTGTTTCTCTTTTTAAAAAAAGCCTTTTTCTTGTTACAGAGGACAACTACTAACGAGTCAATATTATTAGAAAGTGAGGCATTTAAATGGAGTATTTTGAAGGAATTTTGATTACATTGTATATACTGTTGTCTTAAAGCTTCAAGAACAAAATAATTATATGCTTTTGAGTTCAGTATTTCTTTTTCAAAACCTAGCATTTCTTCATCTGTGCAGTCTCCAAGCTGACAAAAATTTTAAAATTTGAGAATGTAGTTTTACTTTTTTTTCTTGGCAGCAAAATGGAAAAATACTAGATAAAATAAGTCATTAAAATATCCTCCACCTGGTAGTGATAATAGATGTGGTTGGAATGCTCAGGCAGTAGATAATCTGATATCAAGCATTCAGACTAACAGTGAGCATTTGCCAAGTGCTTACTGTGTAGTAGCTCTATACTAGAATCTGGGAATAAAAAAACAAAAATGAAACAGTCCCAACCTACCAGGAGCTCAAGCATGAAGATGTACTGGGTTTTATGGGGGAAAAGAAGACAATAACCCTCATGTTAAAACTCTTGCTGGGACAAATTCAATGCTCTTCAGCCTGGAAGTTAAGAGAAGTGTTTCAGGCCACCTAAGGTCTTTTCCAGTCAGTGATTCTATTATCATAACAATTTCTTGAAAATCATTGCCTTCTATAGCTACCTATGCATATTATATTTTTATTATTCATTTTCACATTCTTTTATTTTTAAATTTTGAGCCCCAACTTCTCTCAATCATGGAGAGAACAAATAAAATTATATCAATTAATATATATAAAATTATGCAACACACTTCCATATTAGTCATATTAAAAAAGCAAACAAAAGACAATGAGAAAATTATACTTCAACTTGTGCTGGGAGTTCATCAGTTCTCTTTATGGATGTGGATAGCATTTTTAAAATCATAAGTCTTTAGGAATTTTCTCAGATCATTGTATTGATCAAAGTTGCCAAATTTTTCATAGTTGATCATTGTTACAACATTGTTTCTATTGTGCACGGTGATCTTACTTCACTTTGCATCAGCTCACATAGGTCTTCCCATGTTTTTCTGAAAGCAGCCCCCTTGTCATTTCTTAAAGAATAAAAGTCCTCCATTACAATCATATGCCATGACTTGGTCAACCATTCCCCAAACGATGGGCATTCCCTCAATTTCCAATTCTTTGTCACCACAAAAAAAGCTGATAAATAATTTTGTACATGTAAGTCCTTTTCCTTTGATCTCTTTGGGATACAGACTTCGTAGCCTAATGTAATGGAAATGCAAATTTAAAGATCTTCCCTGCCCCTAGGCCCTTTTGTGGGCTTAAGAGAATCTCAGAACCTTCCTTGATTTGAAAATATACTCTGCCCCCTAATAGGCTGAATGTAGTCACATGGAGCCTGTGACAGGAGGTTTGGTTTTCAGGAATGCCTACACCTTGGTTCTGTGTGATTGGGCAGTGGGTCAAGAGGGTGATTACATTCTCTGACCCAGGAGAAGGCTGTATAATCCCTGATGTGAAGCTTTGCCTTGGTGCTCACTTTGAGAAGTGTAGTGTGATTTGACCAGATGAGACTCTGGGCAGCCATTCAGAGCCCCCCGGCTTTGAAAACCCAGATGTTGATGCTTCCCTCTCTAGTAACTGTGATTTGGTATTGATGTAATGGTTGGACAGTTTGGAAGCCTGTCTGCTTGATCAGTTTGTTTCTCTGTTTTGTAAGTTCTGTCTGTATACTCCGAAGTTTGGGGTGCTGACCTTTTTCCCCTGAACTAGGTAAACGATATATGTTTGATTGATTAAAGTAAGCTTGTTAACCCATTTTGAGTTGCTTTCCTTTAGAAAAGCAGATCTAAGAACCTATGTTGGCAGCCACCCCAGTGCTTGCTGC
This sequence comes from Gymnobelideus leadbeateri, assembly GCA_011680675.1. Lineage (NCBI taxonomy): Eukaryota > Metazoa > Chordata > Mammalia > Diprotodontia > Petauridae > Gymnobelideus > Gymnobelideus leadbeateri. The sequence goes on from WOXC01002638.1 coordinate 819,936, forward strand.
TACACCTACCTATGCATTTTTGCACAGGGAAAGTGATGTTTCCATTCCTCTGAATTGTCTGAGTGGTTTGCTAAATTGACATTAGACTTAGATCAGAGTTTCTCCTTATATTTCCTAGATCTAGCCTAGCCAGGTTTGGTAATAATAGCATCTTCCTGACTGTTATTTCAATTGGGCAAGACCAGGCTCATAACACTGAAAACTCAAGCCCAAATAAAAAACATGATTCATTGTAGTCTTCTATGAGGAAGCTAGGATCTGTCTTCATTACCCAATTCCACTTTCCTGCAAGCCCGCCCCCCCCCCCCGCAACCTAAAGCTCATACTTTCTTTGAAACCATGTTTTTCAAAAACCATGCCTTTCAAAAACTTACCTCCCTCCTGACTAAAGAGATATCGACCAGGCACTTTAGACTCTCCAGCCCTATTTTATCCTGTGGCCTTCACTGAAATCATTCTCCCTTTAAAAGATTGCTCCTAAAGACCCCAGGACCAAAATATTTTCACTATCTTAATCCTTCTTCTCCACTTGCATTTCAAGAGAACCCTTATGTTCCTTTCTTAGCCCACACACTGACACAGAAACAACACTCTATTTTTTCCTGCTCCCCAAAGTTTACATAACTGTGTGAGCTGTGTGTGGGAAGATGTCCTTGTAACAGAGCTGCTGCAGAGAAAAGGCTGAGGCCCTAGTAAGAGAGAACTGGAGCCCTTTGTTCCCCTGGCATGCTATCAGTGCTCAGAAAAGCCTTCACTTGACTGAGATGGGTCAGATCCCATTAGAAAATGCCTTGTTGATATTGCTGTGATTTGGGACTAATAAGAACACTTATTTCTCTCCTACCACCTGGTCTGCCGTAAGAATTGTCAGGGCTTCTTCTGCAGTGTCTTTGAGATCCTCTATATTCTGCTGAGCCAAGTCTAGTCTAGACCTTAACAGCAGTCCAGCAATAACTGACCCTGATTCACCTCTGCCTCATCTGTTTCTAATTCACCCTACATGTAGTAGCAAAAAATCATCTTCCTATATTATTATTGTGATCATAGTACTGTCCTACTTAAGAGAATGCAATGAATCTCTTTTCCCCCCTCTATCTGGCATTTCATCAGTACAGAAAGCTCCCCAGTGTCTAAACTCCTTCCATTAATTCAGATTGCTATCACTTAAAGACATAGAGAGTTGCCTGGGTCACTTAGCGTGCCCATAGACACCCAGTTAATATTTGTAAGAGACAAGATTATAATCCAGGTTGACCTGATTCCAAAGACAGCTCTCCATCTGCTGCACCACTCTGTTGGATTCTAACTATAGATCAATTCTACTTAAATCAATTTGAATTTTTTAGTAATTTAAGTCACATGAACTAGTCTAGTCTCTGTTCAATGCTTCTCACCTTCTTTTAGACTTCTATTAGACTTCCATCTGTCCTCATCATTCACATAAGCTAACTTACTGATCATTCTCCATTCGCAAATTAATTACTCTATTCTTTAAGCCTTAGCAACCTCTCTAACTCCTACCAATACAATAACTCATTTCTTTTCATCAAATTATGATCTTTCCTTCCATTCCCTTCCTGGCTATGCCTCAAAGTCTAAGGAATTTGTTCCAGGGAATCAGCTGAATTTTCATCCTGGAACTTTCCTCAGCACCTAGGTTCTACTTACTCTTCAATATTTTTCCACTATGGTAGTCTTCTTGTGCCATTGATGACTTTCTTTCAGGGCATCCCTTTTGGGGATGCATCTTGGACATTTATGCTTCATTCCCTTTCAAGCTTCACTTATGATTCTATGGACTTGGGACCCATGATCCCATGGAGGTACATACTCTTTCCCCTCTACTTCCCTTGCCCCTAAAAAGGGACAGGTCACCTTCTTAAATTTTTTGTGACACTGGATATGAAAAAGTATATCTGTATTTCAATATAATTGGTTTCCCCTTTTAATCCTATGAATTTTACTTCATGCATTTAAAAACATCATTCTGAGAATGGGTCTATATGCTTTAACATATTGCCAAAGTGATCCATGATAAAAAAAAAATAAGAACCCCTGCTCTAGAGGAACTCTGGTGCTGGGATATATAGGAGAGGGGGTGCTCTTGGTATTCCTCTGATTCCTGGTGAAGACCTCTGATTTCCTCTCCCTTCATCCCTTCACAGAGCAGGTGGGGAAGATTCAGTCCCTAGCCCCAGGAAGCAGAAGCCTGATGCTGGTTCTGGCATCCCTTTCAAATCTGAACTCTAAGCACCACACTTCTCTGCTCCAGCCACATCTTGCCTCTTCCTGTGGTTGCTCCCCTACCCAGTCTCATTGCAATGTACAACACACTTGGAATGGGACAGATAGAGGGCTAGAGGTGCTTCAGTTCCTCAAAACAAGGGGGTAAATGTCAAAAAGAGTGCAGGAAAAAAAGAAGCCAGTGCAAACCTAGGTCCAGGGGTTAAAGGTAGAAGAATTTCATATGGAGAAGATTGTAAATTAAGTCAGTCATTCATTATTAAGCACATAATATGTGCCAGACACTATGATTATGCTAAGGGGCGAGAGAGAGAGATAGAGATAGATAGAGAGAGAGAGAGAGAGAGAGAGAGAGAGAGAGAGAGAGAGAGAGAGAGAGAGTCAGAGTACCCAAAATGTGATTTTCATTCCATTTCTGGATCAAAGTTTCAAACATAGGAACAACAGGCCCCAGGCCAGTTTAAAAATGTTCATTAAATGAAAGGAAGGAAGAATACATTTGAAGAGAGATGAATAGGTCTAATAAAGATAGCTTTAAGCTGAAAATGGAGGAGAAGTTCATAGAATGTGAGAACTATAAGTCACGAAAGAGACTGGCTTGAACTTCCTTCATTTTACAGATAAAGAAATCGAGGGGTGTCTAGGTGGCAGAGTGAATAGAGCACCAGCCCTGGAGTCAAGATGACCTGAGTTCAAAACCGACCTCAGACACTTAACACTTACTAGCCATGTGACCTTGGGCAAGTCATTTAAACCCAATTGCCCTACCTTCTTCCCCCCTCCAAAAAGAAAAGAAAAAAAAATTGAGGCTTAGTGAAGCAAAGAGAATTGTTTAACAACTTATTCAAATGGTAAAGCCACAATCAAGATCTCATGAATCCTAGTGCAGTGATTTCCTCCCCCCACGTTTTCATGTCCTCTTTATGATAATCCGATGCCAAAGAAAAAAAGCAAGTATGGCATAGGAAGACAAATATCCATGGAAATGTCCAGTAGTTTACAGGGAATAATATTCAGGTAGGGTGTAGTATTATCCCTCATGGACCCAGATGTCTACACACAAATATTTAGAATACGAGTCATCAAATGTTTTTAGGGATCTAAATGAAATAGGTAAATATGATTTCATACCATAACTGAATTCCATTCAATATCGATTTCCTGAATATATATTATGTGTACTATGCTAGGCCCTGGAGAAAGATAGGACAGAAACTTGCTCTGTGACTTTATTGGCACAGTAAACTCCCAGATGAAGAAACTCCCTCTACAAGAGCAGGGCAATGACTTTTAGGCTTCAAGAATTAACCATGGCAGTTTCAGAAGTAGGAATTGATGTCATCTTGGCCCCAAGAAGAGCTCTCTTTCTCTCTGTCATTGTCTCTTCACTGCATGCGAGAAAGGAGGGGGGGGAGAGAGAGAGAGAGAGAGAGAGAGAGAGAGAGAGAGAGAGAGAGAGAGAGAGAGAGACAAGGAGGGAAGGAGAGAGAAGAGGGGAAAGTATATCCTGTGTTCAAGGAGTTCACTCCTGGTTGGGGGAGGGGGTAGCAGAGGTATTACAGAACATCCATCAATAAATGCAAAACCTATGCAAAGTAAACACTAGGAGAGTGTTAAAAACTGGGAATGGCAAGGGTTATCTCACAAAAAGGGTTGCAACTGGACAAACTTAAAAGAAACTTTGGATACTAGGAGACAAAGGTGTGGAAGGAACACATTCTAGGCAGAGGGGCAGGAGATGGAATGTTGTGTACCATGGGCAGCAGAAAAAAATTCAGCTGGAACCTAGAATTAGCTGAGGGATGTAATATTAAATATGACTAGAAAGGCATAATAGGACCAGGAGCACTGGTGGGGGAGGGGGAATTTTTAGAGTTTTAAACAAGAATCTGAGAATCATTTTTTAAAAATATCCTAGAGGCAACAGGAAGGCACTGAAAATTTTTGAGCAAAAGAGAGTGATATGTGGATCAGAAATATGAATTTGGCAGCTATGTGAAATATGAATTAAAGAGGGGAAAGACAAGAGGGAGGGAGACCTATTGGGCTAATACAGGTAGGAACTACATAAGTGAAGAAAAGGAGCCACATGTATGAGAGGCTGTGGAAGTAGATTTAACAAAATTTGACAACTAATTGGGTGTGGTGGTGAGGGTGAGGTAAAGGGAAGAATTGAAGATGCTTGAGGTTATGCATCTCAGTGACTGGAAGAATAGTGATGCTGTCAACAGAAACTGGGAACTTTGCAGAAGGAAAAAGTTTAGAAGGAAGATAATGAGTTATATTTCAGACATGTTGAGTTTGGCATGAAAGTTATTGGGTTATGATCCATGGCTGGAGGATGACAATAGAATGCCAAAACTCATCCAAATGGGAGACACTAGATAAGAAGGATGGCAGAGTAATACTGCATATCATTAATGTATACTCCTGTGTGGAAATCTATGACCGAGAATAGAGAAGCATAATAGGAAGCATCTGGGTGAGGATTAATGGAATAAAAACCAGAACAGATATTGTAGTGGGAGTATATTATTGCCTACCCAGCCAGAAAAAGGAAAATAACATGATGAGTTCCAGAAGCAAATCACAAAGCTGGATGAAAGGCAGAATTTGCAATGAGGGTTTAATTTATCCGGATATCTCCCTTTTCTGAAAACAGAGCAATTGAGCGACTCAAGACTTACCTTTTCAGTCTTTAGAATACATAAGAAACAAAAAGATAAGCTAACTGCTCTTCTGAACATCATTTTGAGCAATGATGAAGCAACTAGTTGTCAAAGTAGAAACGAATAGAACCCTGGGAGGGAACAAAAATATTATCTTAGAATTTGTAATACATTAAGAGGAAAAATTTGGGAATAGCCTTACCCATACCCCAAAGAGAGAGGCTTGAGCACAATCTCATAAGTCATGATTCTCAAAGTATAGTTTTCATATCCATGGAGTATCCTCGTCCCCAAAACTCTTTCAAGGAACTAGCAAAGTCAAAATTGTTTTCATAAAAATACTGACAATGACTATTAAAATACTGCTTCCTTTTCCAAATACATGTCTATGTGAGACCAGATTTTCTTCAAATGCTCCAACCAAAACCACATATCACAACAGATTGAATGCAGAAGCAGATATGGAAAACCAGCTGTCTTCTATTAAGTAAGATATTAAAGAAATCTGCAAAAAATATATATAAAAAATAAAACAATGTCACTCCTCACTTTTTTTAGTTTTGGAAAATATAGGTTTTTTTCATAAAATATGTTATTTCTGTTAACATGAAATGGGTACATTATTATTAAAGAATTGATTTTTAATTTACTAGTTTTGATAACTAATATGTTAATGATTAATAGCTCTAACTTACATAAACAAAAGCTCCTTGGGCTCCTCAATAATATTTAAGAATATATAGTAATCCTGAGACCAAAAATTTAAGAACCATTGTCATAGGTAAAGCCTATGAAAGTGTTGGAGCTATGCTCAAAACTTCATGCTCTAACACTAATAAACATATGATTCCAAAAGATCAAAGAAAGAAGAAAAGGACCCATGTGCACAACAAAATTGATAATATCTTTTTATGGAAGCAAAGAATTGGAAACTGAGGAGGTGGCTATTCATGGGGTAATGACTGAACAAATGAAGGTATATGCATATGATAGAATGTATTATACTGTAAAAAATGATGAACAGTATAACTGAAGAGAAACCTGGGAAGACCTGCATGAGCTGATGCAAAGTGAAGTGAGTAGAACAAAGAGAACAATTTATGTTATAACAAGATCATAAATATGAACAATGTTCAAAGGCAGAACTCGGAGCAAAGCAATAATTAACCATGATTCTAGAGGATCGATATGCATATTCGTTACAAGTCCTTTACTTTTTTTCTGGTGGGAAAGGGCAGGGTTGGAATAGGGAGAAAAATATTAGTAAAAATTTTAAAACAATCTTGGAGTTTGGGAGAAGTTTCTTTTAATGAGCACATACATATGATGTGCTCAAGAACAAAATTTTGTCAATATAATGTCAAATTATTTTAATGAAGAAGAAAGGGGAAATTTTTAAACTTTAAATTTTAGCACAGTATTTCATTAGATTTCTCCTTTTAGCCCTGTGGATAGATATATTTTGTCTGGGTGAGACACTAAAAGGAGACATTAATAGATGGAAGATGTCTAGTGGAGTGTCCCACAGATTTGTCTTTGTGTTATGCTTTCAGCATTTTTAAACAATGACTTGAATTAAAGCATAGCTACCATATATAGTAAGTATTCCAAATGACACAAGGCTGAAGTGAGAAGTTAATATTTTCTATAATACAGATAGATCTGAAGAAAATGACATGCTATAAAAAATGGAACAAAATGAATAAGAAATTTTAATAGGGATAAACAATTATGTCCTCAGATTCAAGAGATCACCTTCACAAGTAGAAAATGGGACAAGGGTCATGGTTATGTAGTCCTCTCTAAAAAAGAGCTGAAGGTTTTGCAAGTTGAATATCAGTCAAGGATACAACATGGCAGCAAAAATGTGCCAAATTAATTATATTACTAGAGGTACAGTGTCAAAAATAGCAGAACTCATGTACTTCATGCTAGTCAGAACATATATGAAATATTGCACTCAGTGCTAGGTGCTACATTTTAAGGATATCAACAAGCTGGACAGAGAAGGGCAGCCATTATGGTAAAGGTCCTTCAGATCAGGTCATATGAAAATGAGTCAAAGGTACTTAAGGGCATAATGGTATTCTAATCTAAAGTATATTAAGAACTGTCATTGAGGAAAAATAATTTGACCCAAAGAATATTACTCAGTGTAATGAGAGGATATAGAAAAGTGGCCATTTGAGGGACAGTGGTTGAAAAAACTTACTAATGATTCAAGTGGAGTGGTCAAGTATATCCAGAGGACTACTTGTTGAGAATGTTGTAGAAGTAATTCCTATGACAATTCTAACTAACATTTATAAAACACTCTACAGAGTGTGAAGTGCTTTAAAATGTCTCATTTTATCCTTACAATAATCCTAGGAAATAAGTGATATCTCTTTCACAGATGAGGAAATTGAGGCAAAGAGAAGTCAGAGGACTTGACCAGTGTCTTCACAACTAATAATTATCTGAGGTAGGATTCAAAAACAGGTTTTCCTTATTCCTGCTATAGAATACTATTCATGAAGCAAATTAGTGGTCTCTCTCTCCCTCTCCCTCTCCCTCTCCCCCCCTCTGTCTCCGTCTCTTTTGCTCTCTGTCTCTCTCTGTCTCTGTCTCTGTCTCTCTCTCTCTGTCTCTCTCTCTGTCTCTGTCTCTGTCTCTGTCTCTCTCTGTCTCTCTGTTTCTCTCTGTCTCTGTCTCTGTCTCTCTCTGTCTCTCTCTCTGTCTCTGTCTCTCTGTCTCTCTTTGTCTCTCTCTATCTCTCTCTCTCTGTCTCTCTCTCTGTCTCTCTGTCTCTCTCTCTGTCTCTCTCTGTCTCTCTCTCTCTCTGTTTCTCTCTCATTATATGAAAATTGCAAAAACACACCAAGGACCTTAACCAGATTACAGACTCAGATACTGAATAGCAGATCTCTGTTGCAGTCACCTATAGATTTCCTTAAATTGATGCAGAAAAGCATGAATCTTTGGGTCTTGTCATTCAACTAGTACTGAATTAAACTAATTACTTTTATTCTCCTACTTATCCTTCTCCATCATATTCACAGAGATATCATGAGATTTTTAAAGTTTTTATAAAATATGCCTTATCATACCCACAATATTCCCCTCTTTTTTGTTTTTATTTATTTGTTTGTTTGTTTATCAAATGCCTTATTAACTTCTATTTTGCATCATTCATTTCCATAATGTTTTGAGTTACAAATTTTCTCCCCATTTTTCCCCCTACACCCAGTCCAAAACAGTGATTACATGGAATATCCCCTCCACCAATCTGCTCTCTCCCATATCTTCTCTCATACCCCCTCCAAATTTCCAGTAGGGCACGGTGGATCTCTATGACACAGTGCCTGTATATCTTAGGTCCCAGTTATATGTAAAATAATATTAATTATATATATATATATATAAATATATATATATATACACACACATATATATATTTAAACATTTGATTTTAAAGCTTTGAATTCCAGATTCATTCCCTTACTCCCTTGTCACCCACCCTTACTGGGAAAATAAGCAATTCAATATAGCTTGTACATGTGTTATGTTATAACATAACATTTCCATAGTGGATACATTGTAAAAGACTGACTATATTTCCCTCCATCCTATCCCACCTCCTACTTGTTCTAATCTCTACTTTGATCCTGTCTCTTTTCAGAAGTGGGTGCTTCCAACTTCCCTCCCCACCCCCAGCCTGCCCTCCCTTCCATCATCCTCCCTTTCATGCCCTTCCCCCCTTCTCTCCTGTAGGGTGAGATACCCTATTTAGTGTGTATGGCATTCCCTCCCTAAGCCACATTCAATGAAAATAAGGTTGCCCCATTCCCTTTTGTCTTCCTGTTCTTCCCCTCCATTTTCCCTTGCTTCTTCTATATGAGATAGTTTACCCCCATTCTGTCTCTCCCCATCTCCTCTCCTTATATTCCTCTCTCACTTCTTAATTGTACCTTTTAAGTATCACCCCTTCCTATTAAATTGGTCCTGTGCCCTCTATCTATGTATACTTGTACACATATATACACACATTCACATATGTATTCATACACCCATGTGCTCTCCTATATGGACATACATATGTATATGTATATGTATACGTGTATGTGTATGTGTATGTATATGTATATGTATATGTATATATATATATATGTATATACACACACAGACATTCTTATTCACTTCGAGTGTTCTCATACTGAGAAAAGTTTCATAAGTTACAATTATCATTTTTCAGTGTATGGATGTAAATAGTTCAACTTTAATAAGTTCCTTATTATTTCTTTTCCCCGTTTAACTTCTCATTCTTCTCTTGCTTCTTGTATCTGAATGTCAAATTTTCTATTCAACTCTGATTTTTTCATCAAGAATGTGCTTGAAAGTCCTCTATTCCACTGAATGACCATATCTTTCCCCGAAACAAGATACTCAGTTTTGCTGGGTAGGTGATTCTTGTTTTTAATTCCAGCTCCTTTGACCTCTGGAATATTATATTCCAAGCCCTTCTATCCCTCAGTGTAGAAGCTGCCAGATCCTGTGTTACTCTGATTGTGTTTCCACAATATTAAAATTGTTTCATTCTGGCTGCTTGTAATATTTTCTCCTTGATCTGAGAACTCTGGAACCTGGCTATAATATTCCTAGGAGTTTTCTTTTTGGGATCTTTTTCAGGAAGTCATTGGTGGATTCTTTCAACCTCTATTTTGCCCTTTGGTTCTAAAACATCAGGGTAAATTTTTCTTGAGAATTTCTTGACAGATGATGTCTAGGTTCTATTTTTGATCATGGCTTTCAGGTAGTCCAATAATTTTTAAATTATCTCTCCTGGATCTACTTTCCAGGTCAGTGGTTTTCCCAGTGAGATATTTCACATTGCCTTCTATTTTTTTCATTTGTTTGGATCTGTTTAATAGTATCTTGACTTCTCATAAACTCACTAGTTTCCATTTGCTCCATTCTAATTTTGAAGGAATGATTCTCTTCAGTGAGCTTTTGAGATTCTGTTTACATCTGGCAAATTTGGCTTTTTAAGGGATTCTTCTCCTCACTGGCTTTTTGAGTGTCTTTTGCCATTTGAATTAGTCTATTTTTAAAAAAATTTTATTAGTCTATTTTTAAGGTGTTATTTTCTTCAGTCAGCTTGTTGACTCTCATTTCATAATGTTCTTGCATAATTTTCATTTCTCTTCCCAATTTTTCCTCCACTTCTCTTATTTACTTTTCAAAATCCTTCTTAAGGTCCTCTATGGCCTGTAACCAGCTCATATTTTTCTTGGAAGTTTATGGTGCAGGAGTTCTGACTTCACTGTCTTCCTCCTATTCCATGTTTTGATCCTTTTTGTCCCCAAAATAAGAGTGTAAAGTTGGGTTTCTCTGTTTACTGTGATTCCCTCATTTGCTCATGTTGCCAGTCAATTACTTGACTTTTGGGCTTTTGCGACAGTAGGACTCTGCCACCAGACAGGAGAGCTTTGTCCCAAATGCTGGGGTTTTCTCAGCTGCCAAAGGTTTTAGCTAGATGCCCTCTCTGAAGCCTCCACACTCTGGCAAGCTGGTCTCACAGCCCAAGACCTCTACCCTAGACCACAATCCAGATCCAAGCAGGTTAAAGCAAGAGCAATTACCCCTCACACTGGTCGCTTGGTCCCCCTACATTCTGCAGGCCAGGAGCTGAAGCTGCCATATGGAGGCAGCTGCACAACTGCAGAGCCTCAGTGGCTTCTTGCCCTGTGGGTAAAGGCCAATCACACTCCCAAATTACGGGATCCCAAAGTCCACACTGCACTGACTTCTCAATTTGTCCTTAGCATCCATGAGTTGATAATTCTGGAAACTGCCACAGCTTCTGGTGATCTGAAGTCCCTCTAGCTGGGGCCTGATCAGGCCCAGCCTGAGGCTAAAACCTCCAGCTCCAGTGGGGCTGGGGTTGGCTCCCAGAGTGGTGCTCTTGCCCCTTCCTGCTGTCCTGTCCTCAGCAAGAGGTTAGCTTCTCTGTGTCATTTTGTGGGTTCTGTAGCTCTAAAGTTCATTCTTTTACATAAATTGGAGGAGGTAGGAGCCAGAGCCCTGCAGAAGTCCTGTTTTTACTCCCCAATGTTCACCTCTTTAACCAGCCTCATAATCCTTTTAGAAAAGGAAACATAATTAGTTGTCATTTCTGCTCATTGCTTTCCTTTCTCAGTGCTGATGAGCTAAAAATATATATATATATATATATATATATATATATATACATATTATATATATATATAATATGTATATATATAAATCTATCATTTCTTAATTATATATATTATGTGTTTATATATATATATATATATATATATCTCACTATTTCATACTTTTAAGACAACACCCTGCTCTCTTTATTAAAACTGGGGGAGGGGGGAAGGAATTGCTCATATTAAATCCAGGGGCATCTCCTGATAATGTTTTTCCTTACTCAAACTCTAGAATTCTCTTCACTAGGCCACCTAGCTTCCTCATACAGAGGTCCAAGTTGAATTCAATAGCCTATAAAAATTAACAAAACCGAATTCAGAAATCTTTCAGGTTCATACATCTTGAGATTTGGAAGGCATTTAGGTGTCCACTTAATCCAAATTATATCTTGTCCAGCCTCTACTTGAAGACCTCCAAAGAGGAAGGACCCAGAAACTCTTGAAGCAGCCCACTCCAAGCAGATACATGAGAGAGCTTTGGAGGACATGGTGTAGAAAAAGGACAAGCAAAGGAGCCTGAGAAATAATGGTCAGATAGAATTTGAACAGAAAAGAACACCATCACCAAAACCTCAGGAAAAAAACTGTATTTGGGAGAAAAGGAGAAACTGTGAGCTCTTGAATGATTAAGATAGGAGGGGAAAAGACCAGTAGATTTGTTAATTATAATGTACTTGCAATTAATTTTGCAACTAATATAAATTGCAATTAATTATTGATAACTTTGGAGAAAGAAGTTTTATTTGAATGAAGAGATCCAGAAGCCAGACTGCAAAGATTCTAGAGGTCACAGGCACTTTTCTTCTCTCTCTTATGAACTGATTCTCTTTCTCTATCATGAACTTGGATCCTGGACTAATCCCAGCCAAACCATTAAGGTTAGACTAAGACCCAAGGTTCATATCCAGATTTTTTCAACTCATTTGTATGGCATACCTTATTTGGTCTTTTTTTCCCTTTTTCTGAGGCAATTGGGGTTAAGTGACTTGCCCAAAGTCACAAAGCTAATAAGTGTCTGAGGCCAGATTTGTATTTGAAATGTCCTCTTGACTTGAGGGTTGGTGCGATGCACTACACTACCTAGCTCCCCCTGCATGTCTTATTTGGAACAACTGACAGATTCAGAAGATTTGAGGTCTATGGAGTAGAAGCTGTGGTCACACACCATACCATGAAATTTACAACTGAGCTCCTTCAAAGAATTTCAAGAATTAGCTTGATTCATCCCAATCCACTTTTCTTGCTTCCCTCTTCATTGATGCCTTTTTTTTTCTCCTAAGAATTTATGATATCATTGGTATAAAGAATTCCTCATGAGTAAACTTCCTCCAAGGGCACCTGTGTTCTGCAACTTAAAGTCTTTTTTTTTTTTTTCAGAGAGAGATAACAGCTTTATTTGCAAAGTGAGACCTAAGATAATCTTGAGTTATCACAAACATGGCTCTTGTCCTATTTCCCTGACACCTTAAAAAGTTTTATTAACTAGTAGGTTTTGAGCAAATTTCAATTAAAAATTTAGGAAGGAGAAAAAATGCCTGAATTATAGATAATACAAGAAACAAAAATGTGTCCAATATACATGTGTGGCAATTCTACCATCAAAAATTCTGGACTGTTCACTAAGAGTGTACTTCTCATTTTTTCCCTGAGCCTTCAAATAAGTATAGATATGGAGAATAAAACATTTTGGGTTTTCAAGTAAAAGAAAGTGGATTTACCAAATGGTCCATGAAATAAAATTATATCATCCGTGAGGTTGAAGAAAACTCTCCTGAGTCTGATCAGAAAAATTAAAATGGGCTTGAAGAGTACACACATTTTCAAACCATGTTAAAGGTTGTTGACAAAAATTTAGTTTGCATGTGCTCAATCAAACCTCTTTCCTAATTTCTATAATCATTTTCTCCTATCATTAATTCTTCCCATTAGCCTCGCTCATCCTTCTACCTTATCTCAACTCTACAAAATGATCAAGAACTAAACACTCATACTAATAACCCTGAGTTTGATTTTAATTCTTTCTTCTTACTTTTACTGGCTACAAATGCCTTCAGTCTGTTGCACCCTTAGAACAATATTCCGTAGCATAAAAATAATTTGATAAAACCAAATAGTTTGATAAAACCAATAGTTTGATAAAACCAAAAAAGCACTACTTGTAAGCTGGTAACACATTCGTTTTTCAAAACAAGGGGAGAGGAGAGGGGATGGCTCAGATATGCAACATAAAAATGCCCTCAATGGAGGTCTGAACTTTGAGTGTTTTCAACATATTAAATAAATGTTAAAAAGGTAAAAGTCACGTCCATCATCTTTTAAATGCATGGGTAGTACAGACTTTCAAAAAACCAAAACAAAACCCCAGTCACCTCAGCCTCTAAACTGTTCTTACAACTCTCATAGTTGAGAACTATGTCAAAGAACTGTACGTTTCCAGCCCTATTTACAAGAGTTTGTCCTGAGTGGCAGCTCTTTGAAGAAACTTACCAGTTCCAATCTCTAGGATTCAATAAATCCGTTCACAACAGAGAAAATAGGCCCAACAATAGAGCACCACTGGACAACAACAGGGTATATGGAGTGCCACCACTGCCTTGGGGACTATTCTTTGGAGTCTGTAGTGCAAAAAGTCTACATTGCTTTATCATGCATAGTTTACTACCCTGCCATGCCAACAGCAAAACCCAGACTGTTCCACAGTTAATTCTTAAGTTAGCAATTGGATTGAGTTTTTCCCTGCCAGAAATAATCACCTATTCAGGGGTCATTATATGAGCAGCATATTTCTAATAAGGATGACAAAGCTATCTCTTATGCTCTGCATTTAACACTGCGGTGATAATGTTCTTCAAAATGAATGAGCTCATATAAGTCCTTCTTACACAACTAAGTTCCATAAAAGAGTGTGAAATGATCAAGTATCCTTTTAATTTATATTTCGACTGAACAGCGCACTTACAATCCTGCTTTGTGAAATTTATACTAATTATAATTAAGATGTCACTATTTTAAAAGTACTATTGTAACTGCCATTAAAAATCTTTACAGTACTCTTTGGTGAAGGTATCGCCGCCACAGCTGCTTGGAGTTGGCAGTCTCTGCCTCTCTAACTCCTGACTCACCGCTGTTCGCTCTCACCGAGGAATAAGTCGGTCAGGAAGCCGCCCCGCCGCCATGGCATTCAAAGACACCGGCAAGACCCTTGTGGAGCCCGAACTGGCCATTCACCGGATCCGGATCACCCTTACCAGCCGCAACGTGAAATCACTCGAGAAAGTGTGTGCCGACCTCATCAGAGGAGCCAAAGAGAAGAACCTGAAAGTGAAGGGACCTGTTCGAATGCCTACCAAGACACTTCGAATCACAACTAGAAAAACTCCTTGCGGTGAAGGTTCAAAGACTTGGGATCGGTTCCAGATGAGAATCCACAAACGCCTTATTGATTTGCACAGTCCTTCTGAAATTGTTAAACAGATCACTTCTATCAGCATTGAACCAGGTGTAGAAGTTGAAGTCACCATTGCAGATGCCTAACCAATCATCTCTTTTAATAAATTGATTGCAACTATTGAATAAAAAAAAAATCTTTACAGTAAAACAGGAATACCTTGCAAAATATATTATCACACACAGAAAATAAATAAAAGTTTTGGAAGCTACAAATACAAAGATGTAGAGAAACTTAGAAGACCCAGAACAAAGATCCCAAGGCCATGCCAGTGGCTGCCCCAGCCAGCATGCCCAGAGCCAGGTCTCCATCGTTGTCCCGGTAACGCTCCCTGATGATAACGTGGTTGGCAGGCTGCTGTACATAAGGTCCTGGATATGGATACTGGTATGGTATCGCATAAGCCTGCCCATTAGCAGCATAGATAACTTGAGTTCCTGAAGGGTATGCACCATTATATGGACCATAGCCAAATACCTCAGGAGATGGTGTGGCATAAGCTGTATAAGGAGGAGGAGAGGAAGCAACAGCAGTCTCATCATACATGACTTCTGAGCCAACATAAGCAGTATTTGTCCTGGCATCCTGGAGGGCAAATTTCCAGGCCAAGCAGTCATCTTCACTTTCTGCACAAAGATTGATAGTTTTCCCATCTCGACAAATAATTTGCAGTGCACGTTCTTTTGGCTTACCCTCAGGAGGATGAAAATCCCGGCATTCATTTCCCATTCGGATGTTGATGCAGTCCACCAGCATGTGAATCTTATCTTCTACATTCTGTCTGGTCTGGTCATCGTAATAGATTAGGTGGCCATCTGACCACAGGTCAAACCAGTTTTTTTTCCACCTCTTCAAAATTGTGCTTTGTTGAAGCAGCCAACCACTCTTCACAAATGCCATCCCTTTACCTTGGCACACCGCAGAACTGTGGAGGTCACCCAAATCAGACTGACTTAAAGTCTTAGAGAGTTGTCTAAGACATTGAGAATTTAACTGGCTTGTTGCTGCTCAGTCATGTTCAATTTTTTAGGACCCCATGGACACATTGTCCATGGTGTTTTCTTGGAAAAGATACTGAAAGTGGTTCCTTCTCCAGTGTCTCCATTTTACAGGTGAGAAATTGAGACAAATAGGGGTTAAGTGATTTGAATTTGAACTCAGATCTGTCTGACTCCAGGTTCGGTGCTCTATCCACTATACCACCTAGCTGCCATTTAAATGACTTTGCCCAGGGTCAAATGACCAGTATATGTCAGACAAAGGACTTTGTCTTCAGGTCTTACAGATTCTAAGGCTTACTATCTACACTACTACACTACTGTTTCTAGCAGTAGAAAGAGTGGGGGTATTTGGTGTCTGAAGACTTAGATTCAAATTCTTCCTCTGCCTCTAATGACCTTTAATAAGTGATTTGAACTTTCCAGGCCTCATCTAAAAATGGGGAGAGGGGAGTCCAAATGATCTTTAAGGTCCTTTCAGGCTCTGACTCTAAGTACCCATGAACTTGGGGGCCTCTAATGAAAATAAGTATTCTGTTTATGCATGTAGATAATGAATGTTGTTAATATTTTCTTTATATCACTGTCTCTGGATTCAAAAAGAAGCCCCCAGGATACAGGAGATTCATGTAAACCAGTGCTTGGTAATGCTTTTGGACCTTCAGTCTCTTCACTTTAAATGAGCAAATTTCTACCTATCTGCTCTGGGCACACAGATCTTGGATGCTTATAAAATCCAAATCCCTTGCTATGAAAGTTACTAGATGTTGACAAGTGGCCATATATGATTCAATACAGCTTGTGTTTCACAGGTCTTTCAAGAAGGATTAGATTGCATGTAAGGTCACATGAATAATGTCTTCTGAGGTCTCAAAGTACCTATCACATAATCCAAATACAAATAGGTGACTAGCTCTAAAATCCAGTAGCATATGAATTCTCGGACTTCAGGGGACTATTTTATGCATCAGTCAGCTAATCCTCACTTATCAGATCTCCACATCTGTCACCAGACTGAAACTCTGGACAGTGCCAATGCATCATCATGAAATCAGTTTTGCCTTTTCATGGATTTTCATTAATCAGTTGTTGGCCTGCTTCTCCCTGTGGGGTATAATACTGGCCATTTTTTAAGTTCATACAACAGTTCCTGAACATACTAGTAATATTAGCCCAGTAAAATTCCCTCTGGAGTTCTCACACCTTTAATTGAGAATCAACTTGAGGCTGGTCAGGGGCTATGGAGAATTCCCAGGGCAAGATCACCATGGTGATTTTTACATGTTTTGAGAAGACTAAAGATTTCTCCTTTCTAAAGCCCTAATTAATGAGAAGTCACAATATGGTTTGGTTTACAGCAGTTCTCCAAGCTGTACACTTGGCATTTGGAGTCAGAGGAAAATAATTCCTTAAGCATTTTAATTCTTCAAATTCCAAGAGGAATTATGACATAGAAAAACAAAACAAAACAAAAAAAGGAACATGGTTGTCATGTCCGCCATGATATTTATAGTAATACATTTTGTGGTGGCTAAAACCTGGAAGCAAAGTAGATGGGTTGAAGAATAGTTAAATCAGTTGTGAGATTACACACACACACACACACACACACACACACACACACACACAGAGATAAATGGATAGACTCATAAGAGCTAATGCAGGGTATGAAGAATCAGAAAAAAAAATCAATAACAAATAATGACTACAATGCTATAGCAACATAAATAGAAAGAATGATGAAATAAAAATCTCTATAATTGTAGTGACCAAGATTGTCCCTAGAAAAGAGGGAAATGTCCTCTCCTTTCTTTGTACAGGAGGGACTATGGGTATGAAATATTGAATATTATGTCAAATACAGTGGATATGCCACTTGATTTTGTTAAATGACCTTTTCTCTCTTTAAAATAAAATCTTTTTTTAAATAAGAAATAGTGGGGGACAGGCAGGTGTCAATAGTCAAGTTGGTTGGTTGGGGAAGCGCTGTACCTTGAATCAGGAAGACCTGAGTTCAAATTGAGCCTTGGATACTTCATAGCTGTGTGACCCTGAACAAAATCAATTAACCTCTGTTTGCCTCAGTTTCCTCATTTGTAAATTGTGGATAATAATAGCATCTATTGACTAAGATAGCTGTGTGGATCAAATGAGATAATATGTATAAAGTACTTAGACCAGTTATGGCACATAGTTATGGCTAAAAAAAAGAGTTAGGTATTATTGTTAGCCATTATGTTGGTATGGCTGAATAATATTTTTTTCTCTCTTTTGTATTTTTTGCTTACCCTTAATTTGTATTATGGAGATCATTTAGTGAATTTAATAAATGATGTAATAACTATCTAGAGTGGTGAAATTAATTGATTTATTCAGTTAATTACAAACAGGAGAGATGAAAAACTCTTGACAATTATAATTGTTTCTATATACATATATACACATATGTACATATATACATATACATACACAATACATGTTATATATATGTGTGTGTGTATACGTTTACATACACACACACACACACTTTATCCTATTGATTAGAAATTTGAGGTCAAATAAAATGGAGGGACTCGCAGGGACTTATTAGGTTAATTAACACCTACACAACTGAAATCCAGGTTTCTTGACTCCTACTCTAGTGTTCTTTCCCTCTACCATGCTTTATACTCCTCCTTCCGCATTCCCAGGGAAAGTGGGCTGCTCAAGCACTACCCTGCATCCTATTAATGATAGCAAGCAACTGATTGGCCTTCCAGTGCCCTCTTTGTGTGTTATTCAGCAACATTTCCCTGTTAGTGACTGGAAAACCAGGTGTACATTAGCCCAGGCATAAATCTGTTCAAATGGTTGAGCCTCAATAGAGAGTAGATCAGGCTGTCTTCATACCACTTTTCCCTATACAATAGGGAGACTCAGGCTCGACATTTGCAAAAGGTTCATTGCTTCTAGCTTCATCTCCTTAGAGCTGAACTGTGAATCTGTCTTCCCACATTATATGATGGGAAAAAAATCTGAAGAGCTAAAAATACCAGTCAAACTAAGTACTTATATGAGAAATCTTCATCCATGATAAATCTTACATCCATGATAAAGACAACTTTGACATTATAGGTAGCAAATCATGTCCTAATGAGCTGATTAACTGGATTGAGCATTAACTGCAATGTGGACAAAAAAAAGAAAGTTAATGCATTAGATAATTTTTCATACATCAAAGAAGGTTGAAAATTGTGTATTAAAAATCTAATGAAAACTTATGCAGTATTAAATTTCAAGGATGAAATTTATCCCCAAAGAACTACTACTACAAAAAATAATAATAAATTAGAAAAAATAAATAAATTATGGGACAAAGAGTTACTCATTGTCACATGACCCTGAACCTGCAGGTACAGATGGGGGCTAGGCTATAGAAGAGAAACCTTAAAGAAATGGCCAGATTGAATTAAAGTAGGATGGATCAGATTTGCAGGGTTGTCAGAAACTGGGTAAAAACCGAGAAGAGGCTTTAGTTTGTTTTGTTTTGTTTTTAAAGTACAATCAGTCACAAATTGCCCTTTGCATTGTATTTTTTCCTGTTTCTAGGTCCAGTTCCAACCTCCCGTTCCAATCTGTATCACTCACCAGCCTCACTCCTGCTCCTTTCATCACCTTGCTTCCATCCAGTAATAGACAAATACAATTACCCAGAAGAAAAATGTGGAGATTAAACAAACTAATATCTCTAAAGAAAGCATAGCTATTAGCAACTTCCATAATCAAGGTCATGTTTACACCTCCATTGTCAACAGTTAGAATTTGTTTATTTGAGATAAAGCTCTCACTTCAGCCGTCATTCATATATGCTACTAAGTGCTTGAATTTCTGCAGTACTTGAGAATTTCATATTTTTTAAAAAAATTCTCTGATTGAGGGCTAGTCCAATAGTTTCCCATAATACTAAGGTGAATTGTAATAGTCTCATAACCTAACAAACTATTGTCTTTTAAGATAGAACTACAAACAAGATGCCAGTTAATGATTGTGCTGATAGTTCTTCCTTGTTTGGAAAGGTTAGCACAGGTCTGTCTCTCTTTAGCTATAGCTTAAGAAGATAGGTATGTGTACTAATAAGGTGTATGGACATCTTTGAAAATGTAAAAGGATTGTGTACATAAAGGATGAGTTGTAGGGCAGTTTTATGGGAGGAACAGAGTAGAGAACAAGGCAGTGATTCGCTCACTCAGGAGGGGTGGGGGTGGATGGAATCATGAGGCTGCCAGATCAGAGAAGGGAAAGGTATGGAAGGAACTGAGGACCTTGGCAATTTTGCCCAGAAATGACAATAGCTAACTAATGTCCTCATTAAGAGGCAGACCAATAAAGACCAAAAGACTAATGAGATGAGAAAACCTTGAAGGTTTCTACATGGATCAATATCTGGAAGCAAGAACTAGCAAGTCCACATGAAGTCTGTCAATATTCTGAACCTTAAGGTGAATGAGTATAGCTGATGTCTCGCATGGAGAGCCCTTAGGCAGGTTAGCTACCAGAGCACAGAATAAATAATTTTGGCCTCTTGTTTTCCACAGCCCAGCAGGGACTGGCAGCACCTCGGTTCTGGGTTATACTGAGCTGGTGGTTATGTGGGCAGAGAACAGTTAGGTTCCCCACTATAAGAAGAAATAGTCAGCCATTACCTAGGAACAGAGAGAAAAGCTGGCTCCATACATTTCAAGTTTAAGGCAATACCTTTACTTATTCAGGAAAAATAAAAAGTTTAAATGAGGTGCCTCCGACAATCCTAATGGAAAAGGTAAGAAGTAAAAGTTACTCAAATGCCTTCAATAGGGACTGCATGATATTACTCATTTCTTTATATTTGCCCCACATTTTCTAATTAACATTAAGCTTTTAGAAACAGAGTACAGGGCTGAAATAATGATAGCCAACATTTATGTGGTGTTTTGCAAAGTACTTTGTTGTTGTTGAGAAATGTCTGACTCTTCATAACCCCATTTTAGGATTTTCTTGGCAAAGATACTGGAATGAGTTGCTATTTCCTTCTCCAGCTCACTTTACAGACAAGGAGCTGAACCATATAGGGCTAATTGACTTATCCAAGGTCACACTACTAGTAAGTATCAGAGGCTATATTTAAACTGAGGGCGATGAGTCTTCCATAATTCAGGCCCAGTGTGCTACCCACTGTGCAACCTACCTGCAAAGTACTTTCTGAATATTTTATTTTATCCTTACAACAACCTTGGGAAGTGGGTGCTATTATTTTCTAAAAAGGAAACTGAGACAGAGAGGTTAAAGCAATTTGCCCACGACCACATAGCTAGTAAGCATTTTGGGTCATATTTGAACTCAGGTCTTCTTGTCTCTATTTCTAGTGCTCTTTGCAGTGTTCTACTCAATGTTCTACCTGACTACCTGGGGGATGGTTGGGTGGGGGGATGGAGAAGCACTCATTGACTCTACTGTCAGAAGAACCTGAATTTCAGTTCACCCCCTAATGCTTCATGCTTCCCACGACCATGTCACCCAATAAAATGAGGTTTTTGTAGTACATGGTCTGCCTCTGAAGTCACTTCCAGCTCTAGACTTTGGTTAATATCCAGTTTGGTCAGTTACTGCCTTGGGGTTGGGAGCCTGGGATATATACCATATCAGAACAAAACAAAATAAATTTTAATTATATGAATTTTACTTACTTCTGCCCCCCCTTCAGTTCTTTAATGATTTTTTGGTAAATGTATACATAAATAAGTTTATCATTCTATGAAACTTTTTAAATACCCTATGATACTTTATTAATCAGTATTTTATGTCAGTTTTAAATTTCTTTCTGAAAAAATTATTGCTAAGCTAGCATCTTACAAACAGTAGCATGCAAGTTCCTTTGATTGTCATTTTCAAAGGCCATGGAATTTTAAAAACAGTGTCACGGTCTTTGATTGTCATATCCTAAAGATATGGTTTTGTTCCCATGTGGTATTTATTCAACATGATTCTAGATGGTTGAGTTTCCTTTTTTACTACCATCCTCCTCCTGTTTTAGTGGGAAAAAAAATCAAGTTTATAACTATTGATAACTACTATTATGAAAAATAGTTTCTTACTAGCCAGAAGAGAAGTCTATTTGCCTTCCCTATAAGATAATTCTGCCCAGATGCGTATGTGTGTGAGCATGCCTGTGAATGTATTATCCACAAAAATTTCCAATAATATACAATATTGTGGGTGACAATGGGCTTTAATTCTCTTGATATGCAACCTTTCCTCATAATATGCCTACCACAATGTTAACTGTGAGTTTCCAAATTTATGAATTTGTGAAATATGCCTGTGGATTTCAGCATTTAAGGCATATAACATCCTAAGAGGCTGAGAGCTAAAAATGCCAGTACTGCATTCCAATGACTTTACTATAGGAGGGAAAACAAAACTAAACAAAGACACTCCAAATATAAAGCTATTATAAAATGAATTGATGCTTCCCCCTTCCCCCATGTAATGACCATCCAGCCATACTGAGTTCTAATACATCCCTTTGAAGAGAATATTTCAGTAACCACCCAAGGAACACGTAGCAGCCTGGGATTATGGAAAGAATGCTAGATTTGGAGTGAGAGGACCTGGATTTGAATCTCAGCTCCAGCATTCATAAAAATATGATGTTTCTATGTCATCCTAAAGTTTGAAGAACACTTTACAGAATTCTCTTTTTTATTTCTCATGACAGCTCCATAAGAACTGTAGGTATTACTATATATGTGTCATATTATACTGTATTGTGTTGTTTTGTGTTATATTACAACACATTATGTGGAATTACATTACACTGCTCAATTAATTATATTGTATATGATATGTTAGGTTATCTTATATTACATTATCTTATATCATCTTGCATCATATCTATCACATCATATATATTATATTGTATTATATCATATTGCATTATATTATATTATATTATGTTACATCACTACATTACATTACATTATATATTATATTGTATTACATTGCATTGCATTATATTGTATGGTATTATTATATTATATTATATTATATTATATTATATTATATTAATCATATCATATCATATCATGTCATGTCATGTCATGTCATATTATATTATATTATGTTATATTATATTATATTATATTATATTATATTATATTATATTATATTATATTATATTATATTATATTATATTATATTATATTATATTATATTATATTAATTGTAGTTGGCTTGGGGCTACTAAGAAGTGCAGGAAGTAGAGTGCCAGGCCTGGAATCAGGAAGATCTGAATTTAATTCTGGCCTCAGATGTTTACCAGTTGTGTGACCCTGGGCAAAGTCGAGTAATCACTGCTTGCCTCACCTTCCTCGTCTGTAAAATGGGGAATATAATTGCACCTATATCTCAAGTTTGTTACAAAGATCAAATGAATTAATAATTATAAAGTCTTTAACACAATGCCTGCCATATAGTAAGTACTATATAAATGTTAGCTATTATTATCCCCATTTTACAAATAAGGAAACTGAGCCTCTCAGACATTAAATAACTTGCTTGAGGTCACACATTTCGTAAGAATTAGAAGCAGAATTTGAACCTAGTACTCTCAACTTCAAATCTAGTTCTCTTTCCCCTATATAATATTGCTTTCTTATTCACCATCATGCACCACTCTTGAACAAGTCGATTAACAATTTTCCCAAATATAAATTAGCAATTAGTACAAAGAAATCTCTAAGATATTCTCCAGCTTCAAAATCTTACTACATTTAGGGCACTGTGAGAGATGCATTTGGAGCATGGTGGAAGACTTAGGTGGCACAGTGGATAGAGCACTGGCCTTGGAGTCAGGAGGACCTGAGTTCAAATTTGACCTCAGACACTTAGTAGCGATGAGGCCTTGGGAAAGTCAACTAACTTCAGTTGCTTCATAGAAATAAATGAATGAATGAATGAATAAATAAATATATAAATAAATAAATAGATAAATAAATGAGTAAATAAATGAATGAATGACAATAATAATAATAATAATAATAATAAAACCCAGAGACACAGTTAGAAGTGTTTCAGAGCCAACTTCAACTGGGTTAGAAGAATCAATTTTCAAATTTTTCCATGTAAACTTTTGCACATATCAGCAAATGCTACAAATCAGGGCTTTATTATTTTTATTCCTATACTTTAGAAAATGATGAATAAAATGATAATACAAATCAAATTTTAAAATGTTTCATGCATATATTTTGGGTTTTGGGTTGGGGGTGGGGTAGAAGGCAGTTATACATTTACCAGCACACCCTTGGATAACAGAGTTCCTTCAAAAACACTCAGAATTTGGTCAAGGAACAAAACACATATATACACACATACATACATGCAATTGTGTGTATATATGTGTATATGTAAACATAAATATGCAAATTGCAGATATATGCATGTCTATGTATATTTGTATATCAAGATGATAACATCTACTAATACTGGATTAGGAATCAAAGGCCTAGATTCACATTAATGCCTTGCCAGTAATTTACTATGTGACCTTGGACAACTAACAATGTATCTGACCTTTAGTTTCCTCATTTATAAAATGGTAATAATAATTCTTGCATTAATTTTCCATAAAGTGCTTTGTAATCTGAAAATACTATAAATCTGTGAGCAATAATTACTGCTAATAGTAATAATAATAATATAAAAATAAATTTTATTATGTATTATATTATTTTATATTTGTAATTTATAAAAATATTATAGGCAATAAATGTTAAAGACATGAGTGGGGAGGGGCGGAGCCAAGATGGTGGAGTAGAAACAGCTCATCCAAGCCACTCTGCCCCCAGATTCCCCCCAAACTATGTAAAAGGGGACTCTGAACAACTTCTGGAG
Source organism: Gymnobelideus leadbeateri (assembly GCA_011680675.1). NCBI lineage: Eukaryota > Metazoa > Chordata > Mammalia > Diprotodontia > Petauridae > Gymnobelideus > Gymnobelideus leadbeateri. The sequence goes on from WOXC01002638.1 coordinate 844,423, forward strand.
CCACAGCACCCACAGAACGACACAGAGAAGCTAACCTCCCACTGAGGACAGCCCAGCAGCCCTGCAGGAAGGACCAGCGCAGTGGTCTGGGAGCCAGCAGCCCACAGCGGAGAGTGTGGGGAGCTGAGCCGAGCCCAGGTCCCCATGAGCCGAGGTTTTAGCCCCAGAGTGGCAGGGCCAGCAGCCGGCTGGAGGAACCCCAGCACACCAGCAGCTGTGGCAACTCCAGAATTATCAACATAGACATGCCTAGGACAAAGTAAGAGGTTAGTGTCCTATGGACTTTGGGACCAGTATTTGGGGAATGGGTCGGCTCCCTCCCCTGGGGGCTAGAAGCCACTGAGGAGACACGCCATTTTGTAGTTTTCAGAGGCAGCTCCAGCTCCTGGCCTGCGAACTGTAGGGAGATGCAGTGATAAGTCTTGGGGGGTAATCACTCTTGCTTTAACCTCCCTGGATCTGGATTGCGATCTAGGGTGGAAGTCGTGGGTGGGTTTACAGCTTGCCAGAAACGGAAGTTGCCCCCCACACATTCAGGACGAAAATTCTTCTATCTGGCCTTAAAGTCATTGTGTGGCAACAAGCCCAAAAGTCAAGTAATTAAGTGGCAACATGCCAAGGCAAAGGAAACAGAAAAATGCAACCCTGGACTCCTATTTTGGGGGCATAGAGCGGGAAAAGGACTGTGAGGTCAGAAGTCCTGCTCCAAAAGCCCCAGGGGAAAACATGAGTGGGTTGCAGGCCATAGAGGACCTTAAGAAGGACTTTAAAAATCAAATAAGAGAAGTGGAGGAAAAATTGGAAAGAGAAATGAGAAGGATACAGGAAAAGTATGAAATGAGGGCCAACAGCCTGACTGAGGAAAACCACACCTTAAAAAATAGACTAACTCAAATGGCAAAGGAGGCCCAAAAGGGCAATGAGGAGAAGAATGCATTAAAAAGTCGAATTTGCCAGATGGAAAAAGAATCTCAGAAGTTCACTGAGGAGATTCATTCCTTCAGAGTTAGACTGGAGCAAATGGAAGCTAATGATTTTATGAGAGATCAAGATGCTATTAAGCAGATCCAAACAAATGAAAGATTAGAAGGCAATGTGAAATATCTCATGGGAAAAACCACTGACCTGGAAAATAGATCCAGGAGGGACAATTTAAAAATGATTGGACTACCTAAAAGCCATGATCAAAGAAAGAACCTAGAAATCACCCTTCAAGAAATTCTCAAGGAAAACAGCCCTGATGTTTTAGATCCAGAGGGCAAAATAGAGGTTGAAAGAATCCACCAATCACCTCCTGAAAAAGATCCCAAAAAGAAAACTCCCAGGAATATTATAGCCAGTTTCCAGAATCCCCAGATCAAGGAAAAAATACTACAAGCATCCAGGAAGGAACAATTTCAATATTGTGGAAACACAATCAGAATAGCCCAGGACCTGGCAGCTTCTACACTGAGGGATCAAAGGGCATGAAATATGATATTCCAGAGGGCAAAAGAACTGGGAATGAACCCAAGTGTCACCTACCCAGCAAAACTGAGTATTTTGTTTCAGGGGAAAATATGGTCATTCAGTGGAATAGAGGACTTTCAAGCATTCTTGAGGAAAAAACCAGAATTGAATAGAAAACTTGACATCCAGACACAAGAAGCAAGAGATGCCTGAGAAGGTAATCAGGGAAAAGAAATCAAAAGGAACTTATCAAAGTTGAACTATTTACATTCCTATATGGAAAAGCAATAACAGTGACTGATGATATCTTTCTCACTATGAAAATAATGGAAGAAGGGTGTGTGGTCATATGAATACATATGTGAATGTGTGTGTATATGGTTACAGTTATATATGGATAGAGGGCATAGGTTGAATTTGTTGGGAAGGGAGAATACTCAAGGGATGAAATTATGAGGTGAGAGAGGAAAGTGGCAAGAGGAGATGGGGAGAGACAGGGTAGGGTAAACTATCTCATGTAGAAGAAGCAAGGGGAAGTGGTTGCAAGGGAGAGGGAGAATAGGAAGGAAAAAAAGGCAAAACCACATTCTCATTGAATTTGGTTCAGGGAGAGAATGACATACATACTAAATGGGATATCTCAACCTGCAGCAGAATAGGGGAAAGGGGGAGGAGAGGAGGGATGATGGATGGGAGGGCATCCTTGGGGGGAGGGGAGGTTGGAAGTACCCACTATAGAAGAGGGACAGGATCATGTAGGGAATGGACCAGGTGGGGGTGGGATGAGTGGGAGGGAATTATAAGCAGTCTTGTACAATATATGTACTATGATAATGTTTTGCATAGCTAGACATGTACAACATATACTGAATTACTTATCTCCCCAGAGGGAATGGGTGACAAGGGAGGAAGGAAATGGATCTGAAATTCGAGGTCTTAACATTAAATGTTTCAAATATATATAAATACTATTATTAATACTCTTTTGCTTATAACTGGGAGATAAGATGTGCAGGCATTGGGACACAAAGATTCACCTTCCTCTAATGGAAAAGTCGAAGGGGGTAGGGGAGAAGGTATGGGAGAGAGCGGATTGGAGGAAGCAATATCTTGTGGGACTGCTATTCTGGGAGGTTGGGTAGGGGAATAATCGGGGGAAATGATTGTAACTCAAAATCTGGCGGAAATGAATGATGTAAAACAGAAGTTAATAAAGCATTTGTTTAAAAAAAAAAAGAGATGAGTGGGCAGAAGTGATGGAATCTGAAGGATGAGTAGGAATTCGATTATATGTGTTGGGGCTGGGGTGGGAAAAAAGGAAAGTACAGATGAGAGAAACAACATGCGTAAAGGCATGGAAATAGGAATGTAAAACATGTTTTTGAGAGATAATGAATGGATCAGTCTGAAAAGGGAAAGTTTTAAATAGGGAAATAATGATCATTAACATTTTAAAAGTAGGTTAGAACCAAGTTGAGGACTCCTTTGAATTAGACCTTAGTCTTTTTGTAAATGAGATGCTAAAGTATTCTTACAACCATTTTACAAGTTTGACAATTTCTCTGATTCAATTTAAAGAGAATATGATTGGCTGAGCAAACAAATTTGCCATAACTCTGGAGGCTTTACATAGCTAGGCCTTAGAGAGTTGGAGTAAGTCAAAGCTGGAAGTCATCCTCTTGGCAGGATGCAAGGGATTTTACTCTCCCCCCATTCCCAACCCCCAATTCCATTAGTTGTGCAAATGTCTCCAAATGGTCAAACAATTCCCCTTTCAAAGTTACATTTCTCCAGCAGCAGTTTTGAATGAGATCTACTCAATCAGCTTTAGATACTGCATACATTCATAAAGGAGAAAAAAGTACAAACTCCCAAAAGTCACACATATAGAGAGACATTCACCCAAGGGAGAAAGTAGCTTCAAGGAATATGACCCGTTGCATCACATAAGAGACAGAGTTCAAAAGAATGAGTCTTAAGAAAAAGTTATCTAGTGATTGAGATATGGGCAGCAGAGTGATTTATACAAGGAGAAAAATGACTACAATTTCTGAGTTCTGTTATCTTGATATACATATGTTCCCTACATGTGTGCCTCACTACTACAGTATGGCCATTCTTTTCAAATATTCCATAAATATTTGTGTGAAAATATGCCCCAGGCTTTACCAGGCAAGAACATTTTATAGGTATTTTTTTAATGGTTACCTTCACCAAAAGATAATTTAATCTGCTGACTTACTCTCAATGAGAAACACACTGGTGGGGGCTCATGGAATCATCCTGTAGCTTCACATGTAATGAAACTTTTGGGGAAGTATCCTAGAAGAGGAAGAGCTCACTCTCAATAATAAGGAGTCATGAAAAATCATGGCATAGTGAAAATAGCATTTGAGGAAGATTAACCTGGAAATGGAATCAATGTGAGAGAGGAGGGGGACAAACTAGAGGATGAGGGGTTGATTCAAAAGTTATTGAAATAATTCAAGAGTGAGGTAAAAATGAATGACCTGGACTAGGATTCTGGTTTTGAAAGGAAGAGATAGATGTAAAAGAAATATTGAAAGAAGAATCAACAAGACTAGGTTAATGATTGCACATGCAAAGCAATGGAAAGGTGAGAAGATCTGACATTATTAAGAAGTTTTAATCCTACAAGATTAGCAAAATGACAATACCAGTGGGAAAATTAAGGAAGTCTTCAGGGACTACCAAACTGGAGAAGGAAGATGATAAGTTTCTTTTAAGGTGGCAGAAGAATGTATTGGTATAATGTCCAAAAGGCAGCTATAGGGGTTGGAGTAGAGCTTGGGCAAGAGTACATGGTGCCAGATAGATTTAAATATTACCTGTAGACTTGATAGTTGGAAATTTTGAGACGATACAAAATCATAGTGATGGGGAAGCAAAGAAGATGATTGCACTTACTAATATTTGTATTGTACTTAAGGAATTTCAAGAGCAATGGCTGATGCAGACTGGGAAAAAGCCACTGTGGATTGGGTGCTGCTGATGAGCTTTCACAAATCAATTTATTAAGAGTGTTATTGGTAGAAGTCATAATTTAAGGAGTTACTGAAGTTATAAGGGAAAAGGTTATAGGTATGCCCATTTTTAGAATCTTGGCAATGAAAGAAAGGAGAAAAAGAGGAAAAAAGTCAGAGTGTGCAGCAAAAATCAATTGAATGTTGCTTCAAGAAAGAGGAGGCATACATATGTATGCATCAATGGAAGAAGTCAGTGATTTGAAGGTAAAAGAAGATCCTAGGGAGAAAGGGGATAATTCATGGAGCAAGATGGTCAGAGAGATGGGCTCAAGGCTATAGGAAGGGGGCGTGGTTAGCTTTGTCAAGAATGTAGAACATTTCTTGCACTGAAGGGGGAAGAAGACTGCTTTGTCAATACCAGGTTGAGAAGAATGAATGACCCACAATCCTTTCCTACCACATCATGCATATAAGCACCACACATACTAATGTACATTCACACACACACACACACACACACACACACACACACACACACACCCAACAACAACAAAAAAACACATGCACATTCACATGCACAAACACAGATCTATAAGGATGGCCAGGAACTCCTTTGACAGCTTGAAGTTCGTGTGCCAGAAAAACTCACATACAGCATAATATATTATATAATATCAATTGTCCTCACCCACATCCATCACACCTACAGAATGACATCTGATATCAATTAGGGCTCTGAAATGTAAATCTGAATAAATGTGAGCAAGAAAGGTGAAGTTGGGTTTACAGAGAGAAGACTAGCCATTGCAGCTGCTGATTTCATTTATTTAAATTGGTAACCTTAACACTCTTAAAGGTTGTGTTAGCCTGTATTCATCTTCCTATTACATCTTATTTTTTCCAGGTGTAGCTTAATCCTAATGGAATGGAGAAAATGATGACTAATGAAATCCTGAGTGTGCTACTGAAAAGGTCAAGCATGGGGGATGGCTTTAAAAAAAAAAAGAAAGAAAGAAGACTCCTTACTTATCAGACTCTCAGCACCTGTCAAAAGGATTGTAACTGGCTCAGATATGACAAAGGAAAACCAAGCAGAAGACAAAAAAAAATAACTCACTTGGAGAATGCAAGTTGGCCCTAGTCTATAGACCATGTGGGATATTGCTTGCCCAGTTTGGGGGCTTCAGTAATTTGTACAAGTCCTGTTGTTGAACTTCTTGTCTCCAAATCGGCCAAGAAAGTATAGGAAGTTAATGTGGTCTGAAAATAAACTTATTTTTTACTTAAGGGAGAAAAAATATGAGAGAAAAACAATATTTGAAAAATGCTGATGAAATGTAACTTTCCCCATAATGATCTGCTGGCATTTCATGACAAAGATCCTCTGGTACTTATAACTTTCCCTGAATCTCATTCTTGGCTCAGTTGAAACCAAAGGAAATGACAAGGGAGGGATATTAATATATCTCACAGCTGTAAGGGAGCTGTTTTTCAAGTGAGACAGAAGCAATGAGTGTTTTGAACACCTCAATATTTCAATGAAATCCAATTTTCTCTTACAGGTTTCACTCAGTGGCAAAAATGCACTCACAAGGCAAAGCTTGGTATTCTAATAGCATCCATCAAGAAGGAAAGAATTCTCAGCAGCTATGGTTAGGGTTTCTTTTTCACTTGCAAATGTATTTCTGCCTGTCTAACTTTAGTAGATGCTAACCTCTGAGGCATGACCTCAGACTCTTTTTTTCAGAGTATCATGTTTCTAGCTTTCCATTCCTCCCTGGCTGTAGCTAATAACAGCATATTCCCATTTCAGCCTTAGAGAAACCCTGCCAGTGACCTTTTGGCTAACTGGTAGAGTTAAAGAACATCCAAGAGGGTAGTAAAGAAGGTAGGCTTAAATGAGAGAGACACACTTGCAGGGGGCCTCAGATCACTTTGTGAGGAGAAGGGAAGGCAAGAGCAGGAAGAAGGTAGCCATTAGTGGTATGATTTAAGAAGTGAGTAGACCTTCATCTTAAAAACAACGACAGCCAAGATGAGGAAGCAATGTGGTATGGTAGAAAGAGTATTGGCTCATGAGTTAGAAGAGCTAAGTTTTAAACCCAACTTTGATGATTACTGCCTGTGTGACTTTGGTCAAGTCAATAAACTGCACTGGGGCTTAAATACAATAAAAGAACTTGGATGACCTCTGAGGTCTTTTTTAGCTTAATGTCTATGATCCTATGAAACACTGACACAAAAGAAGTAAATAACATGGTGTCTAATGGTCAACCAGGGTCATGGTCAGGGGCTTTCCTGGTTGAGTAACAACTGAAAAGCAAATAGAGATCAGGTCCTAAAGTGTCTATAAGAGGTGAATCTGCCAAATGAAACAGGCCAGAGATGATTTGACTTGCTTCTTGTTTTATGCCTCCAAGTTCTAAAAAGACTCCAAGAGACGCTGAAATCCAGCCACTTTTAAATGTGTCCTTAACTACGTTTTGGCAGGGATGGCCTTCGATTCTGGTCATATACTATACAAGAGCCCTCAAGTGCCACAATTGTTTTTATGATTTAGAGGTTAACTAAAATGGCAGCCATTTCTAGGGTAGAGTGGGAGGAAGAAAATAAAAGGAAAAAAAATTACATGATGATTTTGCTGTATACTTGAAAGGAATAGCAAGTTGTGTGTAGAAGATTTGTAGTTCCATGTATAATCATTTTTTATTGTACTATGTTATGGAAATGCTTGTTTTATTCCATAGATTTTTTAAAAAAGAGACAGTCTTTCAGGATTGCTGCCTCCTGGATTAGGGTTAGTTCTTACACCTTAGCATATAACCCATTACTATGAGGAACCTCATTCTACATGGTCTTTTGACACTGACATTTTCACTATTTTGAGTAAGAACAAACAAAAAAAGGACCTATCAAGGAAAGAAATAACCACTTTCCCTCGGGGACACAATGTGGTACAGTGGAAAGAGAAAGCTGACTCTGAAGTTAAAAGACCTGAGTTCAAATCTTACTTTTGTTACCAATTACCTGAGTGGCATTAGGCAAATCACAAGGTCTGTTTCCTTTTTTGTAAATAGAAGAGGGCAGTACTAGATGGCCTCTAAGTTCCCTTCTAGTACTAAATCTGTGATGCTTTGACAATCTGTTTCCAGATGTATCATGGCTTTTGCTCTGTAGGTGTAACCTTCAAGAAACCTCCACACCACAGCTAAGTGTAAGAGTAGGGCTTTAGTGGCATTCAAGTGAATAATAATCAAGGTCAATTGTTCTAGCTTTGGGGGAAGGGGTGGAGAGACAAACAGAGAGGGGGAGGAGGAAAGAGAAGGAAGGAGGGAGGAAGAAGAAGAAGAGGGGGAGGGGGAGAGAGGAACAGGGAGAGAGAGGGAGAGAGAAGCAGGGGGAGAGAGGATTGGGAGAAAGGGATGGAAAGAAATAAAGAGAAAGATGCCTTTAAATGTAAGAATAGTGTCAAAACCACCCCATCTTCACCTTGATACCTTAATGAAAATGTCTCATAATCAATTACTTGTAGGCCTTAGATAAAGTGTTAAAAGACCTTTGCACTAGAATGACTTTAAACAAGAATCAAGGCAGAGGAAACCTGGACATGTCCCAAGGATCATTTATGAGTTGGGAAGGATGGAATTCTAGAAATTATAGCAAGTGTGGCTTTCCAGAGCATCCCTGGGGAGGAAATACCTGGGGAGGGAGAGAAGTCTTGATTTCAGCTTGGTCAGACTTTTTTCCTCCCTACTTTGACTAAAGAAGGATCCTGTGAGCTTCAAATGATCTAGAAGACATTGGGACTCCCAGTTTTCCTCCAGTGTTCTAGCCTATCCCCAGTTTTATTGGCAGTAGTGTTTGCCTTTGGTGTCAGGGTTGGACTTGCTTCATGTCTTAATTGAATTTATATCCATTCCTATACTATGAGATGATGTTTATAAAGAGCTTAACACAATGGCTAACACTTAGTAGGCATTAATAAATACTTGCTTCTTCCATTCATCTTCCATTTCCTCTATGCATAAAGTGAACTTCTTGTGAATGCCTTGAATGGGAGGAAAGGATTTCTAGAAACTAATACTGAATTATCCACTTTGCCCCGTGTGCTCTCTAAATTTGAGCCTACTTTCCCCTTTATGCTCCATGTACTTTTGAGAGAGTGTGTCACAGATGTTTGGTGAGATATTTCGAACCAACTGTTCTTGTAATTCCACCTTAGAAAATACCCCTTCCTAAATGCTACTAAAGTCTTGAATGAGCAAAGTGATTTTCAACTGATTATCTTGGGAAGAGGCATGCCAATGGGGGCTCAAGTGAAGGTCATTAGTGAATCAACCCTAAACCCTAAGGGCTACCCTTTGAATTCTGAGGAATGGTGTAGTTTATCTTTGCAGACCCTACTTGTCAGTGGTAGTGGGAATAGGGATAAGCATCTTTGTGTATATGTAATATAAAAGAATCTTCAGCCCCAAGACAAAAAACGGAAAATTACTCTAGGCTGCACTTGTTTCACCCAAATGCATCTAAAATGTCATTTCACTTGTGAAAATTTAAGAAATAAAGGTTATTGATTTACTCCAAGAAGAGAAAATATAACTTAGGAAACTGTGACCCACTGGATGCCAATCAGTCAGTCTAGCATAAGGTTGGATCCATGCCAAAATGCCTCACCCTCTCTCTATTGGGACAGCTTCTTTCCTGGAGAAATTCAACTAGAGGACTAATGGAAAAATGTGGCCCCCTCCTCTTCTTGTGACTATAGAGTCCCTATTAACTGTAAAATTGCTAATTATTACGGATCCCCACTACCAGCCCTTGGGAACAAAGCTGACTGTCTTATATGATTGGCCAGGGTGTCGAGTATTTGACACACCCACAAAAGAAGTGGGGAATGTTGTGCCTTGTTTTCCCTATCCCCCCCACCTCAAGGAAGTGAGCAGATTTCCAGGTCAGCTCTGCCCTCCCCCACTGGGTCTCCACCCTTTCCACTTAGCTTATCTGCTAAATGGGCAGGCTTCTGGCTCGGGAGTTTTAAGGTGTGTACTGACCAATCACTGCTTATGTAAGGCCCCCTTTATAAGCTAACGTTCTGCCCCAGATCAGGGCTGCTGCTGCTACTACCATTGCTGTACTTGAGACATGTGGCCTGTGGCCTGCTCAGCCTGCTCAGCCTGCCAGGTGGCCTGATCAGCCAACATGGTGTTTTAATAAAAGGTCCATTCTAAAATTATTACTTGGGTCTTGCTCTCATTAACCAAGGTACAACACCTGTTTGCCTTGGTTTCCTCATCTGTCAAATGAGCTGGAAAAGAAAATGGCAAACCTTTCTAGTATCTTTACTAAGAAAACCCCAAATGGGGATAATATAACAAAACAGGATGGGATATAATAAACTATAATAGAATATGATATAGTTCAAACTTAGAGTTTGGAATAATATTTATATAGCACCTACTATGTGCTGAGCATTGTTCTAAGAACTTTACAAGTTTGATCTCATTTGATCCTTGAAACAATCCTGGAAGGTAGGGCCTACTAACATCCCCATTTTACAGGTGAGGAAACTGAGGTAAAGTGACTTGCCCAGGGTCACACAGTTACTAAGTATCTGAGGCCAGATTTGAACACTTGTCCTCCTGACTCCAGATCTTGCCACCTCCCCTACCTAACTGAACTTATTACAAACACTCAACTATCACTTGCCACTTCACAAAGAAATAGAAGGCCTCCTCAGCCAAGCAGAGGCTGTTTCATTTTTGTGCTTGGGACAGCATTCCTAATACACCAAATGCTTAATAAATGTTCATTAAATGAAAAAAAAAATGCCTCACCTTTCCCCCTTCATTTCCCCAGTTTTGAACTTGTTACTATGTATAATGGTCTGCTATCCACCCAGCATGAACGTACAGCTATCCAAAAGAGCAGCAAACAAGTGAGTGGGGTATTTTTCCTCCTAAAATTCAACTCCCTACAAAAATAAATAAATAAATAAATACAAAAGCAAAAGCCAGGTGTTCCTTGACAGAAGGAAGCATTTACATTTTTCCTCTGTTTTCTTTTTCAATATAAGTCATGTAAAGTAGTTGGTAGAGTAGTTGGTAAAATTAGCAGATGCCTGAAATTGCATCAGCAGAAGTGTGCTGCCCTCCTTCTGATGTGATCCCTTCTATCTGGCAAACATCAGCAGTCTTGCCAAATCTAACCAAGAGATACTCAACACCAGACTCCTTTTTCTCCCCACCTCTCCCAATCCTCCAACATGACTGCAGGGAAAGGCTGCCCCTCTGGATTTAAATATACTTAGCTCTAATCATATGGCATCAAAAATCCTTGGAAATGACTTTGGGCTCTCAAGGAAACAGATTTTTTTTCTCTTTTGCATCTCCAAGAGGCTGCAACAAAGCAAAAAAAAAAAAATGTGTTAACACCAGAGACCTGGAGCACCCAGGAGAAATGATAATTACTAGGTTTTTTAGGGTTTTTTTTGACTGAGGGAGTAAAAATCACTGTGAGTTTTCATCCTGTAAAACAGATTGGTATAAGATTCTGGTGGCACCTTCCCTCCTTTCTTCACTCCCCCCCTCCTTCACCCACCTTCCACAGGAACCTGGTTTTTGCACTAAAGTCTGTTGCATAAAATGGGGTCAATGGCCTGCCTGTGGTGGCTGCTAAGGCTGGGACCTTTGCTTTCTTAATCAGTTTGTGGGAATTTAGTTGATGAGTATCAGAGGCCCCCAGTTTTATCAGCATTGTACTGAGCTTCCTAACACTGCTAGGGGTGAGGCATCCCGCACAGACACACTGATAACCTCTGCTCTACCCACGTTTCCTCTCACCACACACTTCTGGAATCAGCTACTAGGAAAAGAGGAGCAGCATTCTGGAAATGCAGCATCTTCTCTGTCTCAGACTTCTGTTTCTGTCTCTCTATCCCTCCTTGTCTTTGTAAGTATGTTTTTATGATTGTCTCTCTGTCTTTGTTTCTCTCCCTCTCTGTCTGTCTCTGTCTCTCTTTCTCTCTGTGTGAGTGTGAGTCTGTCTCCCTCATCCCAGAATATTTGGGGGAGAATTGGCAGTTTGATTGGAAGGGGGTTCAGGCTTGGGGGAAAGGTGGTTGAATGAGAAAAGGAGTAAGGAGGCCTATGGAGCCAGTAGAGGCCCCTGAATATAGACAGGCAGGCTTTCCCTGAGGTTACCAGTGTTAGCTTACAAGACAGCAGAGGAGGCAACTGCAAGCCAGTTGGAGAAAGACAGTGGTACTGGACTTGTCCCCTTTGACTAGAACTGAAGGAATATTTCTCATCACTCCTCCTCCCCCTCCGCCAAGATGGAATTAAAATAAAACCCATTTCCTAGTTCCTACCACCCCCACTTTAAAAGACTTTCTTTTGTAGAAATGAGTTCATTCCCATCATATATAAGAATGTGATTACTTGTGATCAAAGTAAACATTGAGGAGACTTAAGTCTTTAGTTCTTATATTACATAGAGTATAGAAGCTAGGTAGGGCAGCAAGGTGGTGCCACAATGCCTAGTGTGTCAGGAAGACTCGTCTTCCTCAGCTCAAATCCAACTTCAGACACTTGCTAGCTCTGTAACCCTGGACAAATTACTTAACCCTTTTTGCCTCAGTTTCCTCATCTGAAAAATGAGTTGGAGAAGGAAATGGCAAAGCCCTCCAGTATCTTTGCCAAGAAAGCCCCAAATGGGGTCATGCAGAGTAGGGCATGCCTGAACACCACCAAAGATAAGCTAGAGCCTTCAAGTACTGCATTGGGGGAGTCACAAGAGCCCCTTGAGGGGTCTCTGCTATAGGCTGCAGGGCAAGTCTAATTTAATGAATTATTATGTGGCAAGCATGCTCTGGCCTTCTTTTAGAGCCAGGCCTGCAATCTAGGACATCCTGAGTGGTGCAGGAGTCCTTTTTTTCTACTGCCATCACTTCTAGCCTGTACCTTCACCAATGATAGATGCTGGTGACTAGCATCCAATTTAATTTATTACTATTATTGTTGAGTTTTGTCAGTAATACTAATAATAACTGGCATTTGTTACAGTGCCTACACTGTGCTAAACACTACAAATGTTATCTTATTTGATCCTTATAACAACTCTGGGAGGCAGCATCCATTAACTTTTATAGAGAAGTATTTACTTTAAAGATATAGCAAGAGTAAAGACACAAGCAATACGCGCCCCACCCCCCCAAAAAAAAAACAAAAAACAAAGAAACAAACTAGGAACGTAGTCTTCCCTACACCACCCCAGTGTCTAGGGGAAGAGACTCAAAGCCTAAGTCAGTTCCTACATATCAGGATCCAGGGAGCCAACTCCAATTTGCTCCAAGAGCCAGAGGCTAGAGACCACTGCTAAATTTTCAGTGTCAGCATTTATACCCTGGGAAATTTGCAAATGCCACAACTTAAGGCTTCATTTAATATTTTGTTGATGTCTAGATTTAAGAAAGTGATGGGAAATATTAATGCATATTAAACTTTAAAGTGCATAGTACACATTTATTTATCTTTTTTGGAGACCTGGTTGTTAAACATTTATCAGCACATCATAACATTAATCCCATTAAGTTCAAGTCCAGATGAAGCATGACTACTAAGCAAGCTCTCATCTTAGCTTCCTCCCAAGGTCGCTTCTTGCTCCTTAGAGTATTAATGCTATACTATCTACCAAACCAGATTCTGGCACACCAAGGCACTAAAATGCCCCCTAGACTTACTCCCTTCACCTTAGATTGACAAGAAAAAGCCCAAGCTCCCTAACAGCAAGACCTCTTAATGGACCCTATTCGATAATGAACAGAGCAGCTGAAAACAGAGGCAGGAGAGCCTGGGATTGAATAGGCTGAGATCTTTTGAATTCCTCCACAGTTAACCAAAGTCTTCCCATTCACCAGATGGTTAGTTGACCAAGAACCAGTTCGAGAATGTTTATGCCCCTTCCATATCCTCACGAATCTTCCACTTCTTTGCATGAAAAGACACTAAGGCACTCTGTACATGGACCAGATCCCCATTACAGTCAATAAAGTGTCCCAACAAGAAGTTTATAGAAGGGAGTTTTGAGAAATTAACTTCCCCTATGATAAAAATGAGTCTAGACATCAATTATTTCTGTGTGCCTACAGCTCATGATTTAGGCTAAAATTTAGTCTTTTTTCCTGTCATCCCAGGGCTGGAGAACAAAGGGAAGAGTGGATTGGCACCAGGAGGGAAGGCCCACCCCAGCTGGCTCCATGTACCAGGCATGTAGAGAAACTCTATCCCATCCTACCCCCTCTCTGGCACAGAAGAGGAAATGAAGGGAGTTGAAATGTTCTAGTGTTCCATAGCAACACTTCATGTTACAAGAGCCAAAGGAACAGACTACTTACTAACTCACACACTTCCACATATATGATTACAAATGACCTGCACTTACAACAAGCCACACATTTATCTCTCCATCCAGGTCCATGGCCATCCATCCATTTACATAGTTCCAAGACAGGCTTTGCAGGAAACTTAGAGTTTATAGAGAATTTGTGGATTTAAACATGAAGGAAAGGAAGAAGCTGAGAAAAGCAGAAGCAGATGAGGGAGTCTGTCTTGAGGGCAGACTCTTAGGCAGGACCAATGTACATCTAAGCCATCTCCCACTGCCCCATAATAGCATTGGCCAAATTGCTAGAACTGCCACCAAGTAGGTTATCAAGCAACTTCTTTAACCTCTAGATCAGAGTCTTATGTCATGGACTCCTTTAGCACTTTGGTGAGCCCTTTTAAAGTAATATTTTAAAATGCATAATTTTATTGTTTAAAAAAAGTAGGATTTGGGGCAGCTAGGAGGTGCAGTAAATAGAGCACAGGACCTGGAGTCAGGAGAATCTGAGTTCAAATCCGGCCTCAGACACTTAACACTTACTAGCTGTGTGACCTTGGGCAAGTCGCTTAATGCCAATTACCCCTCCAAAAAGCAAAAAAATAAAAATAAAAAATAAAAAGTAGGATTATAAAGGAAACCAAATATATGGAAACACATTTATAAAAATATTTTAAGTTCATATGCCTCAGATTAAGAACTTATTTTAAAAAAGTATCCATTAGACTACTACCTTCCATAAGTTCAAATCAGCTACTCTGAGGGAGTTCTGATGAAATACATAATCTTAGAGATTCAAGGCTGATGCAGGCTACGCCTACTCTGAGGTAGTAGGAGGTTGTCAGCACCACTAGGACACTGGAGCAGGGTAAGACAGAAAGGAAGTGGGAGGGTGATAATGGAAAATGATAACAATTCTGAAAACTTGCCTACAGCTTATCCCACACAAGGAAAGAGATGGAAGACACTTCCTTCTTCTTATTTCTTGTACCATATGGTACTTGGCTATTAAGACCCAGAACACAGGCTGATATTATTAGTATATTATTAGTTCAGTTTGATTTTAAGGATATAGATATTTTAGGAGAAGACCTACCAATCCAACCCCCCATTACCAACATAATTTTTATGGTAAAAATCACCTTCAAGTTCCATACATTCAACTTACAAAAACTTTTGGAATGCCAATCATCAACTGATAAATGCTAATTAATAAAATCTATATGTAATCTAACATCTTCCACTAGTGGCCCACCACAATAACTCCTCATGGTGTGGAGTTAACCCAAGGTTCTCAAAGGCTGTCTTCCTTAAGTTCAAATCAGTTGCTCTGAGGGACTTTTGATGATGAGAAAGTCATGTTGAAATATGTAATTTTCCAGAGAAGTCAAAGTACTAGGAAGTTTTACCAGCCTGTAAAGGTTTTGGATACAGGTCGTGACTATATCTATTTTCTGATAGATAAGCTAAGGGCCAGGAGGTCTAGAACCAATAAGAGTGGCCAAAAGGGGATAATTTTTAGGCCATGGAGACCCCTGAGACAGGTGAAAATGAAAAATGATCTTCTGTCCAGGACAGTTACCTTCTAGTTGCATAAAAAAATAATGAAGAAGAGGCGGAGCCAAGATGGAGGGGTAGAGGCAGGGATTTGGCGTGAGCTCCAAATACCTGCACAATACAACTCTAAACAAATTTTAGAACTACAGAAACCACAAAGTGACAGAGAAAAACAAATCTCCCACTGCAGTCAGTCCAGCAGGCTGACAGGAAGGGTCTATCTCACAGAGCTAGGAGCCAAGCACAATCCCATGTGAGCCCTGCTGGCCCAGACCTGGGGTGGCCCTGTCCAGCAGCACAGACTGGCCAGAGCAGACTACAGGAGAGTAAATCACCAACAGCTATGGTGGTTTCCAGACTTCTTAATCCATAAATGCCAAAGAGAAAGTAAAAGGTCAGTGGAGAACTCTGTTGGAACTGGGTGATGGAAAAGCATGGTCTGGCCCCTGCCCCTGGGGCAAGGGCTGCTTCCTGATCTCTTGGCCTGCAAATTGTAGGGTGACCTAGCCACCATTCAGAGGGTAATCACTCTTGCTTTGACCTGCTTGGATCTGGATTGCGGTATTGGGTGATGGTCCTGGGGTGTGTGGCCAATGTTCCAGAGCTTGGGGTGTCTGTAGAGAGGGTGCCCTCATCATAGTTCTGACAACATTTGTGGAAATCCCAACAATTTGGGACATAGCTCTCTCCACTCTGGAAGCAGAGTTCTACCATGGTAAAAAGCTCGAACGTCAAGTAATTGGCTGTCAAGATAAGCAAGCAGAGGAAGCACAACCATAGAATCCTTTTTTAGGGACAAAAAGGATCAAAATATGGAACCAGAAGAAGTAAAAAAAAGCAAAACTCCTGTATCAAAAGCTTCCAAGGAAAATATGAACTGGTTACGGGCCATGGAGGAGCTCAAGAAGGATTTTGAAAATCAAGTAAGAGAAGTAGAGGAAAAATTGGGAGAAATGAGAATGATGCAGGAAAATCATGAAAAGTGTGTCAACAGCCTGCTAAAGAAGACCCAAAAAAAATACTGAAGAAAATAACACCTTAAAAATAGATTAACTCAAATGGCAAAAGAGGCCCAAAAAGCCAATGAGGAGAAGAATGCCTTAAAAAGCTAAATTTGCTAGATAGAAAAGGAATTTTAAAAACTCACTGATGAGAATAATTCCTTCAAAATTAGATTAGAGCAAATGGAAGCTAATGACTTTATGAGAAATCAAGATACTTTAAAACAGATCCAAACAAATGAAAAATAGAAGTTAAATGTGAAATATATCATTGGAAAAATCACTGACCTTGAAAATAGATCCAGGAGAGATAATTTAAAAATTATTGGACTACCTGAAAGCCATTATTAAAAAAAAGAGCCTAGAAAAGTGACAAAGCAAAGGAAAACTGAACAACTAGTGTTAAGAATACTTTTTTTAGACTACTCCATTAATTAATAATGTAATTTAGTGTAAGATTTTTGTTCAGTGATTAAAGATGTGACAGACTATTGAGAAAAAGAATATTTATATTGATAATTTTCTTATGAATGAAGCAGTAAGACAAAAAAATTATAACTAAATGGAATGATAGCTAAAAGATTATCCTTGGAGAGGTGAATGAAGGAATAAGCAGAGTTGGTTTCATAGGTTCAAAGACAAAAAGACATAATTTGTTGGGACTTTTGGTCACCTTGTCTGATAGGTAGAGGCCAACAGAACAATATAATCAAGCTTATGACCTGTTATAAGAGATGAAGAGGTGGAAAATTCTATGAGGAACTTGAAAATATCCTTAAAAGTAGGTCAATGTGCACATTTATTTATCATCAGTGAAATCAATACAAAATCAGCCATGGTTGAAGACAAGTTAAAAAATATGGGTCAGGATTAACATATGAAAAGTGACCAGGTGGAACAGAGCCAAGATTGCAGAGAAAAGGTAGCGGCTTTCCTGAGCTCTCCCAAATTACCCCCCAAACAACTTTAAATAAGATCTCAAAACAAATTTTGGAGAAGCAGGACCCACAAAAGGAAGGGGTAAAACAATTTTCCAGCCCAAGATAACTTAGAAAGTCAATAGAAAAGGTCTGTTGCATTTGGGCGGTAGAAGAGTGCAGGCTATCCCAATGAAGGCAGGGCCCCAGCAAAGCAGAGCAGACTCTGGGGGTAACTAAATCAACAGCAGCTTCTTCTGGAAATCTCAGCCTAGAGACAATTAGGGAGTCAAACAACTGGTCAGAAGGAAAAAAAGGAAAATAACATGTACAAATTGTGTGTGTGTGTGTGTGTGTGTGTGTGTGTCTGTGTATAGCAGCTCTATTAGTGGTGGCAAATAATGGGAAATGGAGGGGCTGCCCATCAACTGGGGAACTGACTGAATAAATTGTGATATACAATTATGATGGAAAGCTGGTGCTATAAGAAATTACGAGGAAGATGCTCTCATAAAAACCTAGAAAGACTTATATGAACTGATGCAAAGTGAAAAGAATCAGAACAGTATACACAGTAATAGCAATATTGTATTATGATCAACTGCAAATTACTTAGTTATTCTCAGTAATTCAATGATCCAAGACAATTCCTAAGGACTTATGATGAAAAATGCTATCTACCTCCAGAGAAAGAACTGATGGAATTGATGCAGAGCTAAGTATAATTCTTTATTACTTTCTTTTTTGAGTATGTCTTCTTTTATAACATGACTAATATGAAAATGTTTTGCATGACTGTACATATATAACCAGTATCAAGATACTTGCCTTCTCAATGAGGGGGTAGGAGGAGAGAAGAGAATTTGGACCCCAATTTTTAAAGAAATTAATGCTAAAACTGTTTTACATGTAATTGGGGAAATAACATGTTTTGGAATTCCTGTTTTGGAATATACATTTGCTTACAGAATATTATAGAAAGTTTGTCAGAGATTATGCCACAAAATAGAAAAAAAGCAGGTAGCAGGTAAATATTTTTGAATAAAGGTTGGCTTGAGACCTAGCTAAACTAGCATATACCAAGAGAATTTGTGAATCATAATATCATAGATTTAAAACTGGAAGTGATTGTCATCAAGTTCTCATTTTACAGATGAGGAAACTGAAGACCAAAAATGTTGTATGGCTTGCCCAGAGCTGCAAAATGAATAAATGTCTACAGTTGTATAATGAGGGGGCTATCCTATACATGTGGCATAGGGATGTCATTGTGAGGCACAAAGGGAGATAAAACACATATCTAGGCTCTTTTTCCCATGTTCCTCCAAGGGAAATTTTAATTCCTGCCAGGAGAAGCAAGAGTGTAAGGTCAACAGAAGCTTGGCCACTCTGCTGTCCTCAGAGAGGGGGTATTGGGTTAGAATTACATCTATCTACTCCCTTAAATGTTATTTGTCTGTGATTTAGGGTTTAATCTACCTTCTGCTCACTGTTTCATTGTGGGGGTGGGGACAGGAAGACTACAGGTTTTATATCCCAAACTTAACCCCTTTCCCATCAAATACCAGTTTGAACACAGATAGCAAATAGCCAATAAACCCATTTATCCAAAAGCATAGCGAAACTGAAGTGAAAGAAAGTATATATAGAAGAATATATATATATATATATACACACACATGTACATATACATATATACATAAGTACATATGTATACGCACACATCATAATAAAAAGTGAGGGAGCTCTCCCATTGGTGTTGATATAACTCAGCTCAATCAAGAAAACAAGTCCTATATCTCACCCAAGGGAAAGACCCCAAAGTCTCCCAAATCACAAGCTGGGGCTAGAGACATCACAGAGATTGACAGCTCCTCTCCTATCAGTTACTTCCTTCAGAAACCTGAAGTTGGAAGCCAGAGGAACCTGAAGTAACTTCAGAACTCAAAAGGCCTGGATGACCTGGAGATAACTGAAGAACTCTCCTTTTCCCCACTCTCATAGACTCTGCTCTACCCCTCATTTGGGTTTGGGTCATCGGGAACTTGGCTTATATTCCTCCCCAGGTTATAACTCTTTGCAATCTTCTGCAAAAATGAACTGGGAAAAATTCAAAACCTATAACTGTACAGTATAAAGACAAAAATTAGGACTTTGAAAAAACAAGGTTACTTTTCTTGGCGTCCCAAGTGACCACCCTTTGGTGCTGTTGAAGCTGGAAGAAAACATACACAGTAACAACACAAAGTATAGACATTATACAGTATATGACCTGGGAGAATATTAAAATGACAACATGCCTAACTACATATAGGAAATAACACAAGCACATTTCAGAAGTATGTGCAAATGCATAGTACACCAGCAATCAAGCAAAAACAGTAAGCTTAGTTAACAAAGCAAATCTAGCTACTTGCACCAATAACACTTATTAATAGGCCTCTTTATTAAGCCCAACTTACCTATAAGACATATGTGTATATAAACACAGGCATTGCTGTAGAATTAACATAACACAAAATGAAATCAAAAGGACATAACAACAAAATAAGGAACAATGAAGCAACCTAAAAAATGCAAGAATTCACACATACAGGGGTAAAACATATGTAATAACATGTAAGGCACATTTCATATGAGCAACCTCTAGTATCTTCATTAAAAATATGGAACGATAAGCACCCTAGAATACCCAAGATGGTTGCTGGCACAACTGCTTTTCTATAGGAAAGCAATTCAAAAAGGGTTAACAATCTTACTTTAATCAAATATGTGTATGTATGTATATATATATATCATTCACTTAATTCAGGGGGAAAAGTCAGCACGCCAAACTTCAGAGAATACAAACAGAAATTACAAGCAGACAAAAGATATAGACAGAAAATAACACAATTCAAATACCAACAGACAATGCTTCTAGCTGTCTGACCATCACATACCTACATAGTTACCTGAGACAGAAGCACCAGCATCTGGGTTTTCAAAGCCAGGGGCCTCAATGGCTGCCCAGAGTTTCATCTGACAAAATCACACAACTCTTCCCAAAGTGAGCCCCAAAGCAAAACCTCACCTCAGATGTATATATAGCCTTATCCAGGGTCAGAAAGCATCACAACCCTCCTGACCTGCTGTCTAATTAAAGTAACAAGGTGTGGGCCTTTCTGAAAAACAAGCTTTCCCTAAGCAAGCTTCTCCTGGTGGGTTCTTCTTCACTCTTTGACAATTTCCTTCCACCACAGACTCCGTGTGATTTATTCAGACTAGTAAGGGGGCAAAGTTTATTTTCAAATCAGGGAAGGTCCTCAAATTCCCTTAGGCTTTTTAAGGGGCAGGGAAGATCTTCAAATTCCCTTACCATTAACTATATTTTCAAGTTTACCTGTAATGTCATAACTTAGCTTAGTGGCTGATCTAATAGACCTAATTCTCCTGCCACTGACTCATTTCTCTGATGCTATACCAGGTATAATAGTAGCTAGAGGCTGACCATCAAGATCATATAGAATTGTATGCTTAAACTTGGGCTGGCAACTATGTTAAGCTGGCTATCAATATCTTTGAGCTACAAATCTGTTAGAAGTCCATAGCAGGAAATGTCACTAGATTTAGTTTTCCTGCCCTGTAATAATCCACATAAGATACATCATCACCAGTGCTCACATCTGGGTTAAAAAATCTTTGTATAGCTGGTGCACAGTCTCTTTTCATCAACCTTTGCTTAGATATTTTCATCCCCTCCACCTGCTCATTAGAAAGTCAACTAGCACTCCTATGGGCAATAGGTATTTGCAGTGAATAGTTCTGGGACAGCTTCCTCCATTCTCTGGAATTATTTTATAAACAGGCAAGGTGCCCAGTCTCTCACACTGGTAATATCTAGCTGGACAGGTGAAAGCCATCTTTTTCTTCTCTTCCTCAGACATAGGAACCTGGTAGTTTTCACCTTCTAAATCCTGACTCCAAATGTAGTTCTATGCTATTCAATTCAATAATTTATTAAATGCCTACTAAACAACGGGGATGCAAAAAAAGGCAGAAAGTCCCTGACCTAAGGAGCACACAATCCAATCAAGAAGAAAACATACAAATAAATATCCACAAAGCAAGCTATATACAGAATTATTAGGAGAAAAATAATGGCAGCAAGGCACTTTCATTAAGAGGAAGACTTCCTGTAAAAGAAGGGATTTTAGCTGGGATTTAAAGGAAACCAGAGAAGTCAGTAGTTCTACACTGTACTAGAAGGAATACAACAAATATTTGTGAAAAGAGAATAAATATGCCAATATTTCTAGGAAAAAAAACAGATCTCATCTTCAATAATTGTGGAAGACTACAGTTGGACTTTATCATCTCATGACTCAATATGCCATGTGAAGATGTAGACGTGACAGAGAAGAAGATGAAATAGGCAAGAGTAGTGGAACTTTATGCAACCAAGACATGGCAAGGGGATTGACTCAGATGAATGGATCAGATTGCTACTGTGACTAGTGAAACTTGAAATAACTGGGAAATGGTGGTTTGAGCTTCGGGGCATATCACTTTAAGCCATGCATGCCAAAAGCAGAATGAATTGGGACCAGGCCTCCTCAGCTTGGCATTGGACCCTGAATACAGGGGGAAGCAGAATTTTATGCATTAAAAGAAAACAATTACCAAGATATAAGCCAGGATGCAAGATTACGTCATCTGATTTCTAATTGGAGGAAAGATTAGGGGTTTTCAGAGTTGGGAGGGGGAGAGTGAACAGATGCAGTTTCCTGAAATCAGAAAAAAGAGGTGTGCACTTCTCCCAAGTATCTGTATTCAATCAAAGGAAAATGGAAACAGTATCTGATTGTCCAGTACAGTGTGTTTTCAGATGAGACATATGGGTTATTGAGATGTATAATTGGGAGAAAACTCCTTCAATCAATCTTTGAACTTGACTGGGTTTCTCATTGGCATAACCCAGGTCCTTAGTTAAGGTTCTCTAAGCAGCAGATAGAAGTGGTCCAGTTCCCCAGACACACTGTATTGAGTTCAAACAATGCAGTAATTTATTTTCATGATTTCCATAAATTGAATAAAGTTTCCTCAAGAGGCAGAAATTGGAGTAGACACATAATTGAATTGAAGGGGAGCTGAGTTAGATCCAGAATTGAGTCACAAGATGGAGTCATTGTGGTTCACTTAATTCCCCCAATTCCTACACTACTGCTTCAAGCTGACATTGCCACTGAGTAGGGGAGATGGTTGAAAATTTTCCCATTTCTCTTTCTGGAAGACCAGGAAAGAAAAGGGCTGTGCAAAGTTTGAAAAAAGAGGGTAGAGTAGTTTTGATATGCCTGTCCCTTCAACAAAATCCATCCTCCTGACTCCATTACCAGTCAACTGAATTACTAATACTTGGAAGGCCAATCAGGAGTTCCCTTTGTCATCCCAGCAAGACTCCATCTGAAGTGTCCTAGTCCAGCAAATTGGGTTGACCTCATCACCCCTCCTACATAGAGAAGAAATCTCTGCTGGAGGCACTTAAAGAAACCTGCTTTCCAAGAACCCTTTGACTGCAAGGCATCAAAAGAGGAGAAAAGATCCTAGATAATAAAACCAAAAATAGCTGACCAAAAAGATATCCATAGTTTCTAACATGCATGCCTACTTTTTATCTATAAATTTTTTATTAAAATAGTCCATGCCCACATCAAAAATATTTTGATGGAAACCAGAGAATGAAACATACAGGTATTCATGAATAATCTTTTTTACATCAGGGAAAATCTTCACCATTTATCAAAAGATGGAGAGGATATTCAATCTTACTGTATTCTCTGTTGTTGACCATAGAAAGACATCTTAAAGAAAAAGATAGCTTTATATCTTCTTCTCAAATAAATTAGTTCCATGTGCAGGTTAAGATTGTATTAAATCTAAATCTAGTACCAAATTGTACTAAAAGACTAAATATGTGGATATATATATATATATATATATATATATATATATACATATATATTTCTTAAAACTATTCTGTATAACAGAGGATCATAGTTTCTCATAGTTTCTCTCACATCTACATTTTTCCTCTATTTATATTGAAATGTTTGAATTCATTGATGATTTAGTTCACAATTAAAAAAAAAAAGAAATCTTACAAAAGTCCATGAGAGATATAATCCCACAGAAAACTGACAGTTCTAATTAAGGTATAAAACAGAGAGATATATATTCCTCAAATGTGTTTGCTAGGTCCATAAAGGATATTGTGTATATAAAGTGGGCTTATTGACAAATGATATACTCCCCAGGTGCTGTTTATTAATGGTATTATGCTGATTGTATCATGTAATCTGATGTACCCAGAACTTTATAAGAACTCCCAAATTCTATCTAGGGTCCTTCAAAAAATATCAACTTAGCAATCTTCACAAGGAAAACAAATGGCTGAAGAAAAGTATTATAGGGAACTCTGCTAAAGCATAGCTTTTAGAAAGGCATTATAAATGGACAATAGACCATGTTCAGACTTGAATAAACATATGGAAATTGAGCTGGAATGCTTTTGGGGATTTTTGGGGTGCTTCAATAATACCAAGCTACTTCTGGTGGCAAGAGTCTAAATTGAATGAAAAACAAGCAAATTCTCTCAATGATGTTTATGCTTATAAATCATACTCCACCATAAACTCAGAAAGAATCAAAATTTCAGGTATGGAGGAAAAGGAAAAGATGCACCAGATGACAGTAAGCCAAAGCATATCATTAAAGTAATTTGCTAACAAGAAATGAAATAGAAGGGTACAGAATGTTGGCTACATTGTCATATATAGTTCATACCTACAGGGCAGTAAAGATGTGTCTCCTGGTTTTATACTTCACTATATTGACAGGTTGAGGGTACAGTGGACAGAAACCTAGGCCTGGAGTAAGGAAGTTCTGAGTTCAAATCCAGTCTCAGATACTTACTAACTGTAACCCTGGGAAAGTCACTTAACCTAGATCTGCCTTGGTTTCCTCAGCTATAAAATGGGGAAAAGAACAGCAATGTCATATGTATATAATATACATATATAAATATTGTATGATATATAAATACTGTATATATCATATATACTATAAATAAATACTATATAAATGATAGCTATTATCATATGCAATATAGGAATCTTCTTGTTTGAAAAACTGCTTAGGTTATCAAATGCGTTTTTCAAACAATGAACAAAAAAGCACAGTGGGATCTTGTTTTCTCTGCTTTTTTTTAGTATATGAGAAAATATATGTTTTTCATGATGACAAAGAATGGCTAAAGTGGTTGCAGTATATGATTGTGATAGAATTCTAACATGCTATAAGAAATGATGACCTGGTTGACTTCAGAAAATTATAGAAAGACTTGCATGAAATAACAAAAAGTCAAATTAGTTGATCCAAAAGAACATTTTGTACAATAACAGCAAAATTGTTTGAAACATAATTTTGAATGATTAAGTTATTCTGAGTATTATAAATCCCCAGATAAACTACAAAGTACTTATGAAGGAAAATGTTATCCACTTCCAGAGAAAGAACTGATAAATACAAGTAAGCATAGTATGGTTTTACATACATACAGATAACTCTTTGTCAAATCATGGCCTTCTCTAGTGTGGGAGGAAGGGAAGGAGACTGTTAAGAACTTAAAATGTAGCAAAAAAAATAAAATTTTAAAAATAAAAAATATTTGATTGTCTATAGAGCACAATAATAATAGCTAACATTTATATGTGTCTACTATATGTCAGGCACTATACTAAATACTTTACAAACATTATCTCATTTGATCCTTGCAACAACCCTGGGAGACAGGTGCCATTTATAGCCCCCTTTTACAGTTGAGGAAACAGAGGCAGTTAAGTGACTTGTCCAGTGTCACACAATTAGTTGGAAGTGTCTAAGGACAGATTTAAACACAGATCTTTCTGATTCTAGGAGTTCTATTCACTGTGCCACCTAGTTGCCCCAAATACCATTTATGGAAGAATATCCTTTCTTTATCAATCCCTAAGGATGTCCTTGATAGAGATAAAGATTATTTACAAATATTTTGTAGATATTGAAAAGTGGGTTTTTTCCTTGATCATCCTTTTAAAAAATAATATTTTATGCATTACATTTTCCAAGTATTTGGTATTCTTTTCTCTTTTAGATATCTTTTTTTGCCATTTTTTGGAGGGGGAATTGGGGCTAAGTGACTTGCCCAAGATCACACAGTCTTTTAGATATCTTAAAAACTGATCTATCAATGATCTCAAAGTTTTGTCACCTTAATCACAGACTTTATACATATTATCTAAACCAGTTATTCTCTCCATCACTGGTGGAACTTGGTGTCTCAGATATTCTTGCATCATCTACAAAATGGAGAGTTTTTAAATCTACCAACCTCTTCAAATCCTTCTTTACAACATGACTAATGTGAAAATATATGAATGTATATGTAGAGTTTATATCAGATTACATGCCATGTTGAAGAGAGGGGAAGGGAAGGGTGAGAAAATTTAGAACTCAAAATCTTATGAAAGTCAATGTTGAAAACTAAATATTAATTAATTAATGAAAAAGGAGGAGAAAAGTACCAAAGTTGCAACGATAATATGAGTACTAACTGAGATGCAATATGTTTAAATATCTTGCCAAATCTTGAAATACTATGTGAAACCTTAGTTCTCATTAATTTTGCTATTGCTTCCTTTAGTTCTGATTCTGTTTCAAATTCAATAAGCATTTATTAGGTGTCTACTGTCTAGCCAGGAACAGATCAAAATGATAGAAATGTGAACATAAGTGAAACCACTCCTATCCCAAAGTATATTTATTTCCCTAAGTGTCTTATTTGAGGAAACAGATTCTACTTAGAAATTTTATAACAGGCCTATGAATTTATTGACATAAGGGACATCCTATGAGTAAACTCACTTTACTTTTGGTTATTGACACTGATCCTTAAATTTTGGAGTTGACATAGATCCTGAAAGTACTAAGAGTACTAAGAAGATAAGTGACTTGCCTAGGATCATACTGGTGTTTATCTAAGAGTCAGGACTTCAACCAGCTCTGCCTAATTCTAAGACTGCCTTCCTATCCACAACACTATTCTGTTTCTTGTGAGGTAGAGGATTGAGGGGAATGGGAATAGGCTAGTGTCTTTACAGATATTATCCCATTTGATTCTTAAAACAGCCTTGGAAGGCAAATAACAAGAATAAGTAATAAACAGCATTTATATAGTGCATAAAATGTTCTGGGCACTGTGCTATCATTTACATATATCATTTGATCCTAATAAAACCTCTGAGAAGTAGGGGCTGTTATTATCTCTATTTTGTAGTTGAGAAAACTGAGGAAAACAGATGTAAAGTGACTTGCCCAGGGTCACATATTTAGTAAGTGTCTGAGGCCGAATTTAGACTCAGACCTTCCTCTCTCTAGTTCACCACTATACAATACTGTCTAGCTGCCATAAAAAGTTAAATACAGAGCAATGTCCAGCAGAAAGGCCCTAGAAACTGGGGGAATCAGGAAAGTCTTCCTATGGCAGATGACATTTAAGTTGGGTTTTGAAGGAGGCTAAGAATTCTAGGAGACAATGCAGTCTAGACATAGAGGACAGCTTCCCTCCCCCACAAAGACAAGGAGATGAGAAACATAATGCTGTGTAGGGTAACGGCAAATTTCAATGAATGGACAATACTGGAAAGATAAATTGGAAGTCAAAATGTGAAAAACTTTATTAGTCAAATAGTGACTTCACTAGAGACAAGAAATAACTCCTGAACTGGGTAGTGATATGGTTGGATGTATACTTTAAAAATATCAATATGATGGGGCAGAGTCAAGATGGCGGAGTAGCAACAGCATTTCCACACAGCTCCAGCTCCCACCACTTCCAAATTTATGGAAAAGGAGACTCTGAACAAACTCTGGAGCTATAAAACCCACAAAATGACATGCAGAAGCTAACCTCCTGCTGAGGACAGCCTGGAAGCCACACAGGGAGCAGCCAGCACAGCACTCTGGGAGACAAGCCCAGGCATTCATGAGTCAGAGTAGCCCCAGGGTGGCCCAAGCAACAGCAGGCTGGAGGGACTCCAGAACAACAGCAGCTGTAGCATTTCCAGAATTACCAACACATAGATGCCATGGAAAAAGTGAGAGGACAGTGCAGTATGGCCTTTGGTACCAGTATTTTGTCCACATCGCAAGAATCCTCTGAGACACTTCAGTGCCACAGTCACATGACAGCTTCAGTTCCCAGCCTACAGAGTGTAGGGGGACCAAGCGACCAGTCTGGGAGGAAATTGCTCTTGCTTTAACCTTCTTGGATCTGGATTGCAGTCTGAGCTGGAGGACTTGGGGTATGTGACCAGCTTGCCAGAGAGTGTGGAGGCTTCAGAGAGAGCACCCAGCTAATAACTCCAGCAGCTGAGAAAACCCCAGCATTTGGGATGGAAGCTCCCCTGTCTGGTGGCAGAGTCCTACTGTGGCAACAAGCCCAAAAGTCAAGTAATTGAGTGGGAACATGCCTAGGCAAAGGAAATAAAATAAAAAGGAAAATGCAACATTAGACTCCTATTTTGCGGGCAGGGAGGACCAAAGCATGGAACAGGAGGAAGACTGGGAGGTCAGAACTCCTGCACCAAAAGCCCCAAATGAAAATACGAGATGATGACAGGCCATAGAGGACCTTAAGAAGCAGATAAGAGAAGTGGAGGAAAACTTGGGAAGAGAAATGAGAAAGATGCAAGAAAAGTATGAAATGAGAGACAACAGCCTGACTGAGGAAAATAACACCTTAAAAAATAGACTAACTCAAAGGAAAAAAGAGGCTCAATAAGCCAATGAGGAGAAGAATGCCTTAAAAAGATGAATTTGCTAGATGGAAAAAGAATCTCAGAAGCTTACTGAGGAGAATCATTCCTTCAGAATTAGTCTGGAGCATATGGAAGCTAGTGACATTATGAGAAATCAAGCTGATCAGCAGATCCAAAACAAATGAAAGAATAGAAAGCAATGTGAAATATCTCATGGGAAAAACCACTAACCTGGAAAATAGATCCAGGAGAGATAATTTAAAAATTATTGGACTACCTGAAAACCATGATCAAAGAAAGAACATAGAAATCATCCTTCAAGAAATTCTCAAGGAAAATTGCCCTGATGTTTTAGAACCAGGGGGCAAAATAGAGGTTGAAAGAATCCACAGATCACTGCCTGAAAAAGATCCCAAAAAGAAAACTCCTAGGAATATTGTAGCCAGGTTCCAGAATTCCTAGATCAAGGAGAAAATATTACAAGCAGCCAGGAAGAAACAATTTTAATTCTGTGGAAATGCAATCAGAATAACACAGGATCTGACAGCTTCTACCCCGAGGGATCGAAGGGCTTGGAATATGATAATCCAGAGGTCAAAGGAGCTGGGATTAAAACCAAGAATCACCTACCCAGCAAAACTGAGTATCATGCTTCAGGGAAAAATATGGTCATTCAGTGGAATAGAGGACTTTCAAGAATCCTTGAGGAAAAAAACAGAGTTGAATAGAAAATTTGACATTCAGATACAAGAAGCAAGAGATGCTTGAGAAGGTAAACAGAGAAAAAGAAATCATAATGAACTTATAAAAGTTGAACTATTTACACTCCTACATGGAAAAACGATAATTGTAACTGATGAAACTTTTCTCAGTATGAAAATAGTTGAAGAAGGGTATATGGGCATATGAATACATATGTGAATGTGTGTATATATAGGTATACATAGATAGGTATACATAGAGGGCACAGGTCGAATTTAATAGGAAGGGATGATACTTAAAAGGTGAAATTAAGAGGTGAGAGAGGAATACAACAAGAGGAGATGGGGAGAGACAGAATGGGGTAAATTATCTCAAATAGAAGAGGCAAGGGAAAATGTTTACAAGGGTGGGGAAGAACATGAAGGCAAAAAGGCAAAACCTTATTCTCATTGCATTTGGATCAGGGAGAGAATGACATACATACTAAGTAGGATATCTCACCCTACAGGAGAATAGGGGGGAAAGGGATGAGAGGGGGGATAATGGAAGGGAGGGTGTGAGGGAAGGTGGGGAGAGAAGTTGGAAGCACCCACTTTTGAAAAGGCACAGGATCAAAGTAGAGAATAGAACAAGTGAAAGGTGGGATAGAAGGGAGGGAAATATAGTCAGTCTTTTACAATATATCAACTATGGTAATGTTTGGAATAGCTACAAATGTACAACATATACTGAATTGCTTATCTTCCCAGTAGGGGTGGGTGACAAGGGAAGAAGGGAATGAATTTGGAATTCAAAGTTTTAAAATCAAATGTTTAAAAATATATAAATAATATTATTAATACTATTTTACATATAATTGGGAAATAAGATATACAGGCATTGGGGCACAGAGATTCACCCTGCCATATTGAAAAAGTCGAAGGGGGTATGGGAGAAGGTATGGGAGAGAACAGATGGGATAAGGGGATATCCTATGGGACTGCTATTCTGAGGTGGGGGGTAGGGAAAAATGTAACTCAAAATCTGGCAGAAATGAATGATGTAAACCAGAAGTTAATAAAACATTTGGGAAAAGAAGGCATATCAGTATGAAAATGGGATGGAATTAGAAATGAAGTCGACAAATTAGGAGGGCGTTATAACTATCAAGATAAGTGATAATGAGAGTCTGAGTATCTTTATGAATAGAGAGAAGAGAAAGGATAGGAGATAAATTGTAAAGGAAGAAACAAGACCTGTCAACTAATAAGATGGGAGAGACCAGGCAGAGACAAGGATGACTTGGAGTCTGTGAACGTTGGTGACTAAAAGGATCATGGCGCCCTGAGTAGACATCATGGAATTAAGAAAGGGTGATGCTTTTCTCATATCACACATTAGAACGATGCTGTAACAATCCATATGTTGCTATTGTGCTTGAAGAAGGTATTTGGTTAGAGGAATTTCAACAAGAGTATTTGGTCTTTTGGGTTTTTTTGGTTTTGTTTTTGTTTTCTTTTTGTCTGTTGTCCTGCCATTTTTATCCTTAAATGCTCACAGGATGCGTTTATTTAATTGGGGTTCTCACTGAGCTTTTTGTAGATATGCTGCTGATCATTCCCCATTATTTCTCATTCTTCCATGAAGCAATACTGCTTCAAATATTTTGCCATTCTCTTCCATAAGATTTTGTAAACATATTTCTGTTCTAAACCAACATTGCTTTGGATGGCCATATCTCTCTGTGTATCAGCAAGCACCCTAGCACACCCAGGATGGCTGCTTAGCACAGGCTCTTTGATCTACTTTTCCAAATGGAAGCAAGTCAAAAGGGGTTAACAATCTAACAATATTACTTTAATATATATATATATATATGTATATATATATATATGAATACATGTGTACATATATCTAGATATAGATATAGATATAATCATTCACTTCATTCAGGGGAATAAGTTAACACCCTGAACTTTAGAAAATAGAAACAGAAATTACAAGCAGACAAAAAATACAGAGAAAATAACACAATTCAACAGATCAACAGACAGGGCTTCTGGCTGCCTGACCATTACATACAGTAACCAGAGAGAGAAGCACCAACATCTGGGCTTTCAAAGCCAGGGGGCTCAATGGCTCCCAGCATCTCATCTGGCCAAATCACACAAATCTTCCCATAAGTGAGCCCCAAAGCAAAACCTCACCTCTTGTTAGTCTTCTCCAGGGTCAGAGGACATTGCAAACTTTGTGAACCACTGCCTTATTACTAAGTAACAAAAGGTATGTGTCTTCCTTAAAAAACAAGCCTCCCCTAAGCAAGTTTCTCTTGTTGGGGGAGGTTAAGGGTCAGGGAAGATCTTCAAATTCCCTAGGCCTATTAACGGGCAGGTAAGATCTTCCAATTCCCTTACCATTACACTCTGTTAGTCAAGATGAAGTGTTGGGAGGCAGCTAGGTGGCACAGTGAATAGAGCACCTGTCTTGGAGTCAGAAGGACCTGAGTTCAAATCCAGCCTCAGACACTTAACACTTTCTAGCCATGTGACCTTGGGCAAGTCACTTAATCCCAATTGCCTTGCCCAGCCCCTCCAAAAAGCCAAAACAAGATGAAGTGTTGTCTGGCTTGAAGTACATTGTGGGTGCATTTGGCCTTTGCGTTGTGACAATTTATTAGCATTAGTTAAATTTCCTTATTACCATTGTCATTGCCTGTCATTTTATATATTTCCAATTATTTTTGTGTTAATAGCTAGTTTAAATGGATTAATTTGTAATTATTTTAATTATATACCTTATTTTTATTCTTTCCTCTAATGTGGTAATGCATTTAATATTTGTTCTAAGAAGCCCATAATCTGCCTATATTTGTAAACATTAGGTTTACCTCAAGGCTTTATCCTAGGCCTCCATCTCTTCTTTCGCTATCCTTTTTTTACTTGGTAAATTCATCAGCTCCCATGGGTTCAATTATCATCTCAAATCAGATTATTCCCATATCTCTATATTCAGATGTAGCCTCACTCCTAAACTCCAGTCTGTCATGCCCAACTATCTTTTGAATTATGCCGAATTAGAGATTCTGTTGGCATCTCCAATTCAACATGTCTAAAACACAACTCCTCATTATCTCTCTTCCCAAACCCTCTCCTCTTCCAAATTTCTCAGTTTTATTGGGTACACTCCCATTCCTCTAGTCTCCCAGGGCTACAACCTCAGTGTTATCCTTGACTCCTCTTTCACATTCATTCCATATAACCAATCAATGGCTGAGTCCTGACACTTCTACCTTCACAACGTCTCTCCTATAAAATCCCCTTGTCTACACTTATATAACTATCACTCTGTTACTGCCTTGTTCACTTGTTTCCCAACTCCAGTCCTTTCCTAAAATACAAATATGTCCATGCCATTCTTGCAGGAACAAATTCCAGTGACTCGCTTCTGATAAATGCTTTGGTTGGGATTTAAAATCCTTTCAAATCATAATGCTTCTTATCTGCTGGTCTTATTCCACTTTACTCCCCTCCACCTCTTGTGTGATCCAGCATAACCTAGTCTTTTCATTGTTCCTTGCCCAGTGTATTTTATTGGTTCTCTATGGCCAGCTTTGCAGGAACACCAAGACATTCTCAAAGCATATGTAGATGTAATCTGGAGAGTTTTTTCAAGTTCTTTAAGGATTCCCTTTTTAAAATTTTAGATTTGGTTTTAATTTT
This sequence comes from Gymnobelideus leadbeateri, assembly GCA_011680675.1. Classification (NCBI taxonomy): domain Eukaryota; kingdom Metazoa; phylum Chordata; class Mammalia; order Diprotodontia; family Petauridae; genus Gymnobelideus; species Gymnobelideus leadbeateri. Next base: position 876,947 of record WOXC01002638.1, read on the forward strand.
ATATTACCTACATTTTCCAAAATGTTCTTCCCCTACCTATTCCCAGAGAACCAAACCTTATAACAAAGAATTAAAAAAAATAGCTCCAGAAAATTAACCAACATTATAATTAAGTGAAGCAATTCAGACTCACTGTTGCCCATCTGTGCAGAGGGGAGAGAGATATTTTTTCACATCTCTATTTTGGGGTCAGGTTTGTTATCACAATTGCATAGCATTCAGATTACTTTATTTTGTTGTTTTTGTTTTTTTTTCATTTGCATTTTTGTAGTCAGCATGTATTGTTTTCCTGATTCTACTTACTTAACTCTGTATGAGTTTACCAGCTTAAATCTTTTCTTCTCTGGATGCATCATTTCAGACAACATAGTAATATTCCTTTAATTCATGTAACATAATATATTTAGCTTTCCTCTAATTGATGATCATCTCTTTTTTTCTAATTCTTTGTTAGTTCAAAGAGTGCCACTATAAACATCTTGGCATATATGAGACCTATCATTTATCATTAACCTCCTTGGAGTATATACCTAGCATGACAGTATCTGGGTCAATGGGTTAGGGCACTTTAGTAATATTCTTAGCATAATTTCAAATTGCTTTCCAGACTAGCTAGGTCATTTCACAGATACATTAACAGTGAGCCTAACTTTCCACAGTTCCTCTAATATTGACTTTTCCAATCTTTTATCATCTTTACCAAGTTCTTATATGCAAAATGAAACCTCAGGATTATTTCTCTTAGAATTAATTTGAAGCATCTTTCATGAAGGTGAATTTTTTAGAGAATTTTTGGTCACATCTTTTGAACATTTATCCATAAGGAAATGACTTTTGCTCTTATGTATTTTTATTTCCTTATACAACTGGGATATCAGACTAATATCAGAGTTATTTAGTACAAGGATTTCTTTTCCCAGTAGAGTTCTTCTCTTTGTATACTAATTGAATTAATTTTTTTCATGCAAATGCTTTTAAGTTTCATATAAATACAATCCCCTATAGCCATAGTTTATAAAAGTATATGATCTGGTTCTTTGCTAATTTTTTTTTTCATCATATGGCCATATCAAGCATCTGGTATATGGTTCAATGAGTTACTTTAAACCCATTTATATATCTAATGCCCTAGTCTCTCTATTGAGCTACAGTCCTGTGAACATGAAATCAAGCAAATTGTGTAGTCATGTCCTACTCATTGTGACCCCATGGACCATACTGTCCAAGAGGTTTTCTTGGCAAAGATAGAAGAGTAGTTTGCCATTACTTTCTCCAGCTCATTTGAGAAAACTGAATCAAACAGGGTTAAATGAGTTGCCCACAGTCACACAGGTAGTAAGTGTCTAAGGCTGAATTTGAACTCAGGTCTTTCTGACTCCTGCCCTGGTGCCCTATCCACTGTGCCACCAAGCTGCCATGTGAGAATTTTAATGTGGGTATAATCTGCATAGATTTGGTGTTTAGAAAGATTACTCACCCTCCCTTTAGAGAAGAAGATAATCAGAGATTCTGTGAACAACTGACATCAAGAAGAATAAGACTTAGAACTAGAGAAGGCATTTTATGGCAAATGAGAGGGAAATGATCATGGGAGGGGGTGCAAAGGTCAATAAGGAACTTCACAATCAAAGACATAGAATTTTTTTTACATGGAGTAATGTTTCTATCACATGAAGGAATTGGTATTTTTAAGAGTAAAGCAAAGCAGAAAAAAAGGTGTGACAGGGGACAAGATTTACAAGGCAATAACATAGAAAATATTTAGAAGATGGAACCCACAATAAGTATCCTTTATGCCTTAATTCCATAAGGAATGCAGAGAATAAAGAAAAAATAAGTATAAGGCCACGAAAAAATATAGAATAGACAGAAAATGAAGAAAAACACAAGATAATGAGGGAAATTTTTTTTTCTGAAAACGGCACAGAAAATGTCATTTGGAAAACAAGCAACCAAAACAAGATGAAGAGGAGACAAAGGTACATTTTGCTTTAGCTACATGAGAGGGGAAAAAGAGGGAAGAATTGGTGCATTGGATACAACAAAACAAGAAAAGGGAATTAATAAGTTAAATAAAACTCTAAAACTAGGGAAAGAGGTAACAAATGTAGTGGGGTGAGGGTGGTAGGACTTGAGGATGTAGAGAAGAGAGTTGATGTGAATAGAGTTGCTTTAAAGTAGATTAAGCTAAATAACTGAAGAGTCAAAATATTGTCTTTACAGAAGAAGAGTGGAAAAAAATCCTAATTCAAGCAAACAACACCAAAAAAACAACAACATTAAAGACAAATGGAGGGAAACATAAACCTCATAACTTTAAATGTGAATGGATTAAAAAATCCAATAAAATAAAAAAGAGATTGGATAATAAAGCAAAACTCCATAATCTCATGCTTCCAAAAATATGCACCTAAGAGAAGATATATACAATATAAAAATGAGGAACTGGACCAAAATTTACTACGTACCAAATGATTGCTAAAAAGCAAGAAGAGTTTGGGGAGGCTAGGTGACACAGTAAGAGCACCAGCCCTGGAGTTGGGATGACCCAGGATCAGTTCTGGCCTCAGTACTTGGCACCCACACAAAAATAACTGGCCATGTAACCTTGAGCAAGTTACTTAACCCCAAATCCTTTAAAAAAAATCAAGAAGAGTTGCAATCATCCTATGAGAGAAAACAAACCAAAAAAAAAAATCACAAAAGATAAGGAGATAAATAAGAAAATTATATTATGGGGAAGAGCCAAGATGGCAGATTAGAAGCAGAAACTTGGCATGGGCTCCCACTCCAATTATTTATAATACATGCAGAAAATGACTTTAAACAAACTTTAGAGCTACAGAATCCACAAAGTGACAGAGAGAAACAAATCTCCCACTGAAGAAATCCCGGCAGGTGGAGAGGAAGATTCTATCACACCAACCTGGGAGTGGAGTGCAGTCCCACTTAAGCCATGTGGTTTTAGCCCAGGGTGGCCCCAACCAGAGGTAGCCTGAGCAGACTTCAGGAGAGTGAATCGTCAGTAGCTGTGGTGGTTTCCAGACTTCTGAACCCATAAACTCCAAAGACAAAGTAAAAGGTCAGTGCAGAACTCTGTTGGAACAGGGGGAGACTAAAGAGCACAGTACAGCTGCTGCCCCTGTGGCAAGAAGTGAGAGGAGACATGGTGGCTATCTCAGGAGCTCCTTGCCTGTAGATTGTAGGGGGACCAAGTGACCATTCAGAGGGTAATCACTCTTGCTATCTGGATCGTGGTATTGGGTGATGGTCCTGGGGTATGTGACCAGTGAGCCAGAGCTTGTGGGAGCTGTAGAAAGGGCACCCCCCTAATAGCTCCAGCAGCTGCAAAAGCCCCAGTGATTTGGGGCACAGCTCTCTCCATTCTGGAAGCAGAGTTCTATGATGTCAAAGAGCTCAAAAGCCAAGTAATTGGCTGGCAACAGACCATAGAATCCTTTTTTGGAGACAAAAAGGATTGAGACACGGAGTACAAGGAAGATAGCAAAGTCACAACTCCTCCATCAAAACCCTCCGCGAAAATATGAATTAGTTAGAGGCTATGGAGGAGCTCAAGAAAGATTTTGAAAGTCAAGTAAGAGAAGTGGAGGAAAAATTGGGAAGAGAAATGAGAATGATGCAAGAAAATTAGGAAAAGCGAGTAAACAGCCTGCTAAGAGACTCAGAAATATACTGAAGAAAATAACACCTTAAAAATAGACTAACTCAAATGGCAAAAGAGGTCCAAAAAGCCAATGAGGAGAGGAATTCCTTAAAAAGCCAAATGTACCAGGCAGAAAAAGAACTTCAAAAACTCACTGAAGAGAATAACTCCTTCAAAATTAGATTGGAGCAATTGGAAGCTAATGATTCTATGAGAAATCAAGATACTATAAAAGAGATCCAAACAAATGACAAAAAATAGAAGGCAATGGAAAAACCACTGACCTGGAAAATAGATCCAGGAAAGATCATTTAAAAATTATTGGACTACCTGGAAGCCATGATCAAAAAAAGAGCCTAGAGACCATCTTTCAAGAAATCATCAAGCAAAATTGCCCTGATGTTCTAGAACCAGAGGGCAAAACAGAAATTGAAAGAATTTACCAATCACCTCTTGAAAAAAGTCTCCCCCAAAAAAAACCTCCTAAGAATATGATAGCCAAATTCCAGAGTTCCCAGTTCAAGGAGAAAATACTGCAAGCAGTCAGGAAGAAACAATTTGAGTACTGTGGAAACACAATAAGGATAACACAAGACCTAGCAGCTTCTATATTAAGGGATCAAAGGGCTTGGAATATGATATTCTGGAGGTCAATGGAGTTAGGACTAAAACCAAGAATCACCTACCTAGCAAAACTGAGTATAATGCTTCAAGAAAAAATATGGCCATTCATGAAATAGAGGATTTTCAAACATTCTTGATGAAAAAAAAAAAAAAAACAGAGCTGAACAGGAAATTTGACTTTCAAACAAGAGAAGTATGAGAAGGCAAACAGGAAAAACAAATCATAAGGAACTTATTAAAGTTGAACTATTTACAATCCTACACGGAAAATGATCATTGTAACTCATAAGACTTTTCTCAGTATGAGGATATTTAAAGGGAATAAATATGTATATATGTGTATACATACATACATATATACAGCTATAAAGATGAAATAAAATAATAAAAGTTATGGAATGGAACTAGTATAATTCTCAGTGGAAAATTCTATGCCTATATTGACATATATTATCAAATGAAAATCAAGAGAATTAATGAACTAAGTATACATTTTAGAAAGGCAGCAAACAAACTTAAACTCAGGGGAGAGGGAGAAAGAAAGGGAGAGGGAGAGGGAGAAGAAGGGGAGACGGAGAGGGAAAGGGAGAAGGAGACAGACAGGGAGACAGAGAGACATAGGGGGAGAGAGAGAGAGAGAGAGAGAGAGAGAGAGAGAGAGAGAGAGAGAGAGAGAGAGAGAGAGAGAGAGAGAGAATATATTAAAATTAGAGGAGAAACAGATATATGGAAAATTAAAAAAAACTACAGAAATTATAAATAAAACTAAAAGCTGGCTCTTTGTAAAGACTAATAAAATTGGTATTACATTATGATCAAGTTGGATTTATACAAAGAATGTAGGGATGGTTTAACATAAGGAAAATTATTAGTATAATTGACTATGTCAAAAATAAAAGGTAAAAAATGGTTATGGATACAATGGATATATGTCCTAGCTATAAAGAAGAACATTAAAAGAAAATTAGAAGTACATTAAACATATTACTTATCAGACTAATAGATAAGTGAACAATTTACAAATATACAAGAGATAGAGAGCAAAGTAAGACATAATTAAACTCAAGAGGTTTTGTAAAAATAAAACATGTAGCCAAGATCAGAAGGAAAGTAGAAATTTTGGGGAAAAAATGTATAGACAGCTTCTCAGATAAAGGTCTCATATATCAAATATATATATAAAGAACTTTGTCAAGCTATAAGAATTCAAGTCATTCCCCAATTGATAAATGGTCAAATGACATGAACAGGCAGCTTTCCAATGAAGAAATCAAAACAATTTATACTATTATGAAAAAAATGCTCTAAATAATTATTGATTAGAGAAATGCAAACTAAAACAACCTTGAGATAAAATTTTATACCTATCAGGTTGGCTAAAATAATTTAAGGGAAAAGTAATAGATATTGGAGTGAATGTGGGAAAAAAATGGAACACTAATTCATTGTTGATGGAATTGTGGGCTGATCTAACCATTTTGGAGAGCAATCTGGAATTATGCCCAAAGAGTTATTAGACTTTAACCCAGCAATACCACTACTAGGTGTATTTCCAAAGATGATGAGGGAAAAAAAAAAAAAGAAAAGACCTATATACCTTAAAATATTTATAGCAGCTCTCTTTGTTGTGGCAAAGAACTATAAATTGCCGGCATGCCTATTCATTAGGGAACTTCTGGACATGGATTATCATTGTGATGGAATATTATTATGCTATAAGAAATAATGACCTCAATGGTCCTAGAAAAAAACAAGGAAAGACCTGCAGAAAATAATGAAGAGTGAAATGAGCAGAACCAAGGGAACATTGTACATAGGAACAGCAATAATCTTTTAAGTATGATTTTGAGTGAGTCATTCTAACTATTAATAAATATCCAAATTAACTATAAAGGACATATGAAGAAAGACACTACCTGCAACAGAGAAAGAATTGATAAATAGAAGTATATATAGAGTAATTTTACATATATATGTAATATAGATATAATATATGTAATATATATGTATATATGTGATATATATATGTGTGTGTATATATATATATATATATATATATATATATATATATATACATATAAACCTATTTGTGTCTAATGGTAACTATCTCTGGGGAGAAGGAGGAAGGGAAGGAAAAAGAAGGGAAGGAAATTTGCAAGAAAACTTTGTTCTGTATTTAAAGGGACTAGCAAGTTGTACATAGTGAATTTGTGGTTTCATATACAATCATCTTTTTTATCATAATACATTATGGAAATGCTTGTTTTATTAAAAAATAATCAATTATCAAATTGTAGCCGTAAGCACCCCAACATCATCAGGGTGGCTGCCAATACAGGTTCTTAGATCTGCTTTTCAAAAGGAAAGCAACTCAAAATGGGTTAACAAGCTTACTTTAATCAAACAAACATATATTACCTATTTCAGGGGAAAAAGGTCAGCACCCCGAACTTCAGAGTTACAGAACTTACAGATCAAACAGACAGGCTTCCAAACTGTCCAACCATTATATCAATACCAAATCACAGTTACCAGAGAGGGAAGCATCAACATCTGGGTTTTCAAAGCCGGGGGGCTCTCAACAGCGGCTTCCCAGAGTCTCATCTGGTCAAATCACACAACACTTCTCAAAGTGAGCCCCAAAGCAAAGCCTCAAATCAGGGATCATATAGTCTTCTCCTGGCTCAGAGAATGTAACCACCCTCTTGACCCACTGCCCAATCACACAGCATCAAGGTGTGGTCATTCCTGAAAACCAAGCCTCCTACCACAGGCTCCATGTGACCACATTCAGCCTATTAGCGGGCAGAGTATACTTTCAAATTAAAGAAGGTTCTCGGAGTCACTTAAGTCAATCAAAGTCTCTTAAGCCAATCAAAGGGCCTAGGGGCAGGGAAGATCTTCAAATCTGCATTTCCATTACACAAATCCATCTGACATTGGCTAAAATATAGAAAGGCTGACCAATGGAATGGACTAGACAAGGTAGAATCAGAACAACGGAACTCAATAACACAATTTTCAATAAATTAGAAAATAAAAATTACTTAGGCAAAATTCTTCATTGGGGGAAAAAAAACCCTGCTACTAAAACTGAAAAGGAGTCAGGCAGAAATTAGACTAAGACCAGTGCCTTGTACTATATTTCACAATCAATTCAAAATGGATACATGGCCTTAAAGACCATACTATTAAAAAAAGGAGAGAAGCAGATCATATAGCTTTTATAGGTTTGGAAGCAATGACAAAAGTTAAAATCACTTTGACTACATGAAACTGAAAATATTCTGAACACACAAAATTAATAAACCTTAGAAAATAAAGGAAACTGTTGAATAGGAAAAAATCCTTGTATCAAATTTTTCTGATAAGGATTTGGTATCCAAGATATATAAACAATTAACATACATAAATAAAACCCATTCTCCAATAGATAATTGTTCAAAGAATATTAACAAACAATTCTCAATTAAAGAATTCAAAGTGCTAATAATCATAAAAAATGCTCCAAATAACTGATTATAAAAGGAATGAAAATCAATAACAACTCCAAGATTTTACCTCACAGTCTACAAATTGGCAAAGATGAGAAAAATAGGAAAGCTCAGTGTTGGAAGAGTTGTGGGAAAGTGAGTACACTACTATATTGTTGGTAGAGTTATAAATCAATGCAGTCATTTTGGAAAGTTATTTAGAATTATGCAAATAGAGTGACTTGAGTGTGCACATCCTCTAACACAGAGATTCCAAACTAAATTTATACACCAAGGAGGCCATTAGAAGAAAGTTCCTATATACACCAATGTGTTTATAGTAGCACATTTTGTGATAGCAAAGAATTGGAAACAAAGTGGATTCCCGTCAACTAGAAAACAAATTGTGGTACACAAATGTAATGGAATATGATTGTGCTGCAAAAAATGACAAATGTGATAAATAGGAAGAAACTTGGAAAGATTTTAAAGAAATGATTCAGAATAAAGTAAGCACAGCCAAGAAAACAAAATAAACAATGTTTTATAATTGAAAAGAACAACTACTGAGAAATCAAAAGTCAATGGTGCAGAATTACAAACAATAACCATAGTCCCCCAAAAGAAATGAGAAGATACTTAAATCCTATCTCTGTAGAAGTGAGGTTTACAAATGTCACCATTTGCACATGTTTTCAGAGTTTTTTGATGTATTGAACAGTAATGCTGATTTTGTTTCTTTTTTTCTTTTTGACAAATTTATTATTTTTTATATCAGACGGCTCTGATGGAAATGAATAGGAGAGATTTTTTGGAGATTTTAGGGTGATGTTTAAAAAAAAGACATCAAGAGTCGGCTAGGTGGCTGAGTGAGTAGAGCGTCAGCCCTGGAGTCAGAAGGACCTGAGTTCGGATCCGGCCTCAGACACTTAGCGCACCCACAAACAAAAACCTAGCTGTGACACCTTGGGCAAGTTGCTTAACCCCAATTGCCCTACAAAAAGCAAAAAAAAAAAAAAGACATCAATAAAAAATGTCCTATCCAGACTCATCTTCTTTATGTAACTCTTTTTTCATATTGAGTAAGGTTCAAACTTATTTTCCTGACATTCAAAGCTTTCTAGCACTTGATCTTTACACTTTGCCAATTTATAATCACAATAAGATGCTTGTAACATGAGTTTTGGCTCACATTGCACTCTTCCATATACTGTACAGTCACTCTAGACCACTTTCCTCTCTGTTTACTCTCCACTACGCTATTTTTATCCTTTGCTCATACTATTCTCTATTAATTAAATATCTTCAGTTACCTTATGTACCTCTATAGTATTTTGGTTGAATTTTATCCATCCTTTAATGACTGGTCTGTTTCATAAAAACTTCTAAGTTCCCCCTATTTAGCAATGACCTTTCCCCTCTACAGACTTCATATAGCACTAAGCAGCTCTCTCTCTGTTGTAACTTGGCTACTTTGTCTACATTTAAGGTTCTCTTACTCTAAGCCACATAAAGGCAGATACCAGATCTTATATAAACTCTTTACCCATTTTGACAGTAAGTACAGTGTTCTACATACAAGAGATTAGTCAAAATTTTGTGAAATGTCAGATTGGACAGAAATAATGTATACAGAGAAAAGAAGCAAACCAAAGCACTCTAAATCTGAGTACAAACAAGGAGTTTAGTAATCTCTCCATAATCCAACTCAACCCTTCTCAAAGTGTGGTACAGGGACCTCTGGTGGCCCCTGAGACTCTTTCAGGAGGTCTGTATACAGTCAAAACTATTTTCATAATAATGCTAAGATTTTTGAATTTCCTCTATGATAAAAATCAATACATATAACCCACATAAACAAAATTCTTTGGGGTCCTCAATGATTTTTAAGTACATAAATGCGTCTTAAAACCAAAAAGTTTGAAAATCTCTCATTTAATAGCTAGGAAAAGAGATTTTTTTTTTTTAGGCAGAAAAGTCTTTCATTTGAAATTGCATTCTGACAAACTTGTTTTAAACAATGTCAAAAGCTCTCAATATTTTTGCTTTGTATCTTCGGTTTTTGCTGTAAACTACTAATTTCCAGAAGCAAAAGGCAGATTTATATACTTGCTTATATGCTGGTTGTAACCTAATAATTGAATCTCAGTAGAAACAAAACAGCTCTTAGCTTATTTGAATGGGAAAAAACAAACAAACGACTTTAAGAACTAAATTCCTCTTGTGACTCAGTAGGCATCAAATGAGGAGAAAAAAGGTTATTCAAAATGGCCTCAATTTCCATTTTCACTTAGTATTCCAAAGGGAACCTAATATACTTGCTCGCTTCCAATTTGTTCTCTCTGCTGTCTTTTTGCAAAGTGAGTAATGTTTTCAGACAAAAGGATTCTGAAGGGACTTCTAAAAAGGGCTGGACATGGATTGAGAACTGGGTTCTCCTACTCCTTGCTTTATAATTAACATGACCTTGAGCAAATCACTTCACCTTTATGGATATCAGTTTCCCAATTTGTCAAATGAACTGGTTGCATTAAATGACCTCTGAGTCCTTTTAGTTATAAATTTCTGTGATTATAAAATTTATCCATTTGTCACCTGAAATGATATGTCTTCTATCACTGTTAGACTCCATACAGAGACACTCAACCAGAGAGCATGCAGCTAGGGTTAATGGACACTGGAGAACAGAAAAGTTTACCACTAAAAATCCCAGTTGTACTTTTGAATATATCTGGATTTCAACACTATGATTTTGCTCTCTTCTCATCCTTAAATTTCTCTTTAAAATATTAACTTTCTCGGGGCGGCTAGGTGGCGCAGTGAATAGAGCGCAGGCCCTGGAGTCAGAAGGAGCCGGCCTCCAACACTTAATCCACACAAACAAAAACCTAGCCCTGTAACCTTGGGCAAGTTACTTAACCCCAATTGCCCTAAAGGGGCGGCTAGGTGGCGCAGTGAGTAAGAGCACCGGCCTTGGAGTTGGAATGACCCGAGATCAGATCCGGCCTCAGAAAATGAGCACCCACGCATAAATAATGACTAGCTGTGTAACCTTGAGCAAGTTACTTAACCCCAATTGCTTTAAAAAAAAAATATATATATATATTAACTTTCTCAGTCTGTAGAATACTTCTATCATGCCAGTTCCCCTCTCCTACTGATGATTCCTTTTTAGTCTCCATTTTGAGGATGAGCCCAAGATGGCCATATTTTCCCTCCTTTCTGTGGTTTTTATTCTTTCACCGAATTTCATCAACATGCACCCTAATTTTCAGTTTTATTTTTTTCCATTAAAATATAAGCTCCTTGAGGGCAGGGACTGTCCTTTATTTTATGTGTATTTGTATCTGCAATGTTCAGCACAGTTCCTGTGACATAGTAAATTCCTGTTGCCCATCTGCCTGTAACTCCAGACTCCCAACTTGAAAGTTTTGTTACCAAGGTTATAATGAGGTGCATAGTCACTATGCAAAACAATATCTTAGTTCCAAATATATGGTGATAAAGTGATTTCTACTATCAATACTATATGTCATGTTTAAGTTATATCACGCATGAAATTTGTTTTTTATGGGTGTTTTTGTTTGTAGAGGAGGAACAATGAGTTATATCTCTTTATTGTGAAGGGAAGGTCTTAAAACTTTGCCATAGGATTGGTTGTATATGGAAATTATTATTTCTTTTGCTAGTTGAGGTTAACCAAAAGCCTATTCTCTATTAGTATTAACTATTATCTTGACTCGTGAAATTTAAATATTAAGGGACAGTCAAGGCCTTTTCTCTTAATGGAAAGGATGCTGACTGACTGAAACCAATGCCATGGGATGTTAATATTTACTTAAGCCCTTCAACATTTCTTAGTTAAGAAGCCAGAGGATAAATATGAACTTTCCCTGATTCCTTAGTGACATGTATATCTTCTCCCTCCATCAATCATCCTATTTGTGAAGTGCATAGATGTGGTTTAATCTGTAACCTGACTTAGTTTACTTTTGGAATTTGTTTGACAAGTTTCATTTCCTTAGGGGATGTATGAGTTTATGACTATTTAACTTTGTTCAAATTTTATGACATCAAAAGAAGTATGCTATTAAGAATCAATCTTTTGGGGGGCAGAGCCAAGATGGCGGAGTAGAAACAACTCATCCAAGCCACTCTGCCCCCAGATTTCCTCCAAACTATGTAAAAGGGGACTCTGAACAACTTCTAGAGCCCCAGCACCCACAGAATGACACAGAGAAGCTAACCTCCCACTGAGGACAGCCCAGCAGCCCTACAGGAAGGACCAGCACAGTGGTTTGGGAGCCGGCAGTGCAGTGCGTGGCGGGGGGCGAGCACAGATCCACCTGAGTGGTGGTTTTAGCCCTAGGGCAGCTGGGCCAGCAGCCGGCTGGAGGGACCCCAAAACACCAGCAGCTCTGGTGATTCCAGAATTATCAACATAGACATGCCTAGGACAAAGTGAGAGGTTAGTGCCCCATGGACTTTGGGACCAGTATTTGGGGAATGCATTGGTTTCTTCCCCTGGGGGCTAGAAGCCACTGAGGACACACGCCATTTTGTAGTTTTCAGAGGCAGCTCCAGCTCCTGGCCTGCGAACTGTAGGGAGATCCAGTGATCAGTCTTGTGGGGGTAATCGCTCTTGCTTTACCTCCCTGGATCTGGATTGTGATCTGGGGTGGAGGTCGTGGGTGGGCTTCCAGCTTCCAGAAACGGAAATTGTCCCCCACACGTTCGGGATGAAAATTCCTGTCTGGCAGCAGAGCCATAGTGTGGCAACAAGCCCAAAAGTCAAGTAATTAAGTGGCAACATGCCAAGGCAAAGGAAACAAATTAAAGAGAAAAATGAAACCCTAGACTCCTATTTTGGGGGCATAGAGCGGGAAAAGGACTGTGAGGTCAGAAGTCCTGCTCCAAAAGCCCCAGGGGAAAACATGAGTGGGTTGCAGGCCATAGAGGACCTTAAGAAGGACTTTAAAAACCAAATAAGATAAGTGGAGGAAAAATTGGAAAGAGAAATTAGAAGGGTGTAGGAAAAGTATGAAATGAGGGTCAACAGCCTGACTGAGGAAAACAACACCTTAAAAAATAGACTAACTCAAATGGCAAAGGAGGCCCAAAAGGGCAATGAGGAGAAGAATGCCTTAAAAAGCCAAATTTGCCAGTTGGAAAAAGAATCTCAAAAGCTCACTGAGGAGATTCATTCCTTCAGAGTTAGACTGGAGCAAATGGAAGCTAATGACTTTATGAGAAATAAAGATGCTGTTAAACAGATCCAAACAAATGAAAGATTAGAAGGCAATGTGAAATATCTCATGGGAAAAACCACTGACCAGGAAAATAGATCCAGGAGAGACAATTTAAAAATTATTGGACTACCTGAAAGCCATGATCAAAGAAAGAACCTAGAAATCACCCTTCAAGAAATTCTCAAGGAAAATTGCCCTGATGTTTTAGATCCAGAGGACAAAATAGAATCCACTGATCACCTCCTGATAAAGATCCCAAAAAGAAAACTCCCAGGAATATTATAGCCATTTTCCAGAATCCCCAGATCAAGGAGAAAATACTACAAGCAGCCAGGAAGAAACAATTTCAATATTTTGGAAACACAATCAGAATAGCACAGGACCTGGCAGCTTCTACACTGAGGGATCAAAGGGCATGGAATATGATATTCCAGAGGGCAAAAGAGCTGGAAATGAACCCAAGGGTCACCTACCCAGCAAAACTGAATATTTTGTTTCAGGGGAAAATATGGTCATTCAGTGGAATAGAGAACTTTAAAGCATTCCTGAGGAAAAAACCAGAATTGAATAGAAAATTTGACATCCAGACACAAGAAGGAAGAGATGCCTGAGAAGGTAATCAGGGAAAAGAAATCAAAAGGAACTTATCAAAGTTGAACTATTTACATTCCTATATGGAAAAGCAATAACTTTGACTGATGATATCTTTCTCACTATGAAAATAATGAAAGAAGGGTGTGTGGTCATATGAATACATATGTGAATGTGTGTGTATATGCTTACAGTTATATATGGATAGAGGGCATAGGTTGAATTTGTTGGGAAGGGAGAATACTCAAGGGGTGAAATTATGAGGTGAGAGAGGAAAGTGGCAAGAGGAGATGGGGAGAGACAGGGTAGGGTAAACTATCTCATGTAGAAGAAGCAAGGGGAAGTGGTTGCAAGGGAGGGGGAGAATAGAAAGGAAAAGGCAAAACCACATTCTCATTGAATTTGGTTCAGGGAGAGAATGACATACATACTAAATGGGATATCTTAACGTGCAGCAGAATAGGGGAAAGGGGGAGGAGAGGAGGGATGATGGATGGGAGGGCATCCTTGGGGTGAGGGGAGGTTGGAAGTACCCACTATAGAAGAGGGACAGGATCATGTAGGGAATGGACCAGGTGGGGGTGGGATGAGTGGGAGGGAACTATAAGCAGCCTTGTACAATATATCTACTATGATAATGTTGTGCATAGCTAGACATGTACAACATATACTGAATTACTTATCTCCGCAGAGGGAATGGGTAACAAGGGAAGAAAGAAATGGATCTGAAATTCAAGGTGTTCAGATTAAATGTTTCAAATATATATAAATACTATTATTAATAATCTTTTGCTTGTAATTGGGAGATAAGATGTGCAGGCATTGGGACACAAAGATTCACCTTCCTCTAATGGAAAAGTCGATGGGGTTATGGGAGAAGGTATGGGAGAGAGCAGATTGGAGGAAGCGATATCTTGCAGGACTATTCTGGGAGGGTGGGTAGGGGAAAAACAGGGTGGGGGGAATGATTGTAACTCAAAATCTAGTGGAAATGAATGATGTAAAATAGAAGCTAATAAAGCATTTGTTTAAAAGTAAAAATAAAAGAATCAATCTTTTCTTTAACTTTTATATCCTAAGAGGAATGTACAAGATTGCAATATGTAAGGGAACTATTTCTCTGTCACTCTGACATAATTTTGCCTATAAAAAGCCTTGTATAATCTTAATGATCATTCAGGTTTTCTCTGAGGCCTGAACCTATGATTGAACATAATAAAAAAAAACCTAGGTTTTTACCTCTATAATTTCAGCATCATACATATGTTTTGGCAGCAGTTACCTACCATATGAACTCAGAGAGGAGATACTTTCCCACAATAGTTGAAAGGATTACAAAAAGATCAAAGAAAGAGGGAAATGGCTAATAGGCATAAAAATACTAATATCAGCTCTTTCTGAAGTGGCAAATAAAGCTTAGAGAGTACCCATCAATTGAGAAAGTGCTGAACTTTTATTTTTAGTTTTATAACATTTATATTAATATAACATAATACTGCTGAAGTATAAAAATGGTAAAATGGATGATTTCTGAGAAAACGGAGAGGATCTACATAAGCTGATGCAAGGTAATGTGAGTAGAACTAGGTGAACAGTCTCTATCATAACAACACCATTGCAAAGACAAACACTTTTGATATATTAAGAACTCTGATAAATTCAATGATCATCCACTATTCCAGAGGGCCAATGATGATTCATGCTACTCACCCAGCAGGAGATGAAATCAAGACTCAGAATGAAAAATACATTTTTGGATGTGGTCAATGCAGAAATCTGTTTTGATTGATTATACAGGAATGGGGAGGGAAAGAAAATAAATTCTCACTAATTCCATATTTACATTTAAAGATTTAAATTTCTGCGGACGTGAGGCAGTGGACCATCACTTATTTTGACTCACTACATACTCTTAACCGAAGATGTCCCAAGCATATTGCAAAGTACCTACAGGCTGAGGCAGTGAAGAAGGATCGGCTAGATTTCCACCAGGGATGGAAGGGTTACTTCAAGATGAATGTGGCCAGACAAAATAATGACAGTGACTGTGGTGCTTTCATATTGCAGTATTGCAAGTACCTGGCCCTGTCTCAGCCCTTCAGCTTCACACAGCAGGACATGCCCAAACTTTGTCAGCAGATCTACAAAGAAGTGTGTCACTGCAAACTCACTATGTGAGCCTTGGACGCCAGGTCCCCAACCCTTTGTGAAGGCTGGAGAACATCTTTCCTCTCTGTGACCTGGAAAAAGCTATTCCTTTTTCTCCCTGGACCCTGTGACTCCCTCATACACCTATTTGTTTTTCATATTTAAATGTTTTCCTTGGTTTCTGGTTTAGGAATTTTGTCTAATAAAATGAAGACTTAGAATGACTATGTACGCCACTGTCAAATATTTGATTATAATGTATTAAATAATCTGCATTGGTCAAGAGGTCTAGCAAGAGCAATGGCTAAAAGTTATATGGAAGAAAATTTTGGAAGAGAAATTAAGAATAAAGTCATTTATGACCCTAGATCTAGAAGGCACGTTAGAAGCTGCTAATTCAATTTTACAATGATAAAACTAAGGCCTAGGGAAGGGGCAACACTTGCTTAAGATCACACAGGTAATACATGTCAGAATGGAATATGACAATGTCATATGGCTCCAGAACTAGTCCTATTCCCATTGTACTATGCTATTTCCTAGCATAAGTTAAAAAAAAAAAAATAGAATGAGGGGCGGCTAGGTGGCGCAGTAAGAGCGCCGGCCCTAGAGTATGGAGGATTCGGATCAGTTCCAGCCTCAGGTACATAACACCCACACAAAAATAACTGTCTGTGCAACCTTGGGGAAGTTACTTAACCCCAATTGCTTTAAAAAAATAGAATGAGTTGGCAAAGAAGTCATGAAGCTTCCTATCATTGGAGGTATCCAACCAGAGGCTGAATGACTACTTGTCAGAGAAATTGTAGAAAGGATTCTTTTTTCAAGGACAACTAGATTTTATGACCTTAAGTTCCATCCCTTACCTTGAAGGAAAGGTACTTTCCAGACCAGAAATCTTGTGAAATTACAGAAAATAAACAGTAGCACTGAAATACATTGGAATAAATTCCACTATAAGCAAAGAGAAATCTCACTAAGAAACTAGGAAACAGTGGCAGTGTTACAAATTTAGTCTTGAGGAAAAACAATAAAAAGGTAATAAACACTTAACACCCATAAATTATGGTGTTAAATTTTGGTCTGATAAAACCAATATTCTCCCAAAAGTAAATTAAAATGGATAAAGATAATATTATAAAATAAAAGGAAATGCTACAATCTTTCCAAATTGCAAAAATAACTTTGGAGAATTATATGCAACTAAAGTAATTTTTGTAAACTAATAATAGATTTTGTAATCTAATAATAGAGCCCAAATACTGGGGAGGAAAAGGACTAATGTATAAGAAATTGCTACATGTTCTTATGAATAAAAACATTATGATCAACCACCTTATCTGCTTTAAAAAAATAAAAATATAACTACAAGACCTAAAAGACAAGTAAAAAAGGAATACAATTCTGAATATAGAGTGACTACATTGAATTTGGTGAAATTGAAAGGCTATAAAGTGTCACTTCAAGAATTTATTCAAACTGTTTGAGTCAGATTGAAAAATGCATTTAGAATGACATAGAAGAATGGTAACCAAAAATGGTTATTTTAAGTTGAAGAGTGGTGATTGTTGAGGTGCCAGAGAACTCACATTAATCTAGTGTTCTTCGGCATATAAATAAAATAACTTCCTATGAAAAGTGATAACCTATGTGTGAATCTCATTTTCAAAATTCTTAAGAAAACTACCTCAAACTGTCCTTGGTACTAAAACAGAAATATAATAATAATAATAATAATAATAATAATAATAATAATAATAATAATAACAATAATAACAATAACAATAATGATATATTTAGGTAGGGCTTTAAGTTTCACAAAACACTTTACAATATTATCTCATTTGATCCTTACAACGATCTTGAGTGCTATTATTGTCCTTGTTTTATAGATAAGGAGACAGAGGTTTAGGTTGGTTAAGTGACTTACCCAGTAAGATTCTGGACTGGATTTGAACTTGATTTTTCTTGACTCCAACATATTATCCACTGGGACAACTAGGTGAGAAGGAATGTGATATAAGGGAAAGAAAGCCAGATCTATAATCAGGAAAGACTTAAATTCACTCTTGATTCTGATACTTCCTAGATGAGTTGCCAAGGATAAGACATTTACCTTTTCTCAGTCTTTACTGCTTGTTATGTAAAATTAGGATAATATTATCTAAAGTGGGTACTTCATAGGATTATTGAAAAAAATTGAATGTAAAAGTATTCTGGAAAATTTGAAATGCTATCTAAATGTTAATTCTTATTATTGTCTAAACCCATAGATATTTTTAAAATAAATCAGCTATAAGTGGAAAGGTCTTAAGTATAAGAGTTTTAATTTTCCTCAGTGTAATTTGTCGTGATGGTCATTATTCTCTCTCTACTTTTCATTAAGTGTGCTGGGAGAAATTAAAAAAGCCATCGATGAATTCCCTAAGAAAAAATCCCCAGGGCCAGATGCATTCACAGGGCCAGATGCATACTACCAAACATTCAAAGACCAATTAATTCCAATAGTATATAAACTATTTCGAAAAATAGACAAATTACCAAATTACCAAATTCTTTTTATCACACAAATATGATGCAGATACCTAAACCAAGAAGAGCAAAAAGAGAGAAAGAAAACTATAGACTGCTTTCCCTAATAAATATTGATGCACAATTTTTAAATAAAAACACTAAAAAGGAGATTAAAGCAATATATCACAAGGATCATGTACTATGACCATGTGAGATTTATACCAGGGATGCAGGGCTGGTTCAACTTTAGGAAAACTATTAGAATAATTGACCATATCCTTAACAAAACTCACAGAAATCTTATGAATCTCTCAAGAGATGTAGAAAAAGCTTTTAACAAAATACAAAACCCATTCCTATTAAAAACACCAGAGAGCATAGGGATAAATGGAACTTTCCTTAAAATGATAAGTGGCATCTATCTAAAACCAAGAAGCATTATGCACAAAGGAGATAAGGTAGAATCCTTCTCAATAAGATCAAAGGTGAAGCAAGGATTCCCATTATCACCACTATTATTCAACATTAATGTTAGCTATGGTAATAAGAGAAGAAGAAGAAGTTGAAGGGATTGGAATAAGCAACAAGGAAATAAAGCTATCACTCTTTGTAGATGATGTGATGGGATATGTAGAGAATTCTAGAATATCAACTGAAAAAAATTAGTTGAAATAATTAGCAACTTTAGCAAAGTTGCAAGATATAAAATAAACCCACATGAACGATTATTATTTCTATATGTTACCAAAAAAGTACACAGCAAGAGATAAAAAGAGATATTCCATTTAAAATAACTATAGGGAACACAGAATAATTGGGAGTCTACCAGCCAAGACAAATCCAAGAACTACATAAACACAATTACAAAACACTTCTCACACAAATAAAGTCATATCTAAAGAATTGGAAAAATATCAATTGCTGATATGTAGGCTGAGCCAATATAATAAAAATGACAATTCTACCTAAATTAATTTACTCAGTGTCATACCAATCAAATTACCAAAAATGTTTTATAGAGCTTTTTTTCAGTCATATCTGACTCTTCTTGACCCCATTTGGGGTTTTCTTTGCAAAAATATTGGAGTGGTCTACGATCTTTTTCTCCAGCTTATTTTGCATACAAGGAAACTGAAACAAACAGGGTTTAGTGGTTTTTCCAAGGTCACACAGCTATTTAAGTGTCTGAGGTCAGCTTTAAATTCAGGCAGGTCTTCCTGACTCTAAGCCCAGTTCTTTATTTACTGTACTACCATGTTGCCCTTTATAGAGCTAGGAAAAATAATTTTTAAAAATTTATCTTGAAGAACAAAAGAATATCAAGGGAATTAATGAAAAAAATGTGAAGGTAGCCTAGTTGTACCAGATCTCAAACTGTATTATAAAGAATTGATCATCAAAACAATCTGGTACTAGCTAAAATATATAGTGGTGGATCAGGGAATAGATTAAGTACACAATACATGGTAGTAAATGACTATAGTAAGCAAGTATTTGGTAAACTGAGAGATCCAAGCCTTTGGGTCAAGAATTAACTATTTGGCAAAAACTTGTGAGAAAACTGGAAAACAGTATTCAGAAACTAGGAAGTTGCCTTTACTTGGCATTACAGATACCGTCATTCACTGCATCCAGGCCATTGCCAGTTATATTGACCTTTGTCTTACCAATGGACTTCTATAACTCTGGAAGAGAGAGTGAGGATAATCACTGTGCAACTCTGCCTCACTTAAATACAGTTTATACATTAACTTTATACATTATACATATATTTATATATGTATAATATGTATTTATACATACTTTATACATTAAAGTCAAGATATCCCTCCATTATGACATTGGTTCTCTTCAAAAATGAAGAACAAACAACAAATAACCACTACTTAGTCAATATCCCAGGGATTTTTTTAAAAGTGAAAAGGACCTATCTGCAAATATATATATATATATATATATATATATATATATATATATATATATATATATATATTTATAGCAGCTCTTTTTGTGGTGGCAAAGAATTGGAAATTGAGGGGATGTTTACCACTTGGGGAATGACCAAACAAGTTGTGGTGTATGATTGCAATGGAATAGTATTTAACTATAAGAAATTATGAGTAGGATGAAAACCTGGAAAAAAATTATATGAATTGATGCATACTGAAGTAAGAAGAATCAGGAGAACACTGTACATAGTAACAGCAATATGGTATGATGATCAATTGTAAATGAATTTGCTATTCTCAACAAGACAATGATCCAAGACAATTCCAAATGCTATCCACATACAAAGAAAGAACTATGGAGTCTGAATGCAGACTGAAGCATATTATTTTTCACTTTCTTTATTTTCATGGTTTCCTTTTTACCTATATTTTCATTAACAACATGACAAAAATATGGTTTGTGTGATTGTATACATATAACCTATATTAAATCCTTTACTATCTCAAGAGGGGAGCGAATGTAGGAAGGAGACAATTTGGAATTCAAAATTGTTTTTTTACATATAATTGGGAAAAAATAAAATATTGCTTAAAAAATAAAAGAGTACAGGGAATCCATCAATATTCAGGATGGTGAAAATAAAGGTGTGGCATACACAAAGTAAGATGTTGGAAGCAGGTGATTGGAAAAGGGAAAGGGAAGGGAACAATAATTTATGAAATTCTTACTATGTATCAAGCACTATTCTAAGAACTTTACAAATATTATTGCCTTTGATCCTCCCAACAAACTTGCAAGGTTATAGGTAGACTATTATCATTCCCTTTTTATAGGTGGGGAAACTGAGGCAGAGAGAAGGTATGTGACTTGCTTGGGGACACACAGCTAGTAAATGTGACAAATTTGAACTCAAGTGTTCCTGACTCCAGTCTCAGCTGAGAACTCTAGCCATGGTAATATCTAACTGCTTCTAAAGGGAGAGTGGTTCTACTTAAGAACTAAAATCCTTTAGGAGGAAGCATTGTAATACTCCCACTGTTCCAAGAAGATTGGGGAAACATAGATGATACAGACAATTTAATCTGAACATTTTCTACAACTATTTGTATAACTCATCAATTATATTTAACATAAATTATGAAGGCAATTGTATATTGCCATATTACATGAATATATTATTTTCCTAGCTTAGAATATATGATTAATCATTCTGTACCTCAATTTACTCATATGAAAATTGCCTAAGAGAGTATTTCTTCACAAGGATGCTATTATAACCACTATAACATTAGACTAACCTCTGTACCTCTTCAAGATTTCAGTTCCCATATCTGTAAAATGGAGGATTTGGACCAGATAATCTCTAAAGTCTGACTTTCAATCTGTGAATCTATGCATAAGAACTCAGTCTTTACAAAGTAAAAAGTACATAACCTGAAATTAGTAGAAATATGAGTTTAAAAGTAGTAGTTGAAATGAACTAGCTATGTAACCATTGTCTCGGGACATCTCTAGACCTCTGTTTGCTCATCTGCATAATGGAAATACTTATAGTCCCCTTAGTAATTTCTTAAAACTGTTATTGCAAGGATCAAATGAAATAAGGTCTGCAAAGTGCTTTGTCAAAGTTAATGCACTCTATAAATGTCAGCCAATGTTACTAGGGCTAATGAAGACTGTAAAAATTATTTTCCCCAGAGAAAGGAAGTGCACAAATACAATTTTATTTCTTAATCCTTTCTGTCCGATAGTCACTTTTGGTGACACAAATAAGAACTCTGCTGGAACCACAACAGATTATCTTTTGTACCAAGCTCACATATTACTTGTTTGGTCTTGAGAGGGAAGGGAAGACAGTAAACAATGTGCAGCATCTCTTATGTGGCAGACACTTTACAAATACGATCTTATTTGATCCTTATAACAACTCTAGGAGGTAGGTGCTGATTACAGCTAAGAAAACTGAGGCAAGCAGAGTAACCTAATTGGATGATAGAATTGAGCTCTGAAAGGGACCTTACAGACTGTCTAATCAATTCTCCCCTGCAATAAGCATTTCTACAAAAAAAGCTGCCACAGGATAATTTCTATGTTCAATGTTCTACCAATAATTCAAGAGGTCCACATTTTACTGTATTTTAGACATCTTTGATGTGAATATTCCCTCCATCCGGGCAGCTCACAACTCATCCAGGCCCTCTCATCTTGTATGAGTTTTTCCTATATTTTTCCATAGATCCTCCACAGAGAATTTAAGCTGCACCCTAGACACCTTTCTCTTGATCTTTTTGCATTTCATGAATTTAGCACTTGGCTTGCACAACTGTTACAACTCTTGTCCTTGTTCCATCAATGGTCCACCTCTTATTCCTGTCACACATCCCCTTAATGTTACTTCTTACCCATAGGTATTTTATGTGGAGATATCTTGCTGCATGATATATCCATTATGCTTCTCTCTGTTGACCTTTGTGTCCTATAACTTTGATTCTTTGGGTATTGTAGTATTCTAAGGTTTCCAACCATATAGTATCACCAGAACACTGGGGTTTATAAGAGTTAAGGTAATTGGAAGCTCTGTACAGTTCTCCAAAAGTTACATATACCCACTTTTAATCTGCCCTAAATTGCAGTCCTAGATAAATTTAGCGATAAATTAAGTCAGTGGACTGGCCATCCAACTGCATGACATGGTCTAAACCAGCAGTACTCAAAGTTTTTGGCCTCTGGATCCCTTTTTTACTCTTAAACACTTTTGAGGACCCCTGCCCAAAGAAATTCTGTTCATGTAGGTTATATCTATCTATATGTACTGTATTTAGAATTATAACACATTATTATTTTACAAACATCATTTTGACCTGACAGACTTCCTAAAGGGGTCTCAGGGATCACACTTTGAAACCCTCTGTTGTAGACTAGACTAGAAGATTTCCAACAAAGTTCAAATTGAAAGGAGAATGAAGTCAAATAGTCAAATTCCTATTAGCTAAATCAGCACATAGAAGATTGGAGTTTCCTATTATCAAGATTGTCATTACCCTCAAATAGAATTTTCCTTCCCTTCTAAAACAGGACTGAACAACATGGGGCTGTGGCAGTTGGAGTCCCTATTTAATTTGGATCCTTCTAAAAGACTTTCTAGTGCTGTTTTACTGAATCAAAGAAAGTATATGCCCTAAGCAATGGTGTAATGCTAAGCCCTTAGTGTTCAAGTTCTTTTATTACACATTGCAAGCTCTAAATTGCTGCTCTGAAGGAGACCCTGAAGTATTTTCAAGGGACTCATCTAGGAAAGGGGCTACTGAATCTGTGCATGCCCTGGCCAAAAAATAAATAACTAAATAAGGAATGGAGCGCTTGATCAGTCAGTAGAAATACACCGCCCCCCTCACTATGACAGATTTAAGCATCAAAATCAATGTAATCTGTTCTCCTGCTAATAAGAATAATGAAATTCAAATTTTACCTTCCCAGCAGCTCCCTCCTTTGAATCTTGAAAAGAGGAAATTATTCTCTGTTTGTAGGCAGTGGCAACCCTGAAAAGCTGTGAGAATGATGCCAAGATTCTGGAAAAAATTTCTACCACTAATTAGGGACTGGATTATTACTGATACTTTTGAAAACAAAGCTGCTGTTGAAGAAAAAGTGAGAAGGCCTAGACAGTGGGGTGAAAAGACAGGCCCCCTTGCACTCAGGCATGTGGATCTGTAATTTGCTCAAGACCTTTGCATTGTCAAAGTTGCTTGAATAACCTTTAACCTCCACTCCTCATCAACACTTCCCAAAGCACACTCACCTGTGTAAGCGCGCACACACACACACACACACACACACACACACACACACACACTAATATACATATACACACATATACTATAAATAATATACACGTGTATACACATATATACATACATATACTATATATAATACACACACACACACACACACACACACACACACACGCCTGTCAATTCCAAGGAGGGCTACATCCAATTAAGGAGAGCTACATCAGTAAATTAAGCTACAAAAAAAAAAAAAAAACAAAGATATATCCCTAAAAGTAGATTTCTTGGATTCATTGTGTGGCTAATTGTATTATTTTTTCATTCATATTTTTGATAGGAAATAAACAACTGCTTCTAAAATGGGAGGTCCTAAGATCAAAACTAAAAGAGCAGCTCTGCAAATAAGTGTAAGAAAAAAGGAAAGCCTGGAGGTAGTGATACTAGCAAATCTCGACAAAGGAGGATTCAGGAAGGGACATATAACCTGTTGGCCATCAGCAGTTACTAGAGGAAAGGCAAATGTTTCAATGTGAGTGATAAGGCTTGGTGGGATATATTCAAGAGAGTTCTGGAAATAGAAATTACAAGACTTGGTAGTAGCATGGCTATGTGCAATGAGCATAATTGAGGCAATGAAGATGATATCAAGACTGAGTTCTTGGTGGTATCAACAATAATGTGGAAGTTTGGAAAAGGGTGGGAATTGAGTAAAAAGACAATGAGTCCTATTTTTGGATATTCTGAGCTTGAGCTATCTCTGGGATATCTAGTTCAAGATGTCTGATGAGTGGTTGGTTATAGAAGATAGATCAGGAGAGAGATTAGGACTGGATAAGTATATTTAAGAATTATTGACATAGAAATGATGATTAAACTCATAGGAGTAGATGAGATCTTCAAACATAATAATAAAACTATTATAATTATTGTTATTATATGACCCCTATTATATACCAGACACTTTAAAAATATTTACAGTATTTGCAAATATCTCATTTTAATCCTCACAACAACTCTGGGAAGTAGATGCTATTCTTGTCCCCATTTTTACAGTTGAAGAAACTGACGCAGTTAGAGGTTAAGTAACTTTCCCAGGGTCACACAGCTAATAAATATCTAAGAATGGATTTAGTCTCAGGTTATTCTGACTCCAAGTCCAGTGCTCTATTCCCTGTACCACTTACCTTTATAAGAAAGAAGAGGAGAGGGTCAAGGAGATATCTTTGGGGGACACCCAGAGCCACCAGGTATTTCCTGGAGTAAGATACAGCATAGAAGACAGAGAAAATCCAATAAAAGATGTAGTTCCTTGCAAGAGGAATATTATGAAAACTTACAGATGAAAAATTATCAAAGAGAAGAAAATGATCAATAGAAAAAAAATTTGCACTGAGAGGAGTCAACAAGCATGAAAATTGAGGGAAAAAATTAGATTTGGTGATTCAAATATTATTGGCAACTTTGAAGAATTCAGTCTCACTTGAATGCTGAGTATCCTTCAGAACAGGAAGGATAGAATAAAAAGTAATCAACAGTAAGTGAGAAGTAAAGAGAAGGTAGGAAAATGCCAAGATCTACTATCAAGGTTGAATGTACTCCATTATGATAGATCAAGGATAAACAAGGAATTGGGACAAGTATATCAGAATGAGAATCAATCACCAATAAACATTTGGGCAAAAGATATATTTTTAAAAGCATTTCTCAAAAGAAGAAATATGAAATATCAATTATCATACAAAATTATTCAGATGGGTAAATTCAAACAGTTCTGCAGTTTCTACCTCAAGTCAAATAGCAAAATAATAATAATAATATAAAAATTATGGAGTTTTGCCATAAATTGAAGTTAAGCTCACTGGCCTATATGTTCCAAATTCCAACCCCCTCCCTCTTTTAAAAATGGATAGAACATGGTACTTTTTCACTTTTAGAGAGTCAGACAAACTATTACTGTCATAATTTCTTTCATAAAGTTTGATTTGTGACAGTAATAATTTATTACTAGTGTATTGAATATAAGGATATATTTCCAACCACAAATGCCATTATTCCTTGATGGATGTAAAGAAACTGAGATCGCTTGCTAAAAAAATGTATACATACATATATTCATTAGTAACTGTCTGTTGAACTATGGCATAGATTTAAGACACCCCAATATGTGAGTTACTGAACAAAAGGCCACGTTCATTGCTTCTACAGCATACATTAGTCTCTGGAGCCTGACTCGGGAGAGTTGAGTTAAATAAGAAATTCAGGTCATGAAAAAACTAAATAGCATCTCTGTTCTTGTTTTACCATAAGTCCAGTTATAAGTTAAAGGCTACCAGTAGGAAGAATGAACCAGCCTCTGGATTCTAAGACAGTCTCTAAGAGTACAGCCAAAACAGGGAGAGCAGCTCCCCATCTCCACTGTAAATAGCCATATGGAATAGATGAAAGAGCCCCTGGATTGCTGGACAGGAAATCCTGAGTTCAGACTCTGTCTCAGATACTTAATTAGTTGTGTGGACCCTGGGTGAGTCAATTTCATTTGATATAAGTTTTCTCATCTCAAAAATGGGGATAATAATAGCACCTAACCTCACAGTGCTGTTGGGTTGACCAAGAAAGGTAACAAATGCATTAAAATCCCAAAGCAAAACTCTAGGAGTGGAGTTAATGTTTAACATTAACATTAACATTGCTTTCCCAGCAATCCCTTTCTAGGACTCCTGGGAAAGGAGGAAACCTGAGAGAGCATCCTTTATACCTCCCCCTACAAAGCCCTTCCAACATCCCTTCTAGAGAAATAAGACCTTTCCTCTACTGAAAGGGAAAGCTAGGGATCTCTTTTAATCTATTGTTGCCTTCCTCTTCCCCACCTCCTCATCCTTTCCCACTCTTCTCTAACCAATCCCACAAGATGTTTTCATTCCTGGTTCACTCAAACACCTAATGGAGGCCCACAGTGAGGTGCAAATGCAGGCATGGTGCTTAATGCAGTTACCTTGAGGCTGAGATTGCATTAACTCTATCTCAAGCTTCCCTTAGGGACCAGTCAGTAGTAAATAATATCCTTCAATAAATATCATCTGGTCACATAAATCTGCATGGGACTTTTTCTCTTCCCCTTCTGAGCATGGATATCAATTTACCATAAAATTCCCCATTTGAAGAAGCATTTGCTGCCAAATGTATGAATTAATGGGGGTAAGAGAACTTGTCTAATCATCTTTTTTTCCATTTTAAGAAAAAAGTCCTATGGATCTAAAAAGAAAATGCCCCCCACCCCCAATCTTCATCATTTTTCAAAAATCATGATGGCTTCTAAGCAATCATATGTACCATTGCCCTGTGACAGGGTGGTGCAGTGAACTGAGTGCTGGAGAGAGACCTGTATTCAAATTCCACTTAAGAAACTCACTAGCTGGGCTACATTTGAGCAAGTCGTTTTCTGGCCTTTGTTTTCTTAATGTGTAGAATAGGAAGGGTATTTTATAGCATTAACTTATTGTTAGTAAGATGTGTTGCTTATGTCATATTTACTTATTTTTATTTCCTTATTGTTATGGTCATTAGGAGAGCCAAATAAACCAATATTTATAAAAGACTTTGCAAATTATAAAGCTCAGTGTATTATGATTTTTTAAGTATCTTGGTGTGGAGTTCATCTAGCCCAGGGAATTTCAACTCATCAAAAGGAGTTATATTTTCCTCGGTATCATTTCTGCATGAGTGGAAAGTAAAAAAAGAGGAAGTATTTTTTAAAATTCTTATCTCTGAATTTTCTCCTTCCCACATGCCTTTCTTCTGCACATTAAGAAGGTAAGCAATTCAATCTCTGGGGTGGCTAGGTGGCACAGTGAATAGAGCATTGACCACGGAGTCAGGAGGACCTGAGTTCAAATACGACCTCACACACTTAACACAGAAAACTAGCCATGTGACCTTGGGCAAGTCACTTAACACCAATTGCCCTATCTTCCCCCCCCCGTCCAAAAACAACAACAAAAAAAGGAATTCAATCCCTATTATATATATATATATATATATATATATATATATATATGAATGCAAAACATACTTCCACATTAGCCATGTTGTGAAAGAAAAAAGAAATGCAATAAAAATAAACAGAAAGAAGATATGCTTTAGTCTCCACTTAGAGTTGATCAATCCTCTATCTAGTGGTGGTTAACATTTTTCATCATGAGTCTTTTGGAATTGTCTTGGCTCATTGCATTAATCAGAAAAGCTAATTCTTTCACAGTTGATTTCACAGGCAATATTTCTGTTGCTATGTACGATGTCTTTCTAGTCCTATTCACTTTACTTTGCATCAGCTCATAAAAGTCTCACTTTTTTCTAAAAGCATGCCATTTGCCATTTTTTTTTTGTTTTGTTTTTGTTTGTTTTGGGGTGTGGTTTTTTTTGTGGTTGTTTGTTTTTTTTTTTTTTTGCGAGGCAATTGGGGTTAAGTGATTTGCCCATGGTCACACAGCTAGTCAGTGTCAAGTGTTTGAGGCTGGATTTGAACTC
Organism: Gymnobelideus leadbeateri; assembly: GCA_011680675.1. Classification (NCBI taxonomy): domain Eukaryota; kingdom Metazoa; phylum Chordata; class Mammalia; order Diprotodontia; family Petauridae; genus Gymnobelideus; species Gymnobelideus leadbeateri. Next base: position 905,472 of record WOXC01002638.1, read on the forward strand.
AGGTCCTCTTAACTCCAAGGCAGGTTCTCCTATCCACTGTGCCACTTAGCTGCCCATGTTTGCCATTTCTTATTTCACAAAAGCATTTTATCATAATATTATACTACAACTAGTTCAGTCAATCCCCAAATGATGAGCATTCCCTCAGTTTCCAATTTTCTATGAATATTTTTGTACATATGGGTCCTTTTCTTCCTTCTTTGATCTCTTTAGGGTATAGACCTAATAGAGGTACTACTAAGTCAAAAAGCACACACAGTTTTAAAGCCCTTTGGATATAGTTACAAATAGTTCCCTAGAATGCATGGATCTATTCACAATTCCATCAATGGTGTGTCAGTATACCTATTTTCCACAGCCACTCCAGCATTTGTCATTTTCCTTTCCAACCCTGAGAGATCAGTGCTATTATTATTCCTATTTCATAATTGAGGAAACTGAGGTAGGAAGAAGTTTCTTGACCAGAGTTACATATCGCTCTGTCCTTTCTCATCCAAAAAGCATTCTCCTGGACAGAGAATGTGATAGGGATAGGAACTAGGGCATTGATGTAAGTAACTCTCAGGTGAGGAATCTTCTCTCCTAATGCAAATCAGTTGCTCCTCTGCAACATGGAGTCTTAGGGTGTTGCCTGAGTCACTAAAAGGATCAATGACTCTCATAAGATCACACAGCCAACATTCCTAGGATATAAGATTTGTACCCACAGTCTACCCAGATCTAAGATCAGTTTTCTAATATCAGTCATCCTCACTCAAAGAAACAGACCTCTATTTAGTATGATCCTCTTTTCCCTAATATAGATAAATATTTAAGTGATTTATGTATATGTGTATGTTTTTTTATCCTTAGCTTTCCTTTGAAAACCTCAGCTTATTTTGAGCCTTAGCATTCCTGACACTATTTTCCAGAACCATGTCATATATCTGCATACTTGTATGCAGCTGCCTGCTCCTAGTCCTGTCTTTTATACATATCTTTTTAAAGTCTGTCAGTTCAAGAGTTCCTTGTCCAGCAATATGTCTCTTTCAACAACTCCTTTTTTCTTGTTCATTGAATTTTTTCATGTTTCATGTCCAAAATCTGTTTTTGTTGTTACTTAGTCTGACTTTCTATGAGGAATTGTATTTCAGAGGATGCTACCTGTCTTTTATCTGAGATCTCTGAGATCTCCTTTATCCAAATCTCAAATATATGTGTGTGTGTGTGTGTGTGTGTGTGTGTGTGTGTGTGTCTATTTCTGGCCTTTCCTTCCTTTATCCCAAACTCTAAGCTGGAGACAATATAGTGTTAATCAGCATTAATCAGTTCCTTCTTTTTGGTAAGAATCAGATCCAAAATAGACTTTCTCTTTGTTGGTTCCTCCACCTTTAGAAGGATGAAATTATAATTCAGACAAGTCAAGAACAGCGGCCCTGTTTTTGACTAAGCTGCACCAGATGTCCAAATGATTAAAGTTCCCCATCACAACTCTATCACATCAATTAATTTTAATGCTATAAAATCTATTTGGGAAAACAGGCAAAGAAAGAGTCCTACCAAATTCCTTTTACAACATTAATACGGTACTGATACCTAGACCAAGAAGAAAAAGAGAGAGAAAAAACTATAGACCGACTTCCCTAATGAATATTGATGCAAAAAAAATTTTTTTGAGAAAAAAATTAATGGAGAAAATTCTCTGTCACATACCCATCTAGGTTTACAATATGTTTCCCAAGCCCCTCATCTGTTTCTCTTTTCTGTCCAGGTGATCTGGAATATATTCTGATGACAACTTTGCTTCAGGTTCTGCCTCTGTGAATCTTTACCCTAATGCTCTCCATTAGTCTTGGGGTTCCTGCATGGTTTCACATGTGTGTAGCTTCTTAATACACAGTGTTACTAGGGCCCTTTTTGGCACCATCTCATTTCCGAGACATCTTGAAAAATCAATCCCAGAGTGCTTTGAATACTACATTTTCTTAAGCAAAGAATTCTTCTGTATATATTTAATCTAAAACAGTTGTTCTTCCTGCCTTCATACTATTAAGTACCATTTCCATTTTCTTTTCACATCAGCAGCTGAAGCAAGAAAGTCTAAACATGATGCCTTCACCAACACTTAGGCTGACGATGAATTGTTCATAAATGAGACCCTAGATTGAGGGGGTGGAGCCAAGATGATGGAGTAAAACCACAAAATTGTCGTGGGCTCCAGCTCCAACCAATTCCAAAACCCATAAATGTGAGCCAATGCCTCCATTTCCCATTTCTTCATTGTCCTCCCAATTTCACCTATAATGCTCTCTGGATGAATAACTTCAACTAGGTCTCATACTTCTGATCTGCAGGCTTGATTCCTCCTCAAATTATGTTTTTATCTGTTTTTTGAACTAGTACTAACTATAATTTTCACTTATCTTCTTTAATATTTCATAAATGAGCTTTTGTTCTAGATTGGTGTTCACCTTGCTTCCATGCTTCTCCACTTGGCAAGGAGATGACATGTTTTCTGACTGATGCTATTTCTAATCTATCTCACTCTCTTGGCTTTGGAGATTGTTTTATTACAGCTAAAATTTTCTTAAAATGGCAACAATCATTTCCCTCTTCAGTTGGGGGGGGGGGAGCATAGCTTACTTAAGTAGCTTGTGTTGAGGTGTCTGAAATTTCATGCAAAATCTTCTGTTCATCCTTTCTCTCGATTTGAAATCAATTTTGTATTTTGCTGTATCAAATTGATGACCTAACATTGAAGTGAATTCCAGATTAGGAACAGATTTCTAAATGATAAAAGCATAGATTGAAAGCAGTAAGAAATCTCGAAAATCATCTCCTTCAACTTCCTCACTAACACGTGAGACAACAGAGACCCAGTGTGTTTAAGTGATTTATTTTTTTTACTTAAAGACACTTAGGCAGTTAATAAATGGCAAAGCCAGACGTCAGGGCTATGATTCCTAATCCAGAACTCTACAATATAAGTCAATGAAATTTTGTTTGTGGATGTTGTTTGGTGTTTGATGTTTCCAGTACCCTGCTTGAAGATTTTCCAGCTCAGTAGAAATTATCAAGGGTCTAATTGGCCTTCCAGAAGTCCAGATAACCTTCATACCATGGTAAATCATCACAGTAGGATTTCTGTACAACTCCCAATGTAGGTAGTAAACCAACATCCTGTTAAGCAAAAATGTTTCACGTGAGTTTGGTTATCTTTTATCATTTTGCTGACTGATCTGATAAAAACAGGCTTCCATACCTAAAGATTAAACTAAGGGATTCTAAGTCTGGAATTCGACATCAAAAAATAGAAATACCTCTAAAGCATTGCCAAGACTCACAGTGATTCCATCAGAGTCTAAAAGAACCCAAGACATAGAAAAAATATTTTCCAACTTTCATTTTTATTTTGGAAACATTCTCAACTAATTTCCCCTCCCTACTTACTACATTAATTTCCTCTCTTCCATCCAAGTAGTCTGAGTCTTTCCACATCACTTAATCTGCATTTGTCTCTCCTTTTGAGGGTGGACAATAGACATGTACAGTCCCTGGACCCCAAAAGTTGGCTACCATGTAGAATATAGCACTATGACTATTTAGTAAGGATAACAAGGAATTAGTGACAAAGTAACTGTAGTATATACTACACACCAATACTAAGAGAGAAAAATGAAAAAAAAAAGATTATACATTTAGAGCTGGAAGGAAACTGGAAATTCTTATAGTCCAACTTCTTCCTTTTATGGATGAGAAGGCTGAGTTCAGGGGCAGAGGGGAGGGAAGTTTGTGGTTAAGTGACTTGTCCATAGTTATACAAGTATTAAGTGTCAAAGGAAGGATTAATAGTTAGGTCTTTCCCCCAGAAACAATAATCTACCCACTTATCTCTGCCTTTCTACTTTTGAGGTTATCTAGCCCAACCAGCTAATTTTACACATGAGAAGGGGGGAATGATTTGTCCAAGGACACATAGGTAATAAATAGAAAGTCATGGTCCTCTCACTCCACACCCAGCATACTTTCCAATTCACTACAATGAATGAAAAGTTCTTTGGGCTATACAATACCAAAAAAAAAAAAAAAAGTTGAATTACATTTTAATTGATATCTCAAAAAACAACAACAACAACACTAAACCTTCATTTTTGAATATAGTTTTCCTTCTAATCCATGGAGTCGTCCTTTGGCAACAAAGAACAAAAAAGAAAGAGAATAAATGAGTTCAGCAAAATTATCCCAAATAGGCCAATTCTGACAGTAAAGGCAATGTTCTATATTGTCCATCACCTTTGCAAAAAAGGAAGATCAAGCCATATTTTTTATCTGATTCAACTAGCCTTTATTGTTGTTTTTCCATATAATCAAGCTTTAACTCAAATTCTGTCCTATCTTTCCCTTCAAAAATCAAAATAAAGTCAAAGACTTTATTGACATCCATTCCATGCCCTCTTTTTTTTTTTTAAAGCAATTGGGGTTAAGTTGCTCAAGGTTACACGGCTAGTCATTATTTACGTGTGGGTGCTCATTTTCTGAGGCCAGTTTCCATCCCAGGTCATCCCAACGCTGAGGCCGGTGCTCTTACTCACTGCGCCCACCTAGCCACCCCTAGAATGTGATATTCTTTTTTTTTTTTTTTTGGAGGGCAATTGGGATTAAGTAACTTGCCCAAGGTCACATGGCTAAGTTTTTTGCTTGTGTGTGTTAAGTGTCTGAGGCCAGATCTGAACTCAGGTCCTTCTGACTCCAGGGCTGGCACTTTACTCACTGCACCACCTAGCCACCCCATTCCATGCCCTCTTGATCTTTTATATAAAACTCTAGTTTTTCATAGGCCATTTCCATTTTTTCCCCAGTCATGAAAGACTGTTTTCAAAAGTTACATATTCTCTCTCACCTAAATATCTTCCTTCATTTCCTTCAAATGAAGCAAAAGGGGAGTTCGTTTGCATGGAGGTAAATAAAGGTTGGACTTTGCTAAAATGATGTCACTCCACTTGTTAAAATAATTTTAGGAAATTATTAGAGGAGTTACTAATGTGTATGTCTCTGGGACAAATTTGAAACAGTGGTCAGAAAATTTCCAGAGATAATGCCTCCTACCCTCATCCCTCACTACACACCCATACACACACACACACACACACACACACACACACACACTACCAAATTCTGACTTTATTAATAATTCCTTGGCTGCTAGATTGGTGTGATTTTAGTTGCAAAATGAAAGGATGGAGTGACTCAGGAATTCAACTAGGGCTGATTCAATTTAACCTTTACCCTTTCTGAAATAAATTAATTGAGCACATTGTCTTACTGACTGGATAGAATGCGATTATCTGTAAAGATGAAACCATAGAACTAAAACAGGTCATCTAGTCCATCCTGATTTCCTGTTTATTACATTTAAACTCTCCTTAAAAAGAGATCTGTATATAATTTTAAATGGCTTAAGAGGCTTTCACATCACATTGCAGTGTTTAACAGTTTTGCTTTAATGACTGGGAAGTTCATTCTTGGCCTTTACCTTTGAAATAGATGTGATAATATTGGCCCAATTTTCCAAACCTACCCTCACTGTGGCCTCCACATAGTGCCACTGCTGCCACCTCAGGCCACTTGGATCCCTTTCTCAGGCATATCTCCATTTTGCAATTTAGCATTCTGTTCCTAAATCAAGTCCACCCACACATGAAGTGAGAAGTTAAGAGTTTTGTCCGCATTTGGTAATTTGACCTTAAATAGGAGGGGGAAATGTGGGAAAGATGTACTTTTCCAAGTTTCCTTCAGGTAAAATATTCAAGCTCTTTTACTTTTCATGTCTTGGAAATTAAGATCCCTTTGGACAAGATATTGTTTGCCTTTTGGAGTGTCTTGGATTAATAATGGGCCCATGGGGCAGAAGATGAGGTGGTGTTTGAAACTCAATCAGGTGTGAAAGGACAGCAGGCCAAACCAATATACTCCCAAAAACTGGCTCTCCAGATTAAGTTCCTCTAGAAAATGTCAGCCTTGGCCATCAATTCCTGTTTAGGCAGCCATCTGGAATACAGCCCAAATGGTGCCCCTAGAAAGATGAAGGGTAGAAATAAATTCAATAGGGACTTGTTTTGAGCACTCCAATCCATAGCTATTATGACAAGTTGCTAGAGCAAGGTATGTGTTAAAAAAAGAAAACTGCCTGAATGGAAAGTGAACTATTAACCTACAATACAACCGTGAATTCTGTTTATCTCGTTTTTCAGAAGACTACTAGGGAAAACAACATGCATGGAAAATCATTTACACAACATCTGCTCCAGCCACTGCTATAATCCTCTGAGAAGCAACTGAAAGAATCATCATGTGAAGACCTCATGTGAGAACAATGTGTTCTACTGGAAAACACCAGGAGTGGGTTAGGAACCATGAAGTGGCAGAGCAAATAGGAAAATTGGAACGGGAAAACAAGAACAACATTTTCCCCCTCTGGAAAGAAACACATAATCACTGACTCTTCAAGTTAAAGAGAAATCCAGGAACCATCTAGTTTAACCATACCTGGAAAAGAATTACTTCTACATTTTACTGAACAAGTATTCATCCAACCTTTGCTTAAAGACCTCAGCTAAGGGAAAATCCATGAATTCCCATGACAGATAGTTCACTTTAGGAAAGCAAGGAAGGCTTGTTTTCTTTTTCTTTTTTTTTCTTAAAACCTAAATTTCCACCCCTTACACCTAGCACTAAAAGTTTCTAGCACATTATTTGACAAGGAAAAAAAAATTTCCTTGGTCATTTCAGGTATTCTTAATTGTGTTCCTTCCAATGCTTGCCCTGCCCTCAGGGGCCAGTTAGAACAAATCTATTCCCTTTATCTCTTAGAAATTCTTGTCTTCAAAAAAAAAAAAAAAAGAGAAAGAAAGAAAGAAAGAAAGAAAGAAAGAAAGAAAGAAAGAAAGAAAGAAAGAAAGAAAGAAATCTTTGTCTTCTAATCCTAACTTTCATTTCTCCAGACTATATATTCCCAGCAACTTCAACAAAAAGATAGTACCTGCCCTCAAGGAGGTTATAGTCTAATGAGGGAGATAACACACAAACAAATATATGCAAAGCAAGCTAGATAAGGAATAAATGGGGGGGAAACAGGGAAGGCACTAGAATTAAGAGGGATTAGGGAAGCCTTCTTGTAGAATGTGGGGTTCTAGTTGGGACTTAAAAGAAATTGTGGAAGTCGGTAGTCGGAGCATAGGAGGAAGAGTGTGCTAGGCATGAGGGAGAATGGACTTATTACTGAAAAGTTAATTTACAAGAGCATTTATACCAGTTATAGGCAAAGTAATGTGCTAGATATAGAGGATATGGATATATAAAACACCATAGCCTGGGCCTTGAAGCTAAAATTTCACAGGAAAAATGTGACAGGTATGCCAACTGTCAAGGGCAGGTCATGACAAAGAATTCTAAATTAATGTTAGGAAGGAGGGAGCTAAAAAGGATCTAAAAAGAAAAGTCCAATTCCAGCAGGTGAGAATGAGGAAGGAGGGAGCTCCAGGTACAGGCAATGGCCTGTTGAGATGTATTGAAGTCAGAGTATATAAAGAATAGGAAATGAACCCATTTAACTAGAAGAGAGTAGGTGAAAGAAAATGAATTAAGCCTGGAAACATTAATTCTGGCCAGATTGTGAAGGGCCTCAAAAGCCAGACTAAAGAGTATCTTATAGACCAGTGGTTTCAACAGGAATGGCCATGACCTGATCCCAAGGGGTATGTGATCAGTCAATCTGAGTATAGAAAAATGGGTTATATTACATTCTGCTGGTCTTATTGGAAGTTTGTGTCCAGGACAACCACATCCACCCTAGTCATATAAAACTTCCTAACTCTGCTTTTTCCCATGTCTTCCAGTCTTCCAGATTCTAATGTCTGAAACAACATCAGGTTCCCAGGACAGTTCTAAACTATTACCTTTATCCCTGACAACAGATGCTGTACAGGAGCTGTTGGGGACATTTGCACACATATCCCCAGCCCAACATATCTTTCCCCTTTTTCTCCTCCATCCATTGCCCATGGATATTCTAGGTGCTTTCAGGAGAGGGGCTCTAGTCATAGGGGTAGGGAAGATGAGTTAGAGCCCCACCTTACCCTCTTTCTGTTTTCCATGGGACATAATAAGTCAGAGGGGATGAGCAGGCATAGATACCTTCAGATCTTCACCCCATATCTCATTACCTTTCCTCTCAAATACATTCCCTCCTTCCAAACTGCCATATCGTTGTGAGAAAAAAACTATCCTTCTAATTATCCAGGTCCACAGTTTCTGGGTCATCATTCATTCCTCATTTTCCTGCAGCCCACATATGCAATCACTTGCTGAATTTTGGATTTACTATCTTCACAGCATCGCTTACCTATCCCTTTCTGTCAATTTACATAGGTATTCCCAAAATTTAGGCCCTTAGCACTTCTGTCCTCACTGTTGTAATAGCTCCCCAAATATTCTCCCTACTTCAGGCCTCTCCCCACCTCAGTCCATCCTCCACACAGTTAAAAATGAAGCACAGGCTTAATATGCTACTTTAAGACAAACAAACAAAACAAACACAATTCCAACAGCTTTCTAACGACATTAGGATCATTCCTCCCTTGTTTACCCTTTTTATTTGGGGGTGTTTGATTATACAAATAACTATTAGTACAGTAGTACACGTAAATAATTTATAAATATATGAATGTACAAATAACTGGAGGGCTCAACAATTTATTTTTTTAACTGATAAGTGTGTGTGATTAAAAAAAGATCAAAGAAAACTTATAAACAATAGGGAGTTATAGAGTCTGAATAATGAATTATATGGTCATATTGATGAATTAAGAAAATTGTTTTAGCAGAATGTGAAGAATCCATTGGGAGAGACTATAGGCAAGGAAAGTGATCAAGAAGCAATTATCATAATTAAAGGAAAAGATATGAAGAAGTGAACATGGGTGATATTAATATTAGTGAAAGGAACAGATATGAGATGGTGTGTAGGGAGATTTATAGGTATTTGGTGGCCAGCTGGATGTAGGGTATGGGACAGAGGAACGAATTGAACATGACATTGAGGCCTTGACCCTAAGTGACTTGGAAAATGGTGATGCCATCAACAGAATGTGTGGTAAGGAGAAGAAGTAGGTCTAGGAGGAAGAGGTGGAGTTCAAGTTTAAACACTGTTGAACTTCAGAACTGATTGAGTGAAATGCTGGCACTGGACCACTCAGCATGGTGTGCCCACATCAAAGAAGGCATGATGCTCTAAAAGCAAAGCCGAATTGCAATAGCTCAAAAGAAATGTGAGGTGCCCATATTTAGAGAATGCACCCCAAATGTTCACATGGACTATTTGTGACTGACCTGGAGTAGAACATTTCATGCTCATATTGGTCTGATCAGACACAGTCAGACACATTGTAACTTAACCTAACTTAGTGACAATTTTGGTTCTCAACCATTTAACTACTCAAGTGGATTTATGATCTTATCAATTTGGGAGTTCCTTTCAAAGATACAGATGACAACCTATCCATATCTACCACAGGAATTCAGACCACCACAGGAGGTGTTAGAGGTCTTCCTTCCTACCTTCTAACATCAACAGAGTATTAGTAGAGTACATGCTCATCTGCCTGTCATCTCTCACTGAGGCCATATTTTCTTTCTGTCATACATTTCTTCTTCAGAGTGGGGAAGGCAGAGCAGTTGGGGTTAAGTGACTTGCCCAAGGTCACATGGCTAGTAAGAGTCAAGTATCTGAAGCCAGATTTGAACTCAGGTCCTCCTGGGTCCAGGGCCAGTGCCACCTAGCCGCCCCGTCATACAATTTTTTAATGAAAATCTATATTCTTGCTCCTCTTTGGAGTTCCTCTTCGGTTTTAGGGTGCAGCATGACCACCCTTTTTGCCTACTTTTGTATATTTCCATTGCCATATTTTGATGGTCATGGGAATAGTAATGCTTATAAGTGCATAACTTACAGACTTGTTGTGTAGTTGCTTTATAAATATATAAAGTTTGTGAGAATGTTTTACTGTCTTCCAGTTACACAGAAACGCCGGGTACTTTTTAACTGGTCATCATGTGTAACATCAGAATGAATATATAGTAAGTACTCAATAAATACTTACTGGAAGATTTAAGGATTTAGGCCCATAACAATCTTACCCATCATGACATCTTCTGATCATTAAGAAAGATCTAGGAGATGATAACATGTGTCTAGAGAGAGATCCTTCGACAATTCTCACCCTAGAGGCAATTATAACTCTTTTTCCCTGAGATCTGAAACATGTAGATATTTCCCTTCCCCACCACCCACTCCAGAATTCCTTTCTTTTCTTTAGAGGATGAGAATGTTTGACTCTCTGGGCTTCCCTCCATCCCTGGGATTTCACACCAGAGACTTTTGGTCATCTAACCATGCACTTCTTCGGAAGCCAAAAACCATTACATTGTATTTTCCCAGAATAAAGACTGCATTAACTACATATGAGAGACTTCTGCATTCTCCTAGCAACCATAGCTGTAAAATAATACAGTCACACCCCAAAGGATGTGCTCAGAAGTGACATAATAACGGCATTATAATGTTGTTATGGCAACTAGAACATTTTGCTTTTAATGCCCCTGTACCCAGAATTTAAAAACATTACCTAAGCAAATAAAAATCCTCTTGATAATTAATCAACGTGTGTTCTGTAGCTTTTATTCAAGTCTGTTTACTACTTATCTTCTTTTGATTCTCAGTCTAATTAGGCAAGCACTTATCCAACTTTGATTTTTTTTTTTTTGTTAATTAAAGCATTCTAGTCATTAGTGTGGATGAAATGACATTGAGATTGTGTTCCTGTCAGGAGTGCAAAGCCTAGGGTCAGTTTCTGCCTTTGAACTTGACATCATTACAGTATTCATGCTCTTTATGGTAATGGGTGGTCTCTTTTTTTTGGTGGTGGGAGTAGTTCTTTCTTTTAGTACCATTCTTTTTCCCCAATATACTACCAAGTCCTTTATGAACATCATCTGGTTCATCTTTTGATGGCCATATGGAGTAGGGCTATCCTTTTAAAGATTAAAAAAGAAAACCAACAAATTAGTGCACAAATGACTTAGCCAAGATCATTTGAATTACAGATATTGGCATTTAAGATAGGAATAATTTCTCCTGTGACTGGCAACAAAACTCTTTATCCCCATATGCCAGGCTCACCTTTTTTGTCTTTTCAACAATTTAATAAACACTAATTAAATGCTGACTACATGCAGAGCATTGTGCTAGTATTAATGGAGGTATGAAATTTATATGACATAATGGCATAGTCCCTGCCTCTATGGAGTACAATCCATCAATCAACCAAATGTCTATTAAGTGTCAGGCACTGGGGACACAAAACCAATGAATGAAATAATACATAAACTTACTTTTTTATCAAGGTTAAAAACAAGGATAGACTATTTAAGATAATTTTAAAAGGAGAATAAGTTACATAACCTTTAAGGTTTTTAAAAACATCTTATGCCTTCATCGGGAAAAATCAGGAGAGAGATAAATACTAGAGAGGAAGAAAAGAAGGCTGGGGTGCAAAGACAGGAAAAATGATACCCCTAGAAATGATAAAGCAACTCAACCAGAAAGAAGTCTGTCTCTGTGTTCATTTTTAGATTGGAATAATGAAATAAATATTAAATTTTCAATGAGCTTTTAATTCCTTGAGAATCAAACTTTCTCTAGACTCACCAATTCCCAGGGACCCCGCTCACTGGGATGAGTATTAGGTGAGCCAACGTGTGAGTCTTGCCATGAAGATGTCTCCTTATTTCATTATGGTGTCATAGGTTGAGATCCCTGAAAGGGAACTTAGAAGTCATTTATTTCAACCCCCTACCCCCTCCTCAATTTTCAGATGACGAAACTGTGTTCCAGAGAAGTGACAAAAAATTACTTGTTGAAGGCTGCCCAGGTAGTGAGAGGCAGAACCAGGATTCAAATTCACATACAGTGACTCCCAGTTCAGTTCTTCCCCATTAAACCACCATGTCTCTACAGTTTAGAAAACAAGAAAAAATAAGGATCACCAAAAAAGGAGGAGGCAATGAGGTATTATTATTCCCTTCTTCCATGACCCTAGAATTTCAATCAATAGTTTAGTTTTGATCACCTATTGTCTCATATTGGCTCTTTGGGCTAGAAAGTTTTCCTTCTCTCCATGGAAAGAGACCTGTCCTATGTGCCATAAATTTCTAGCCAAGACCTTGGTAACAAGCTCCAGGCTTACTACTAACTGCCCAGGAAAGCCACTTTCTAAACACTAGCAATAGATTATAGAAGATATTGTATGGCACTTAAATTCAAGAAAGATAAATTTGAATTTTTACTCTAACATTAGCTATTTGACCCTTTATTAAGTTAGGGTCTTACCCTCTCTAACTTTTCATTTTGTCATATATATTTTTTAAATACCTCACAAAATGGTTGTGAGGAAAGTGCTTTATAAACAGTAAAGTGCTATCTAGATGGAGATAGAGATAGAGAGATTTATAAATATCAGTCATGCTATTTTAATTTCTAGAATCTATTTGAAGTTTTACTCAATGTATTGGATGCCAAATTTTCACATTCTCCCTTCCATTTTTCAAAAATATCATAAAATACCTCTCAAAACATGCTCTTATACCAGAGTGAAAGGGTAGAATCATAGAATAAGCATGTTATCAGAATTACAGCTGAAGCTGACTCTGAAAGACCTCATTAGGGACATCGTTGTTATTGGATCACTGACCCTTTGCTACCTGGGGAGAGTACCAAGCACCATTGCTAGACACCAGACACCAAAGAGAGGAAACAATGATATGAATATTTTCCTGTAGTTGCCAAAGATGTGCCTGTACTGAAGTCATTTCCCCTTGAGAAACACAGATAACATAGCAACAGGCTTCCCAAATCACTTGATACAACTTGTTGGAAGGGAGCTTTCAGGAATGTCTTTCATACTATGGAATCAAGTGTTTCCTTCCTTTCTTTCTTCCTTTCTCTCTTTTTTTTATTATTATAAAAGAGAAAACAATGGGATCATTTTTGCCTTTCAGTCATGTGGTTGTGAAAGTATAACCTTCCTAAAAAAAGCATCTGCAAAAGTCCTTTAAAGAGTCACAGAGATATTAGTGTAGGCATATGTTCCACCAGCTATTGTGTTTTTTTTTTCATTTCTTTAGAAAACTTCCTATCTTTTTGATATTAAAAAAAAACCCTCTCCTTCATTACCCTTACAACTTTGCTTAGTTCCTCAAAATCCTACCCTCAAGGTAGGGTGAGAAGAGTCAGAAGAGGCATGAAACTTGTGGACAAATAATCAAAACTGAGACTAGCTGCATATCAAGAGATTTGTGAGGCATGATGGCTTCATGGAAAAGGTACCATCTGAGCTAATTCTTAAAGGAGAGGAATGCTATTAGTAGTTGAAGATGGTGGGTGGGGAGGTATAATGCCAAGTTATACCCATACCAGCTTCTATGAATATGCATGTGTATTCCTAGGGTTTGTTTGAAAAATATAATAAACCTTCCTCCTCCAAGACAAAACCAAAGTATTTATTTGGGACATTGCCATTAGGATACTAAAAAGCAAGGTTTAGTAAGGTACTCATCACCAATCCAGGGAATGCCAACATGGCAAACGTTCTCTCCATCCAGGCTCCCCACAAAGCAAGTTCTTCTAGGTAAGTTCTTCCTTCTCCTGCTTCTCTCTCAATCCACATCTCTCCACCCACACCTTTCCCTCCAAACAATACAATATATACTGTACTTGATTGGCTTAGTTCCTAGAAGCTTAGAAATCAGCACTTAATTGGAAAGGTGTGGGGAGCCCTGTGACCCACAGCCTAATTGGTCCTGCACCAGGGTTCCAGGTAAGACCTATAAATGGGCAGGGAAGGTCTTACATCCCTTAACATTACAGAAAGTCTGTTGCTAGGAGGACAATCAAAGTTAAATTATTTATTATAGGAGTAGAAACTCAGGACAAAAGAGAATGCAGAAGGCCTTGTGAAACTGAACTACAGGACTACAGTGATCAGGCCAATTTGGAAGATGTCTAAAATACATGAGAGGGATAATAGCATGATAAGTCTAGAACGTTATGTTGGGGTTTTGAATGTCAGACTGAGGAGTTTCTCTTTGGAAGGAAATGGGAAGATTTTTGAGTTTTTGAGTAGGAGAGTGATAGGACCATGCCTATGAATTAGAAAGACTGCTTTGGTCACTACCAAAGGATGAACTAGAGAGAGAAATGTTTTAGCAAGCACCTTAGCACTACCAGGATGGCCAACTAGCACAGGATCTTTGATCTGTTTTTAAAGGAAAGACAGTTCAAAAAGGGTTTAATTACATTTATTATCCTACTTTTAATTACATTTATTAGTTCAAGGGAAAGGACAGCACTCTGAACTTGGAAAAATACAAACAGAGAAAATACAAGCAGAGAAATTAGCACAAAAACTAACAGGGCTCCAGCTGTCTGACACAGCAATATTGCTATACACTTTACATACATCACTGGATTGGGGGAGCATAGACATCTAAACAGTCAGGGGGCTCTGAACAAACAGTTATTCAGTCTTGACCAGGAAATCAAAAGATCCTTCTGATGAGTGAACTCCCAAAGCAAAATGCCAACCTCCCAGAATCAGCCCTTGGTTGGCTCAGAACTAGAAGACAAGAAATCTGCTTGACTCAGCAAGGTTGTGAATTATCAGGATTCAAAGGAGATCAATCCTTTAGATTCTGTTCACAATTTAACCTGAGTCTAGGAAACTGAATTCCAAGGAAAAAAAAAACCAGCAAAAAAATCCCAAAAATCCCACCTTGCTTGTGCTCACAAGGAGTAACAGATGCCATGTTAAGTAGGAAGGAAGCTATTGTGAGAGTCCATGAAAGAGGTAATGGGAATGTAACCTAGAATGGTGGCAATGAAACTGGAAAGAATGGGACAGCCCTTTTAGATGATGTGTGTCCTGCTGCTCATTTCTTCTATAGTTCTACAGTGCCTTCAGCCTAACTAGAGTGTAAGCTCCTAATTTAAGTCAAGAACTTCTTTGTTTTGGTCTTTTTAACACCTTACACAATACATTGTGCCTAATGGCCACAGGATAAAGTGTGGTTGAGTTGAATTGTCTCTAAAATATTTCATGAAATGTCTTGAGAACATATGCATGCTAAGGAAACTGCTGCTGCTAATTCCTATTTCAAAGAATGCTTTAGGTATCCTAGAGCTGCAATGGAATCTTAGGAATACTTAGTCCATCAAAAGGTCTTTAATGAATCCTTACTATGTGCCCAGTACTTCACTGAATAAGGGTAAGGGTGAGAATCTTGGGATTAGGGAGAAAACTTCCACCTATGTGATCCTTGAATTGCATCTTATAAACAGCTCCTTGTAGTGTAAGTAGATGTTTTCCAGAGATGAGTGATGATATTTTTCATGTTCTGATTATTGAGTAATTCTGGTTTCTCCTTTCACGTGCCTTTAAATCCCATTGAAGTAAATAAAAGACACATTAATATATTGAGAAATTGCAGTAACCATGGCATAATGGCTTAAAAATTAACATTAAAAAGAAAACATAGAATTGATTTGGAAATAGATATCTAATAAACAGATATTAATATATTGTATTTTGTTCTCTACACATTGTTGGATTTTATGGGACTTGTAAAAAAAAAAAAGCAAGACTTTTTTTCTTAATCTTACTTTTATCTAAATAAAGAAACCCAACAGGTCCCTCCACACTCTATGTCAATTTAATGGTACACATTTGACTCTATTATTTCATGCAGAGAAATGAACTCATGGTCTTTGACAGTATAGTAAGATTTTTTGAAGGTCACTCCAATGTATGTATTATATAGTCATGAGTGGGAAAAGCCAAGAAATTGGATAACCATTATTAGTCTGTTTCAAAAGGTAGGGTAATTATAAAAAGATGAGTATTCACAAAAGAGTTGAATAATATACATCTGTGATTCTCCTATTACTAGCTGACATGTCATCAAAGGAACAAGAAGCCAGACATTAAAAAGACTACTTTTTTTTCTCCCAGTCTAGGTTCAATCAAGTTACTTTTTAGGGAATTGCAGAATTTTAGCTAGAAGTGACATCAATAGCCTTCTAGTCCAAGACCACTGCTGAAAAAGAATTCTTTTTTACAATGAATGGTCCTTTTGCCTCTCCCTGAAGATGTCCCCAAAGGGCAAATCTCCTTTCTTTCTGAAGCAGTCTGTGCCACTTTGGATATCACTAATTGCTAGGAAGTTTCCCCTCATATCAAAACTAAATTTATCTCTTTGGAACTCCCACCCATTGTGTTCCTCAATTTAGCTTCAGGGAAAAAAGAACAAGTATATTAGACCACATAGAATAGATCCAATCCCCCCTCTACACTTCAGGCTCTCAAATATTACTTTATGAGGGCTACTTTATGAGCCCTAAATCTTCTCTGCCCCTAGTTTAAAACCCTTATCATCTTTAATGGAAGAGTTTCCTCCCTACACACATGAGCTCTCAAAATATCATTGCAGAAACTAGTAGAAATAAGTGTAACCTGTGTTTTTTTTTTTTAACATAAAAGGCACAGAGAGGTTTGACCATTCACAATCACAAGTGAAAAGAACTTAGGCAAATAAAAAAAAATAAAAACTTGACCCTAGCTTTCCCTTAGAATTAGCATCTCTGGAAAGCAGAAGAAAGAATATCATGAAAATACAACAATAACTTGCATCTATATAGTGTTTTAAGATTTGTGAGGTCCTTGACATATATTACCTCATTTGATCCTCAAAACAACCCTGGGATGTAGTACTCTTATCCCCAATTTACAGAGAGGAAAACTGAGACAGAGTAAGGTGACTAGCCCAGGGTCACACAACTAGTAAGTATCTGAGGCAGGGTTTGAACTCAGTTCTTCCCTAATCTAACCAACACTCTATCCATTGTGCTACTTAGAGGCCTTTCAATGATAGAGGAATCAGAAAAGCATCATAGGATTGTAGATAACAGTAGCTAATAATAGTTAATATTTATACAGTGCTTACTATGTACCAGGTACTGCACTAAACATTTTGTAATTATCTCATGTGATTCTCTGAATAACCCTGGAAGGTAGAAACTAGTATTATTATTATTATTCCCATTTTACAGAGGAGGAAACAGAGGCAAACAGAAGTTAAATGGCTTCACCAAAGGTCACAGAGCTAGTAAATATCTGAAAGCAGATTTGAATTCAGGTCTTTGTGACTCCAGACCTGGCCCTCTATCGACGGCTGGAAGTAACCACAGATGACATCTGCCCCAATCCCTTCATTTTATAGATATTGGCAAAGTATGCCTGGAGGCCAAGGAAAATGAAGAGACTTGTCCAAGACTACCTAGATGGTAAGTGTTGGAAATGAGATTCAAATTCTAGTCACTTGCCTCCAAATTCAGTACCCCTTCCATTGGACTGCACAGTTTTCCATTCAGATACCTATGCAGGCACCATCATAGCATGGAGTCATAGCAGGGACCTCAGGACTAGTCCGAAGTCATGGTCGAAAGGACCTAAGTTCAATCCAACCTTAGACACTTCCTAGCCACCTGATCCTGGAAAAGTCATTTCTCTTCGGTTTCTTCATCTCTAAAGAGGGGGATAATAATAGCACCTACCTCCCAATGTTGTGGTGAGCCAGTGAGATCTTATTTGTAAAGCACTTTACAAACTCTAGGGCACTATATGAATCACTTACTGTTCACAAGTACTCCATAAGGCAGGTAGAGTAAGCATTGTTCTCCCCATTTGAAAAAAATTGGGAAACTGAAGCTCTTTGGGGTTGTTTCTTGTCCCAGGTCACATAGTGAATGGCAGAGATCCTTTTCCTGATTCCAGCTTCACCATTCTTTCTCCCTGCTGTTATCTCATCCAATGAGATGGAAGCTCAGGGGCTATTTCCTTTTTGCCTTTGTATCCCCCCCATCGATGGACTAATGGATTACAAGAGCTAGTTCAGTATCTCTGAAGACTTAAAACATTATTGAATTCCCTGCCCCTTCCCAGGAGCTCATTTGAAATACATTCCTCTAAAATCAAACAAGAAAAATATACTAATAAAGAAGAAAGTCCTCTCTTTACTGCACACTTTGTGTGTGTCTGACACAGGTAAAGGTCAGGGATACTCTGGAGGGTGTTGCTATCCAACTTAATAATCTTTGAGGTCCCTCCCTACTGAAGAGTCTGTTTTTCTTTGTTACTGTTTTTCTTTCCATTAAGACTAGGATATTTTATTTTACTCTTACTACATAAAGCAATAAGTGATTTAAATAAATAAAATGGGTTATTAAAATATCAAACATAAAAATACAAATAGGCAAAATAATAATAACTAGCTTTTATATTGTATTTTCAGATTTTCAAGATATGATCATTTCATTCAATCCTCACACCTCTGTGAGGGAGGTATGATTATTACCCCCACACACACACTTTACAGATGAAAAAACTAAAGCTAGGTGACTTGCCTAGGACCATGCATTAGTCTGATGCAGAATTTGAACTCAATTTTTCCTAACTCCAACTCTAGCACATTTTATTCTACTTCAACATGTAGCTATTTATATTTTTAAAAAATAGTCTCTAACTATAAGGTAAATATATATATATATATATATATATATATATATATATATATATATATATATATATATATAAAATTCCTGAAACCAGAAGTATCCAGCTCCAAGATTTCTTTTCCATCTGCCCCATGCCTGTTTGAAACTGGATGATCCCACCCAGGAATCTTTCTTCTGTAGAGTTAGACCCAAAACCATGACTGTAAAACAGATATGGTGTCTATTTACAAGGTAGAATTTGAGGATGATGATGAAAGATCACCTTACCTAGACTCATTACTTTGGGGTCAATGCATTGCCTTTGCAAATATTCACCATTAAGATAGGAAAGTCTGTGTAAGAGGAAACACATTAAACTGGTATGTCATTACAACCTTAGCACAAATTATTTTTTTATTTTTGCTTTTGTTTGGAGGTGGGGAAAGCAGGGCAGTTAGGGTTAAGTGATTTGCACAAGGTCACATAGCTAGTTAAGTGTCTGAGGCTAGATTTGAACTCGGTCCTCCTGACTCCAGGGCCCATGCTCTATTCACTGGACCACCTAGACACCCCCACAAATTAATTTTTTAAGATCACCTGGGTAATTCATTAACTGAAATAAGTTCACTAAGGGCAGGGGAACTCTGATGGGAAGGAAGAGATGGTTTAGGAGCATGAGGTCCATTCATCCTCCAAGGCATCCAGACCTGTATGCTTAAAGTTCTGATATTGGTAGTGTTCTGTAAGCCTTAAAGTGCTATGACAACGCACAGTAATAGTATTCTCAATCTGCTTGCTCCTTCTGATTTCCCTTTCATTGATGGCAGTGCCACCATTCATCTAGTATTCCATCTTTGGCATTATCTTTAAGCCTTTCCTCTCCATTACCTGTCATGTATTTTGGAAAAAGGGAAGCATATTATATTTGACATCAAAGGACCTAGGTTTGAACCCTGGCTCTGTCACTTACTCCTGTGACCTTCCTTGGTAAGTCATTTGCTTCACATCCCTGTGCTTCTGCTTCCCCATTTCTAAAAGGAAATACTAGATGTAGAGGACCATTCTGGCTCTGGGTCTATCATCCTATGAACTTCATTGATCTTACCCCAAAGTAGGATACTTATATCTCATAAAACCCTGGGAGATAGGCACTATCATTTTTCCTATTTTACAGATGAGGAAACTGAGTTGTAGCAGTTAAGTGACTTACCCAGAGTCATACAGTCAGGAAGTATCTGAGGCCAAATTTAAATCCAAATCTTCCTGATACCAGATATAGCCCTCTAGTTCCTATGCCACCTTAGAAAGAGAACTATGAGGCATGTGCTTCTGAATCCAAGGGATGGGGAATATCTAATAGTAGGAAGTCTTTTACCATGCCAAATGTTGCAAAATAGTCAAGAAGCATATTCAAAATGCCATTGCATTTAATAATTAAGAAGACACCAGTTGCCTTTGGGAAAGCTTTCAGTAGAATAGAGGAAGGCAAAACCAGATTTCTTAGAAGGTAGAGGAGAGTAGATTGTGAAGAAGTGGAGACATTGGGCGGAGACAACTTTTTGTGGGAAGGAAGGAAGGTAGCTAGATAGCTGGGTGGGTACAATGACAAAGGAGTGACTTTTAAGGATACCTGGACATAATGTCAGTAGTTAGAAAGAAAAGAATGAAGAGGGAGGTATTGTAGGCACATGAGGAAAAAAAAAAGAAAAGATTATTGCTGCCAAAGTCTATAGGAGAGGAGAAGGAACATGTGGGACAAAGGCACAAGGAGAGACAATAAATTTCTCAAGGAGAAAAATTCTTTTCTTGATTTTTGGAGAAAGGGAGAAGACAATGGGTGGTAAATGCTAAGAAGGTTTTAAAAGTACACGAATCAGGGGCACACTAATGCGATGGCTTAGATCTTCTCAGTAAAAAGGAGACTGAGTCATTCACTGGCTTTGCATTCCCTGGCACCAACCCCAGTACCTGGCCCTTACTAGATACTAACTAAATACTCATTGATGGATTGACTGACTGCGAATATTAAGGGCGTTGGGACTTGAAAAGAGAGGAAAAGTTTGGAACGGCTACTTCAGTGATATAGAAGTTAATGAAAGAAAAGAAGCAAGACTGCTGAGCAACCACAAAGTGGGCCATGCTCAGTCATGCACCATAAATTTGTTCTGGATAAAAATCAACTCAATTTTGTAGCTTTCTCTAGGGGCAGCTCACAGCCTTGGAGGAGAAGTAGAGAAAATAAATGAAGGAGGCTACTCCAGGATGAGGATTAAGAGGTCAGTGATGGCAGGAAGTCAGGGGAGCAAGGGATTCTAGAGTGATGGTTCATGAATCATTAAAATGGCAGATTAGAGAGTTAAGGCTGGTTCTGGAAACAAGTGAAGCAAGAGTGAGTGATACAGACTTAGAACATCAGTAAGAGGACAAGGAACAAGAGATTGCCAAGAAATCTTTGGCCAAGAGGATTTGGTCTGAAGCCCTAAATAAAACATACACAAATTTCTCCATAAAATAAAGATGACAAGTCTTATGGAACCAGAATTCCTGTGTAGTTTCAAGCTCATCAAAGTCTCATCCATAAATTGAGAATCTACCCTTTAACATTTACTTTAATGATATAAAAATGAATGACTTCCTGAAGTGAGCACAGACTGTCTTTTGTGCATGTGTTGTTATTTTCAAGTGCATGTAAGTCCTTATAGCTATCCTTTTGCACTTGTGTCTTAAAAAAAAGCATAGCTTACAATTAAACTGGACCCCTGTTTCTTCATCTACAAAATGAGTGAGTTGGGCTAGCTAATTTCTGAGTTCCTTTCCAGTTCTAAACATATGAGCCTATGAACCTATTGTCCTAGACCACCTTGCAGTTCTTCAAAAATTCTCAAGATCTATAGCCAGCATGACCTCAGAACAGTAGAAAGTGTAAAAGATATGGAAAATAAGAACAGACTATCTTAAAAGGGCAGAATACAATCTGGTGGTCAAAATGTGTCTAGGAGTGGTGGAGGTGAAAAATTACTTGGACCAGGAATGGAGACATTAGGAAGCTAATGTTAGCTAATCTAGCTGATCATCAGTCTGCAGAACCTGGGGAAGCTGACAATGTAGCAGACAGACTTCTGGCTCTGGAGGTAGATAATATAAACATTTAAGGTATCCTAATGGCCTCTAAACAGGACAGATGAGAACAGCTTCACAAAAAGCATAAATCTACCCTATCAGCCATGTGAAAGAATCAGCATTTATTTAGTGTCTACTATGTACCAGGTAATGGTCTAATGGTAATCATCTCAAGGGCAGGGATGGAGGAGGGAAGGGAAAAAAAAGAAATTTACATGATAATTTTGTTGTATATTTGAAAGGAATAGCAAATTATTCTTAGTAAATTTTCAGTTTCATGTGCAATCACCTTTTTGACTATACTATGTTATGGAAATGCTTGTTTTACTCAATAAATTAAAAATAAAATTTAATAATTAATAAAGAAGGCTAGAAGGAGCAAAGGATCAGGACCTGACATTATTTAGTGTGCACATCAATCCCCACTGCCTTCCCAGAGTTCCAGCCATCAACCACAAGATCCTTAAAGGTCAAAAACTCCTGGAAGATGGTGCTCTTCTGAACACCTAGCAACCCCTTCAAAGAAGTGGAACTTTCACAGGCAGGCCAAGGATTTCACTCTTGAAGACCAAAGTTTGATGTCCACGTATCTCATAAAGAGGCTGTCATTGGTGATGGACCGGAAGGACCACCAGGAGTTGGTGAAGCAAGCCCATGTCACCTCCTCCAGTGTGTGGATCGTATATTGTGGAAAATCAGGAAGTTTCCTTTCACTACTACTGGCCCACCCTTGACCAAGATGGGTCAAGCAGTAAAAATGCCATCAGAAGCAAAGTTCAAAGTGGTCTTTATTCATTCAGGGAGTTACCAGGCAGCACTGGTGACTCATGTGCTTCAAGTTGAAGAGGTCACTCAAGCTTTTGAGAACATGAGCCTGGGCCTGGTAGGACACCTAGAGGAGACTCAAAGTGGCTCATGCTTTGTTCTTCTCTCTGTAGCTACTTATTCATGATGCGGAGAGGTCTTGCCACTGAAGGAACAACGTCCCATATCTCTGCCCTCATCTGGACAACTTTCTTGTCCTTACTTAAGAAGAAACATGTCATCTAATCCATAGAGAGAATATACTGCTCTCTCTGGGTCACCATTCCTGGATTTTTTTCCTACTTCGAGATAGATCATGAGACCCTTTGCCTACTCACCAGATAGTTCTCTGGAGGGATGCCTACTCTGCTCTCTGTACTAGAGAGATCCACACACTTCCAATAGGCTGTGCATAGATTTCAGGAGGTCCGTAAACTTGAATAGAAAGATAAATGTGTATTTTAAACTCTAAATGAAATTTAGCTTTTCCTCCAATTACAAATGTAACCACAAATAATTTTTATGAAAAGGTGTCCACTAGACTGCCAAAGGTATCCGTGGATTTTTTTTTTTTAAAAAGGTTAAGAAAAAGGTTAAGACTGCCTGGCCTTCTGTCTGCTTGAAAACAGTTGACTAGGACCCTCCCTTTATTTATGTCCCTAAGGAAATAAATTATTTCTCCCATTGGTGTGGTCTTTCTAGAACCAACATTTCAGGGAAAGGCCCCAGACCACCCATCTCTTATTATCCAGGTTTAGCAACCTACCTCCAGCTGGAGAAACCTCACTACACACAGTTTTTGGCTTCCCTTTTTATGAATTGTCTTCCCCCATTAGAATGTAGTTTCCTGGAGGAGAGGGACTGTCATTTTGATTGCATTTTTATCCTTACCACTTAGCACAGTGTCTGGTATATGATAAGTTTAAAAACGTTTGTTGATTGGGGTGGCTAGTCAGGAGGACCTGAGTTCAAATCAGGCTTCAGACACTTGACACTTACTAGTTGTGTGACATTGGGCAAGTCAGTTGATCCCAACTGCCCTGTCTTCCCTCCTCAAAAAAAAAAAGTTTGTTGACTGATTAACTTAAATAAAGTGAGATAGAGTGATTTGAGTAGAACCAAGAGAAAAACTCATCCTATAGCATCAATAGTTTTTTTTAAACTTTGATGAAATATAACCTGATGGAGAATGAAATGAGCAGAAATGGGTGAACAATTTACATAACAATGCTATTATTTAAAAAAAACCTTTAAACATCTGTAAGAATTTTGATTAATGCAATGACTATCCATTATTTCAGAGACCCCCTGAACCTCCTGGGAAAGATATGATAGAATCAGTGTATATACAGACACATACATACATGCATATGCATACACACATATACATGCATATGCAGGGCCACTAAGAGGATTTGGTTTGCTTCACTATGCATATTTTTATAAGAATTTTCTTTTTCTTTTTTTTCTTTTCAGATGGTTTTGGGGTAGAAGAAAGATAAAAGAGGCTTGTCAATTTAAAAATAGTTTTAAATAAGAACTCTGGAACCCAGAGAAAGTTATTGAAGGGTGGGAAGAGAATAATAAAGTCCAACTGAATGAAATTTGTGTCACTGAAGAGAGAAACCCAGGCCCTCACAATCTCTGTTCCACAACCCCCATGTCCCATCAGAAGGTGTAAGAGAGAGGGAAATGTGATATCAAAGAAGAAAAGGAAGGCAGTCCCAAAGAGACGGATGCCAGAGACACCGAACTCTAAGGACACATGATCTGGGGGCAGTAGTCATGTAAAAGATGTCAATGTCATGATGTAGCGTCAGCTAAGGAGATACAAACAATGCAAAATGAAGTGTGTGTGTGTGTGTGTGTGTGTGTGTGTGTGTGTGCCTATCTCCAGGGAGCATTAAGCAAATGTTTAGGATTAGTCAGGGTTGGTTCTCTCTAAAGAAGTGAATTTTAATGAACATGGTTTGCTGCAGAGGGGCAAAGGAGCATACTGGAAACAGGAAGAAAGGATGAACAAAAAACCAGTGAAATAAATAAGGATATCGTAATGAGAAGGACAAGCAGATTAGCTTGGCTAGAGAAAGAAGTACAGCAAAACCTAAGAATTCCCATTGTCTCTGACTTTTAACAGAAAATATCTGCCAAATATATATTGAATTGATATTTGGAAAGGCCAGTCAAATAGTATTTGGGTAATGTTTGTGTTGGTGTTGGGGATAGGGCAGGATCAGCAGCAAATCCAACTAATTGCTGGCAGTTATTTATCTAGTAACCTTAAGTTGCTCTACTTCATAAGGATTCCATCCCAAGGGAGGAAGAGAAAGGAGTACTGGGGATGCTTCAATCCTTTTTGACCCATATGCTCAATCTCACTTCAGTATACTTAGCCTATGCTGGAAAAATGCCACTTAGACCAGATTTCTCCCCAGACATTTAAGCTATCTTCCATGTTTAGTGGCTCACCACTTTAAGCATCAATCATTGGGCCTTTAATAAGACAGTTATTAAACATAATCAATTATAAGTATTTTTAAGTAATGGAAATTACCTGAGAATTTGCATCAAGAAATGATCTGTGATTAGGTCAAAACAGATGCCTGAGGCATACTTTAAGATACCTGACATTTTGCTTTCTGGGCAGGTTCTCAACTCTGGCTGAAATATCCTGGAGCTGTCCATGGTTTTTAAATTGTGCTAATTCCTCTATATTCAAAATCCAAATCTGTAGTATGGAAAGAAAGTTGTATGGTATAGTTTCCAAGTGTCAAAGTCAGAGAATCTAAATTTTTTACTTTATTTTCCTCAGAAGAAAAGGAGATTCCTCCCTCTCTCCCCCATTGCCTTGTACATCCTTTTTAGAAATTTATCAAAGCAATCTCAATATTCACTTTGGGGGAGTGAAATTTGACATTTTGAAGTTCTGTTTTTGAGTTATTCATGTGCAAATAAATTAAGCAATTTTCCCCTGTGCAGATGAACTAAAAATGGCTCTATTTTGTTCCCAAATTTCCCTAAACTCACTAAATATGAAAAAGCATCAACCTATATGTAAAAAAAAAAGATGAAATAAAATGGATAAATGATACTGAAAGAAAGAAAAGGACTGTACATGAACCCTCTACCCTCTCATATTCTGTCATAGATGTTCTAATGCTGTATGTTATTATTCACTGTTTGTAATACTATACCTAATCTGTAAGAGTACAGTTTTGATTATGATTAAGGTTAATTCCTCAGGTACAAAGGCCAAAAAAAAAAAAAACAGAAAGAAAAGAACCTTGGCCTTCTTTCTCTGGTATGAT
The DNA here is from genome assembly GCA_011680675.1 of Gymnobelideus leadbeateri. Lineage (NCBI taxonomy): Eukaryota > Metazoa > Chordata > Mammalia > Diprotodontia > Petauridae > Gymnobelideus > Gymnobelideus leadbeateri. The sequence goes on from WOXC01002638.1 coordinate 931,344, forward strand.
TTACACAAAGAGGCAAACTTAAAAATAATCAAGAGGATATTTCTCTGACTAGGTGATTCACTCTTTTTCTTTCCCCTAGTATCTCTCCTTTCACATGGAAAAACCCTTGTTTAATCTACCTCTTTGTTTCTTATTCTCTGCATTTCTTTTTTGGAAAAGTGGTTATACCCTGTTACCACCTTAGGGATCATGATCCCTGATGATTTCACAAAGGATATAGACTTTGGATACCCTAACAAAACAAAATATTTGGTCATTAGAGCCAGTCATATCACTAGACAAATATATAATAATGAGTTCCTATGAACTAATGTTTGCATTATCTATTTCTATAATATAACATTAGAAGCTGGGATGTGAAACTCTCAATTTTAAATTCAATTCAGTCTATTAAAAGATAAAAGGTGACATAGTAGAGTGGAAAGAATTTAGAGTCTTGAATTCAAATCCAACTTTCATTATTGTCTGTAAGACCTTGGACAAGTCACTTAAAATTTTAGCTTCTTCTTCTATACAATGAGGGACTAGATAACCTGAAAGATCCATTCCAGATATAAATCTATGATCCCATGAGGCACTTGTCATGTTCAAAACAGTGTGCTGTGTGTTAGGGATACAACAGTTCCTTGTGACATGGTATCTCATCATAAAGGAGATTGCTTACTCAACACCTAGTCAATATTTTCAGTTGCCTCTAGCCTTCTGATTGGATGGCAGGAGTGCAGAGCAAATAAGACCTCCGTAAGCCTCCCTTTGTGGAGGGCTCAGAGTTTCCAGTCACCTCTTCATTGCCTACCAGCTGCTCTGCTTGTTTTTGACTCCACCAACATCATGCTTTACCCACCCCCCACACTCCCCCTCCACCCCCACCCCCACCATCACGAAAAGTTTGTCACGAGAAATTTCATCATCACGGAGATTACTTCAGCTTTATTGCTCAACCTTCATCTGTACCTTCAGTTGTATCTACTTTTTTCTTTTGGAGGGCTGGAGGCCAAAGCAAAAAACTCTTCCCACTTTCTCTTTATAAATGGCTCAGAATTTCCTGCCATCTCTTCATTTCTTACCAACTCTTCTTGGTTTCAACTCCATGAATTCCAGGTGCCCTCTGGCAGCATCCCTCTCTTTTCAGCTTCCTTTTGTGTATTGTCTTCCCCCATTATATTATAAGTTCTCTGAGGACAGGGAATCTCTTTTTCTTTTTGTATCTTCAGTGCTTAGTCTATAGCCTGGAAGATGGTACGTGTTTAATAAGTGTTTATTGTATTGCATTTTTGTATTTAATAAGCAGCAGCAGTGGGATGACCATTTGTCTGCAATATCAAGTAGGGTATTGGACTAAAGGATCTCAAAGGTCCCTGCCAATTCTGATATTCTATGAGCTCTGAGAATACAGAGTAATGATGATGACCGGTAGAGAAAGTAGCATCCATTTAAATCTCCAACCACACAACTAGGCTATATAATAGAGTGTCATATCAAGTGTAATATGACTGTGTAATGTCATGATGAGAGTGATGCCATTCGGGATTTTAATTTTGAAGGATTTTGGCCTCTTTATTTGTTGATTTGTTTTTCTACTGGACCCTCACACTCTAGACATTAAACCTGAACCTTATTCCACAGAAATATCTGAGAGGATATAAAATCCCACCTTTTACAAGAAGCTTTTCCCCTTCCCCCTTAACATGAATGTCTTCCCTTCCCTGATTCTCTTCAGTTTATTCTATCTGTATCATGTTTGGATATGGTTGTTTGTATGTTATCTCCCTATCAGACTGGGAGCTCCTGGAGAGCAGGGACTGTGTTTTACCTCTCTATGTATCCCCACTGCTTAGCACAGTGCCTGACAAATAGTAGATAAACCTGATCAATTTTTGACTGATTGACTATCTAGTGTCTCACATTTGTTCTTTTAGTCTAACTCATGCATGTTCTCCTTTAGGCAAATGGATTCATGGTTTCTACACATTTCCACACCAGTTCATTATTCTGAGCATTTTTATAGAAATTGTGGATACATAAGTATCCTGTGTAAGCTAATATACATTCCAGTGAATAGTAGTACTTAACCCTCATAATTAAATGACATTAAGTGTTTGTGGTCCTTGCCATGATGTTGAAATTGTACAGTGTAAGAGAGATGATCCTTACTGTTTGGGAGTTTATAATCTAAATGTCTTGTTTAAACTATAGGTGTGTGGATAAAACACTAGCCCTCTAGTCAGGAGGACCTAAGTTCAAATCAGGCCTCAGAAATTTATTAGCTGTATAACCCTGGGCAAGTCACTTAACCCCAATTGCCTCCAAAAACAAAACAAAACAAAACAAAATATAAAATTAAATAAAATATGTATGTCAGTGACTACTCATTAGGGTGTGTCAGATATGTGTGGGTAGTATCCCACATATGCTCATTCGTGCGTTATTATAGTTTTTATTGGTTCAGGAAACTGGAACCTTCTTCAACTAATGCAGATTGATGACTTGACTGAAACTTTTAGGTTTAGAGAACTGCCCAAGGACACTGAGAAGTTCAGTGACTTGGCCAGGGTAACACATCTACTACATAGCAAAGGCAGGATTTGAGAGTCCTTTTGACTCCAATGCCAATTTTCTATCCATATCTATTTGTGTGCATATATATGAGCAAATATTACTACTATTTATTAAATATAAAATAAAACCTGTACTATAAAATTTGGGAAATTCTCTAGTCATCCCCTCTTGACTTTATTTGACCAAAGAAAGGATTTTGATGTGTTGGGAAGGTGTGCTCATTACATTTTATTTTTAAGCAAAAAATAGAAGGGGTTGATTAAAAAAAGAAGCAAATTGCAAAATAATCCAATTTATACCTGTATTTGTGCAAGAAGGAACATTTTTCACCTTCACCGGAAATTTATACAAAGCACCCTACAAGTAAGGTATCAAGTAAGGAATCAAAAATCAATTCAGAATATCAAGACATAACAGCACAATTTACCAAAGTTTTCTCATTTTGAACTGAAAATGTTCATCTCATTTTTGCTCAAAAATCTCAGATTAGAGAAAGTGTAATCTCCCTAGAAACAACAACCTTCTTGCAAACTTGGGAATTCAGATAATATCACTAAAATGGCATGTGTAAAAAGTACTAGTTTTGGAATCAATTATGATGACCATTTTGAATATTCCTGCTCATTTATTTATAGATTATAGGCTCATTGCGGACAGAAACCATTCTACTTTTTTTTTGTCTCAATAGCACTATCTTGAATATAATAGGCATTAATAAATGGACATTAAATTAAATAGAGTAGAATTATGACTTAGTAACTGTATGACCTTTGGCAAATCATTTGTCCTCTCTGTGCCTGTTCCCTCATCTGTAAAAAGAGGTTTAGTTACATTATCTTTAAGGTGTCTTACGTCTCTAAATCCCACTACCCTATGACCTCTGACTTGATTTACTCCTAATGGACACTCTGTTTGGGAAGAGGTTGGGCAGAGAGATGGAGAAGAGCATTCATTTTCCCTTTTATTATTCATACTCATTCTTTAGAATCTTTGAAAATTCCATCCCAATTCTCTGAAGCATCAGAGTGCGGAGTAATGACTTGGTTTTGCAGTGTGAATTGTTGGGGAAATATCACACAAAAAATTCTCTTGTGTTAATTGCACATTCCTCTGAGGCTTTGTAAATACTTATCTCATATTGAATTATACCAGGAAAAGAAGGAAAGTTCATTTATCAAGTTCATATATTTATGAAAGGGATTTTTCTTCTGGTTGATAAAAGTTAACCAAAGGCAAAAGGGTGTAGAAGTTCTTCAGGTAAATCCACTACAGAGAGCAGCTTCCTGCTCTGTTCCTCCTCAGGGAGGTAGGCCATCTTTCAGACTAATACTTAGCTGTTCAGGTAAATCTTTCCCTAGAAAATCATCACTAAGGGGCCATCTAATGGCTTATTGCTCAGAATTGTTCTTGAAAATATGTTGTGAATGTCATCTCAAGTCTCAAATATCCACAATGGCTAGATATTTACATTTGATTTGATAATCAGAAATGAGTCCTAAGAGGGAGGGGAGGGGACAATTTCTCTAAATTTTGCATATTTTCCCCATCAACAGCTTTCTCTGTATATTCAAAAATATGTTTTCCAGATAAGGGGAAGAGTAAAGGTTGGCTTAGAGTTAAATTTTCCTTCTCCAGCTAAGTGACATTTTCAAATCCTTAGATTGTATTCCCATTTAAAGTCTTTTGAGACCACAGGATTTTTTTTTTGGATGGATGTGTGCTTGTAAATCTGATAATAAGAGATATACAGCTATCGATTTTAGACACTATTGCATTCTGAGATTAAATATTATTTTTAAAATGCCTTTTCCTCCCTCTTCCTATTTTTCTAATAAAGAAAACAAACAAAATTAGTTAAGTAGTTCCAGATTTAGCTCAGTCAGAAAAACTAAATAATTGAGATTTGAGTACAGTAAATCTAAATACACACATGAAGTTTGACTATATTAAGATAAAAAGAAATAATTCTTTAGCCAGTTATATTTTTTTTTCTTTTGTAAAGGGGATAGTGAGGAGGGGAGTGAGAGATATTGTTCCTGATAAAACTTAATAACCTTCCACTTTCTAGCTGATCTCACTTTGGCATACGAAGCAAGCCTGAACTGATCACCAGTCAATATAGATTAAAACCATTTATTGGGTTTAGCTAGGTTACCTACCAATTACCAAAATGCAAGATAAGAAATACTGATGAAGAAACTGAGACCCAGAGAGAGGAAAAGTGACTTGCCCAAAGTCATACAACCCTTACCTATCAGAGTCATGTTTGCTTTTTCTTTCTTTTTAGACTTCGAAAGGGCACTTGCTATTAAGTTCACTGGTTTCACATATAATGAAGTGCACTAAAAGTGCCAGGACTAACTGAGATGCAGACAAGTCATGAAAATGCTTCTTTTTTTCAAATTTTGAGAGGGGAAAACAATATCTCTGATCATCTTGTTTCCTTAAGTCCACAGCTTGTGAAACAATTGGCCCTAAGCCATAACAGAAACTCTTAGCCCATTCCCAAGTCTGTTCTTTGGAGGCAAGATGGTCCCAATCTGTGCATCTCAGTATAAACACTTTTTTTCAACTTGAAAAACTTCCTTCCCAAGACACAATCCCACAGTAAGTTAAAGTATTACTTTTTAAAGAGATTAATAAAATACTTTAAACCTGTTTCACAGTTATCCTTCGCTATAAAATTGGTCACTAATTGGGCAACATTTATTTAAAGGAACAATATTTTTAAAGCTAAATAGAAAGGGAATGTGCCAAAGAGAAATAGTCATAAATGATAGCCAGATGCCCATGAAGCATTGTTTCAAGTTGTTTTATGTTTTATCATAGAATGGGGCAGAGAGGAGGAGCAACCAAAGTTATTTTAGTCATTGCATTGTGGTCAAATTCATTTCCAAGAGATTTGACCAAATTTTTCTGTACTTTTTTTCTTTTTTCCCATTTAATTAAAATGTGATCATTTCTAAATTGACTGAGTCATTGCCGTGTGTGTTTCGGGCTTCACTTGTAAATTCTTTAGGAGATTTCTATTTGGGGAGGATTAACCATTTTGCAGTCTAATTTCCTGCCAACAACAAAAATGGTCTCCCCATTCTTTAGTTAATATTCAGGGGGAAAATGGAATCTCTAAAGAATAAGCTCTTTCCATGAGAATGGACCACTGGGTTAATCTCCCTGATTACTTTGGTCTTGATTACTTTCTCATCCCAGAAGGGTTTACATATGGACAAGCCAGCATGTGGATGAGAATTGCACATTTTTTGAAATGAGATCAACATTTGTCACTCATAGTGATGCCAGACTTCATCAGACAAATTGGAGTCTCTGGGCCAGGTTCAAAGCCCAAAGATTTCTCCTCTGGCCTCCTACTTTGAAATTTATTTTAAGTTCAATTCTATACCTTCCTGGAACCATTTTCATCTTTCTTCCCTATTTTAATCAAACAAATAGTGTTTGAACACCTGTTGTGTGTTTGGCATAGCGCGAATGGCTTCAAAGGAGATAGAAGTGTAAGAATTGACTTTTGGCCTTGGTTCATGACCCTAGCTGAGGAGGAGATAGTAATACATTTGAAGAAATGGGAAAAATACAAGACAGAATAGAATTAGTCTCCATTTTTTACTGCACCTCCACATATATCTTCCACACAGGATTCATAATTGATTTTCCTAAAACATATATCTGACCACTCAACAATCTTCAATGTCTCCCAGCTCCTTCTAGGATAAAATACAAAATCCTCAGTCTGGAATGTAAAACCCTGTATAATCAAGGTCACATCTACCTTCCCACTCTCTTTTCCTTCATTTCTCTTCATTCTCTGCTCCAGTCAAATTGGTTTATTAGTTTGTAGTTTGTAGTTGTTTGAAGACAACATTCTATCACCTTCCTCCACACCATTGCACAGATGGTTCCTCAAGCCTGGAATGAACTCCCTTCTTCCCTCACCACACAGAATCCCTCACTTCCTTCAAATCCATGCTCAGATGCCATCTCCTACATAACGCCTTTCTGGAACATCCACAGCTATTAATATTCTCTTAAAATTATTTTGCACTTTTTGATTGATTAACTTCATATGCACTTTAAATAGACTTAATTATATACTTTATATTTTATACATGTATGTGCTATTTACATGATATATACACACATGCATCCCCCTCATACATGTTTTATAAGCCTGGGGTCCCCTAAACTTGTCCTTCTCTTTTAATATTTTGACAATTATATTTCAGTATAATTGGTTTCATTTGTTATCTTTTTTCTGTATTTAAATTTAAAAAACAACATTGTTCTGAGAAATAATCCATAGGCTCCACTAGATTGTAGAAGGGGTCCATGCCCTAGTAGAATGGAAGCTTCATGTAAACAGAGACTGTATCATTGTTGTCTTTGTATTCCTAGCATTTAACATAACCCCTTGTACATGTTAGTATTGTGAAATGAATTTAATTGAGTGATAAATCTTTAAATTATAGGGATTGGACTTGTAATTTCATTGGTATAGGGAACTCCCAGATGAGGAAGTTACCTCTATAAACGCAGGTCAGTACTTTCTTTACAATTTCTAGTCTAAGGAAAGTTGTCTAAAGCCCAAAGTCACACAGGTATGGTTGTCAGCAGCAAGGCTTGAATACAGGTCTTCCTGATCCAGAGGCCAACTCACTAATTCCTTGGGACACATTGGCTTTCTAAAATGTATAATATGCAGGGTGTACCATAAGGCTTAATACAATTTTAAGCTTTTGGTATCTTAAATCTGCATTCAGGTTTTTGGGGATACCCTGTATGATATGAATTCCATAGATATTCAGGAAGAGCAAAGGTCTAAAATAATCAGAATTGGAGTGTTCAGAGAATGCCTCATAGAAGTCACAGTTCAGCTGGGTCATGATGGATGGTTTGGACTTGAATGAACAGAGGTGAGAAGGAAGGACTTTCCAAGGGGAGAGAATCACAAGAAAGAATCAACATGCCATGATAATGTGAAAGTGAGGAGAGAGACAATATGATAGATTGAAAACATTGAACTTGGACTTCTAAAATCTCAGAGTTGGAAAGAACCTCAAAAGTTATTCTGCTTTTTATCAATTTAAGGAAAATTTTCACTTGCATGAAATAATGAAGAGCAAAATTTATTTCTTTTAGTTGCCTTTTTTTCCCCTGACCTTCAGGAAAAAAAAAAAAAAACTTTCAGGTTCTTGGCAAAACCAAGAGAGCATTGTTTACACTAACAGCAATGTTGTTTTTAAAACAACTTTGAGCCACTAAATCATTCTGACTGTTATAAATACCCAAATTAACTACAAAGGACATGAAGAAGCTATGTGAATTCAGAGAAAGAACTGATTAATAGAAGTATGTATAGAATGATTTTACAGATATATACACATTTGTGTCCAATGATAGCCATCACTAGAGCAGGGGGAGGGAAAAAAGGAAAAAAATAAGTTTACATGATAATTTATTATATATCTTAAAAGAATAGCAAGTTGTACATAATAAATTTGCAGTTTCATGTGAAATTATCTTTTTATCATACTGTTATAGAAATGCTTGCTTTATTTCATAAATTAAAAAAGAAAAAAAAAGAATGCAAGAAGAGTGATAGTACAAGGGATGGGGCTAGGGAGACCTTACACAGCCTACATTCAGATTAACCTATAAAGTTTATAAGCCATCTGAGTACAAGCAGAAAGAACACCATAGAAAAAGGAGGACAGGTCAAAAGTGGGCCTTAGCCAAATGGGATAGCCAGCTAGAAAGGGCAGGGAAAAGGGGGGCTTTGTGGTCTATGGCCTGGTAGAGAACTAAGATTGGGGCAGCTAGGTGGCACAGTGAATAGAGCACCTGCCCTGGAGTCAGGAGGACGTGAGTTCAAATCCGGCCTCAGATACTTGATACACTTACTAGACATGTGACTTTGGGCAACTCACTTAACCCCAATTGCCCTCCAAAAAGCAAAAAAAAAAAAATTTTTTTAAAGAGAACTAAGATGAACAAGGTAAGTGCATTGTTTCTTCTGGTGGGGTCTTCCTAAACAATCTTGGAGTTTAATTTGGAATCAAAAGAACAGGTGCTAGGGTTACATGGCCTGTCCCTCCTGCCTGTCATTTCAGAAACCTGGAGGGTCTTTCCTTCCCAGATTGATTTTGGTTTTGTTCTTTTAATTTTTTTTCTTGGTAAAAGAGCTCATTCTTTGCCTCACTTCTTGCCTAGCCTTTAATCACTGAATGCCTCAGACCTGTGAAAGATCTTAGCTTAAAAAGGACAACCAAGGTCTTCCTCTGCATCTAGGTCCATCTCAAGTCACCCTGACCTATATCTTGCCATTGGATCCAGATGGCTCTGGAGAAGAGAGGGAGGCTGGTTACTTTGCACAGTTTTCCCTCATTTAAATCAAATTCACTTGCAAGTCATGATATCACCTTCCTGATGCCATGGTCCTCTTCAAGAATGAGGGACAGGGGTAGAGCCAAGATGAAGGATAAAAGCAGTAATTTTTCTAAGCTCCTCCATGAATCCCTTCACTAAACCTTAAAAAGTGAATCTAAATGGATTTTGGAGTGACAGAATCCACCGGGAGATGGAGCGTGGCAGAATCCAGCCCGTGAAGGTGCCCATGTGGGTTTGGACAGGGGGAGCATGGAGCACTGTGGGGGCTGCAGCAGCTCGGACTAGAGGGTGGACTACAGCAGAGAGAGAAGGAGCCCCAGCAGGCAGACTCACCCATTCCAAGGGCAATTTGCAGCCGTCTCACCAGCATCTCACCACGGGATGGGAGGAATTATTGGAGCCAGGTAAGAGAGGGCTTAGACCTGCTAGCAGAGACAGCAGCTTCTCCTGGGGCTATCAGCCCCCAGACTGGAAGTTTAGAAATTGCCTGCCTGGAGGAGGCGGAGCCAAGATGGCGGAGTAGAAACAGCATTTCCAATGTGCTCTGCCCCACACAAATTTCAATCAATGTGAAAGGGAGCTCCGAACAACTTCTGGAGCCACAGCACCCACAGAACGGCACAGAGAAGCTAACCTCCTGCTGAGGACAGCCCAGCAGCCCTGCAGGGAGCAGCCAGCGCAGCACTCTGAGAGCAGGCAGCCCAGCGCGCTGGGAACCGACAGCTCAGCCGCAGAGCCGAGCCCAGGTCTGCGGTTTTAGCCCCAGGGCGGCTGGGCCTTCAGCCAGCTGGTGGAACCCCAGAACACCAGCAATTGTGGCGATTCCAGAGTTGTCGGCACGGATATGCCTGGGACGAGGTGAGAGGTTGGTGCCCTGTGGACTTTGGGACCAGTATTTGGGGAACACGTGGCTTCCTCCCCTGGGGGAAAAAGCTGCTGAAGAAACAGCTGCACAGAAGCCATTTTGCAGCGTCAGTGGTGGCTCTAGCTCCTGGTCTTCGAGCTGTGGGAAGATCCAGCAGTCTGGGGGTTAAATGCTTTTGCTTTGGACTTCCTGGATCTGGACTGTGGTCTGGGGGGGAGGTTTGGGGTGGGTATCCAACTTGCCAGAGTGGGTGGAGGCTTTACAAAGGCCACCCAACTGGCAGAGGTTGTGAGGACCCCACATTTGGGCGGAGGCTCCCCTGTCTGGTGGCGGGGTCCTGCTGTGGCAACAAGCCCCCAAGTCGGGTGGTTGGGTGGCAATATGCCTAGGCAGACGAGGCAAAATGGACAGAAAGGTTCAACATTGGACTCCTATTTGGGGGGCAAAGAGGCTCAAAGCATGGAGGAGGACTGTGAGGTCAGAACTCCTGCACCAAAAGCCCCAAATGAAAATACAGGCTTGCTACAGGCCATGGAGGACCTTGGGAGGCAGATAGGAGAAGTGGGGGAAAATTTGGGAGGAGAAATGAAAAAGATGCAAGAAAAGTGTGAAATGACAGTCAACAGCCTGACTGAGGGAAATAACACCTTAAAAAATAAACTAACTCAAATGGCAAAGGAGGCTCGGAGAGGCAGTGAGGAGAACTTAAGAAGTTGAATTTGCCAGATGGAAGGGGAATCTCGAAAGCTCACTGAGGAGATTCATTCCTTCAGAGTTGGACTGGAGCAAATGGAAGCTAGTGACTTTGTGGGGAATCAAGATACTATTGAACAGATCCAAACAGGTGAAAGAGTGGAAGGTGGTGTGGGGTATCTCATGGGAAGGGCCACTGACCTGGAGAGTAGATCCAGGAGAGATAGTTTGGAAATTGTTGGACTGCCTGAGAGCCATGATCAAAGAAAGAACCTAGAAATCATCCTTAAAGAAATTCTCAAGGAGAATTGCCCTGATGTTTTAGACCCAGAGGGCAAAATGGAGGTTGAGGGAGTCCACAGATCACCTCCTGAAGAAGATCCCCAGGAGAAAACTCCCAGGAATATTATAGCCAGGTTCCAGAGTCCCCAGATCAAGGAGAGAATGCTACAAGCAGCCAGGAAGAAGCGATTTCAATATTGTGGAAACACGGTCAGAGTGGCACAGGACCTGGCAGCTTCTACATTGAGGGATGGAAGGGCATGGAATATGATGTTCCAGAGGGCAAGGGAGCTGGGATTGAGCCCAAGGGTCACCTACCCAGAAAAACTGAGTATCTTGTTTCGGGGGAAGATGTGGTCATTCAGTGGAATAGAGGACTTTCAAGCATTCTTGATGAAAGAACCAGAGTTGAATAGAAAATTTGACATTCAGACACAAGAAGCAAGAGATGCTTGAGAAGGTAATCAGGGAAGGGAAATCAAAAGGAACTTAATCAAAGTTGGACTATTTACAGTCCTACATGGAAAAACAATAACTGTGTTTGATGAAACCTTTCTCATTATGAAAATAATTGAAGAAGGATACATGGCATATGTTCACAGGTATACATGGACAGAGGGCACAGGTTGAATTTGATGGGAAGGGATGATTATTATTTTTTTTTTGGAGGGCAATTGGGGTTGGGTGACTTGCCCAGGTTCACGTGGCTGGGTTTTTGTTTGTGTGTTGGGTGTCTGGGGCCAGATCCGAGCTTGGGTCCTTCTGGCTCCAGGGCTGGCTCTCTGCTCGCTGCGCCACCTAGCCACCCCAAGGAAGGGATGATTCTTAAGAGGTGAAGTCAAGAGGTGAGAGAGGAAAGTGGCAAGAGGAGATGGGGAGAGACAGGGTAGGGCAAACTATCTCATGTAGAAGAGGCAAGGGGAAGTAGTTGCAGGGGAGGGGAAGAACAGGAAGGCAAAAAGGCAAAACCATATTCTCATTGAAGTTGGCTCAAGGAAAGAATCACATATATACTAAATGGGATATCTCACCCTGCAGTTGAGTAGGGGAAGGGGGGATGAGAGGGGGGAGGATGGAGGGGAGGGAATTCGGGGGGGAGGGGAAGTTGGAAGTACCCATTATCAAAGAGGGACAGGATCGGGGTGGGGAATGGACCAGGTGGGGGCTGGGACGGGTGGGAGGGAAATATAAGCAGTCTTTTGCAATGTATCTACTATGGTAATGTTTTGCATAGATATACATGTACAACACATACTAAATTGCTTATCTTCTCAGAGGGAGTGGGTGACAAGGGAGAAAGGGAATGGATCTGAAAATCGAAGTTTTCAAATTAAATGTTTCATGAGATGTCCAGGCAGTGGGGCTCAGACGTTCACCTTGCCCTAATGGCGGAGTCGAAGGGGGTGTGGGAGAGGATATGGGAGAGAGCAGATTGGATGAGGGGATATCTGGTGGGACTGCTATTCTGGGGTGGTGAGTAGGGAAAAAATGGGGGAAAAATATAACTCATAATCTGGTGGAAATGAATGATGTAAACCAGAAGTTAATAAAGCATTTGTTTAATTAAAAAAAAAAAGAAAGCAGTTGCAAGAGTTCCAGTTCCAGTTCCTGCTTGCTTGCTGTGCACTTAAGATGTAGTTGAATAAACAGCTTGTCTCGATAAAAAAAAAAAAAAAAAAGAAATTGCCTGCCTGTCCTTCCAGGGCCCAGGATGACAAAGTAAACTCTGGCTACTCTGATTCTGCCTCCCTGACCTAGAAAACCCAAAGATAAGTGTCCCACCCAGAGTAAAATCCAGAGATAGTGGAAATAGCCTCAGGCTTGGGAGTCATTGAGAAGGGGGGTAACTGAGGAAGCAAGGAGTCTGAAGAGAAGAGGGGGAGGGGTCCCAACAAGTGCCACCTCACCTAACCAGCAAAAGCCTGCCTGAGCTGTAGCCCGGGGGCATAGAGGCAGAAATCTGAAGTGGCCAGACCACCCCTCCTCCACAGATTACTCTGTGCACCTCAGGGGGAGCACTGAGACTCCTAGCCTTGGCCTCAAACTAGAGACCCAGAGGCTACAGCATACAAAGTCAACAACCAGGCCCTTAGCTTCCAGCCTGAGAAATTAGGAAATAGGACATTACAATGGGAAGGAAGGAAGCTGAGAAGGAGAAGGGGAAGGCAAGAAAATCAATCAGAGCTTATTACAGTGATCAAGAACAACCAAATATAGAGGAAAACATGGACTCTATACTCACACCAATATGAACTGGTCTCAATCCCAAAAAAGCATTCTTGGAGGAGCTTAAGAAAGATTTTAAAGACTAAACTAGGGAGGCAGAAGACCAATTTTAATCTGCAGTGGCCAAATTGGAAAAAAAGTTTCACTGAAGAAAACAAATTCCTAAAAAGTAAAATGAGTGAAGTAATTGGAGAAAATACCTCCCTAAAAAAGGACCTTCAAAAACTAACCGAAGACTATAATTGGCTAAAAATTAGAATCAGTCAAATTGAAACTCAGAACTCTATGATGCACCAAGAGTTGATCAAATAAAACATGAAGACTGAAAAATTGGAAGAAAGTGTAAAATATCTCACTGGAAAAACAACTGACCTAGAGAACAGATCCAGGAGAGATAACTTAAGAATTATCGGTCTACTGGAAAGCCATGATGAAAAAAGCACCCTGGACAACATCCTCCAAGAGATTGTCAAAGAAAACTGTCCTGAAGTCCTGGAATCAGAAGATAAAATAGTTATCAAAAGAATTCACCAGACTCCTCCTGAAAGAGATCCCAAATTGAAAACTCCAAGAAAAATAGTAGCCAAATTCCAGAATTACAAGATTAAGGAAAAAATACTGCAAGTAGCCAAAAAGAAACAATTCAGATATCATGGAACTACAGTAAGGATCACACAGCACCTAGCAGCTTCTATATTAAAAGATCAGAGGGAATGGAATTTGATATTTTGTAGGGCCAAAGAACTAGGACTACAACCAAGTATTAACTACCCAGAAAAACTGAGCATAATCTTTCAGGCAAGGAGATGGTTGTTTAATGAAATAAGGGACTTCCAGACTTTCCTGATGAAAAAGCCAGAGCTCAATGGAAAATCTGATCTCCAATTACAAGACCCAAGAAAGACATAAAAAGGTAAACAAGGAAAACACACCCTCACACATTTATATATGCACACACACACTCATGCACATATGCACATAACATGGGATGCAATAAGAGCAAAATGTTCACATCCCTATATGAGAAGCTGATAACTTTCAATATTGAAATTTATATGATTATCATGACCTTTAAAAGGGTTATACATAGATAAAGGGTGTGAGTATGAATGAACTAATCTGAAGATAAAAGAAAACCTTATTAAGGGGGTCAAAGGGACTGTAATGGGATAAAAGGAAAGGATGAGACAGAAAAAGGTAAATTATGCCATTCAAAGAGGCATAAAAACACACTATAGTAGAGGGAAAGGAAAGAGGGAGAGTAACATCATTTGAATATTATTCTCACTGGTTCTGGTTCAAAGAGGGATAAACATAATCAGTTAAGTTTAAGATTCTAACGTGAATAGACACAAAAATTCATTAAATAAAGGAAAAGGAAGGAAAGAGAGGAGCACTGTATGACATTTACTCTCATTGGTTTGGGGTCAAAGGGGGAATAATATACTCCGATAAGTATAAAAATCTATTGTGTCCTATAGGCAGTAGGAGGGTAATAGGGGGATAAAAGGGGGCGGATTAGAGGGAAGGGAAATAGTATTAAGGGGAGAAAGTAGGTAAAGAAAGGGGGTCACTGGGTCAGAACACTGAAGGAGGTGGTGGTCAAAAAGGAAACCCTTAAGGAGGGGAAGGGAGAAGGAAGAAACATGAACATAAGTAGGGGAGGGAATAGGATGGAGGGGAAGAGACAGATAGTCATCATTACTGTGAATGTGAATGGGATGAACTCTCCCGTAAAACAGAGGCAGATAGCAGAATGGATTAAAAACCATAATCCTACAATAAATATGCTGTCTACAAGAAACACCTTTGAAACAAAGGGATACCCACAGGGTAAAGGTAAAAGTCTGGAGTAGAATATAGTATGCCTCAGCTAAAGTAAAAAAAAAAAAAAAGCAGGTGCAACAATCTTTATCTCAGATAAAGAAAAATCAAAAATAGATTGAAAATTGAAAAGCTTCTGTACAAACAAAGCCAATGTAACAAAGATTAAGAGGGAAGTAAGAAATTGGGAAAGAATTTTTACAACCTATGTCTCTGATAAAGGACTCAGTTCTAAAATATACAAAGAATTGAGTCAAATCTATAAGAATACAAGTCATTCCCCAATTGATAAATGGTCAAAGGATATGAACAGGCAGTTTTCAGAGAAAGAAATTGAAGATATCTATAAGTATATGAAGAAATGCTCTAAATCACTATTGATTAGAGAAATACCAATCAAAACAACTCTGAGGTACCACATCTCCCCAGTCAGATTGGCTAAGATGACAAAACAGGAAAATGACAAATGCTAGAGAGGATGTGGGCAAATCGGAACACTAATGCATTGCTGGTGGAGTTGTGAACTTATCCAACCATTCTGGAGAGCAATCTGGAATTATGCCCAAAGGGTCATAAATAATTTCATACCTTTTGACCCAGCAATACCACTTCTAGGGTTATATCCCAAAGAGACCATAGAAGTGGGAGGAAGACCCATATGTACAAAAATATTTATGGCAGCTCTTTTTGTGGTTGCAAAGAATTGGAAATTAAGGGGGTGCCCATCAATTGGGAAATGGCTTAACAAGTTGTGGTATATGCATGTAATAGAATACTATTGTGCTATAAGAAACAAGGTGCAGATGGACTTCATATTTCCCTGGCGAGGCTTATACGAACTGATGCTGAGTGAGAAGAGCAGAACCAGGAGAAATTTGTGCACAATCATAGACGCAACATATGTGTGATGACAATGATGGACTGGACTCTTCTCAGCAACGAAGTGATAAAAGTCAATCCCAAAATACTCATGATGGAGAGAGATGTCTACATTCAGAGAAAGAATTAGAAAGAACTGAGTTTTAATCCTAATTGAAGCATACTACTTGATCTTTATCTTTTTATTGTTTGGTTTTATTTCCTCTTTACCATTTTTCATTCCATCTAGTACAATCCATCTTTGTAACCTGACTAATGTCTAATGTGAAAGTATTTGCAGATCTTATACTGGATTATATGCCATCATGGCGGGGGGAGGGAAGGGAAGGAAAGAAAAATTGAAACTCAAGGAATTATGGAATTGAATCTTATAAACTAAAAGTAAACAAACAAATCAATAAAGACAAAAAAAGAATGAAGGACAAATGATAATCAAACATAGCACCTTCAATTTCTTTTCTAGAAGAAACTATTCATGGCACATAGAGTTTGGGCTACTTTTTTTTTAAGAAATGCTTTATTAACTTCTGGTTTACATCATTCATTTCCACCAGATTTTGAGTTATGATTTTTCCCCCATTTTTTCCCTACCCACCACCCCAGAGTAGCAGTCCCACTAGATATCCCCTCATCCAATCTGCTCCCTCCCATATCTTCTCCCATACTCCTTTCTACTTTACCATTAGGGCAAGGTGAATCTCTGAGCCCCAATGCCTGGACATCTTATGAAACACTTAATTTTAAAACTTTGATTTTCAGATCCATTCCCTTCCTCCCTTGTCACCCACTCCCTCTGAGAAGATAAGCAATTCAGTATGTGTTGTACATGTATAGCTATGCAAAACATTACCATAGTAGATATATTGTAAAAGACTGCTTATATTTCCTTTCCACCCATCTCACCTCCCACCTGGTCCATTCCCTACTTTGATCCTGTCTGTCTTTGATAGTGGGTACTTCCAACCTCCCCTCCCCCAAGAATGCCCTCCCTTCCATCCTCCCTCCTCTCATTCCCCCTTCCCCTACTCTCCTGCAGGGTGAGATATCCCATTTAGTATGTATGTTATTCTCTCCTTGAGCCAACTTCAATGAGAATATGGTTTTGCCTTTTTGCCTTCCTGTTCTTCCCCTCCCCTACAACTACTTCCCCACCTCTTCTACATGATATAGTTTACCCTACCCTGTCTCTCCCCATCTCCTCTTGCCACTTTCCTCTCTCACCTCATAATTTCACCCCTTAAGTATCCTCCCTTCCCAACAAATTCAACCTATGCCCTCTATCCATATATAACTGTAAACATATATACACACATTCACATATGTATTCATATGACCATACACCCTTCCTCCATTATTTTCATACTGAGAAAGATTTCATCAGTCACAGTTATTGTTTTTCCATATAAGAATGTAAATAGTTCAACTTTGATAAGTTCCTTTTGATTTCTTTTCCCTGATTATGTTCTCAGGCATCTCTTGCTTCTTGTGTCTGGATGTCAAATTTTCTATTCAACTCTGGTTTTTTCCTCAGGAGTGCTTGAAAGTCCTCTATTCCACTGAATGACCATATTTTCCCCTGAAACAGGATACTCAGTTTTGCTGGGTAGGTGATTCTTGGTTTTAATCCCAGCTCTTTTGCCCTCTGGAATATCATATTCCATGCCCCTCTATCCCTCAGTATAGAAGCTGCCAGGTCCTGTGCTGTTCTGATTGTGTTTCCACAGTACTGAAATTGTTTGTTCCTGGCTGCTTGTAATATTTTCTCCTTGATCTGGGAGTTCTGGAACCTGGCTATAATATTCCTAGGAGTTTTGTTTTTGGGATCATTTTCAGGAAGCGATCAGTGGATTCTTTCAACTTCTATTTTCCCCACTGGGTCTAAAACATCAGGGCAATTTTCCTTGAGAATTTCTTTTTTTTTTAAACAAATGGTTTATTAACTTCTGTTTTACATCATTCATTTCCGCCAGATTTTGAGTTACAATCATTTTCCCCCCATTATTCCCCTACCCAACCTCCCAGAACAGTAATCCCACAAGATATCGCTTCCTCCAATCTGCTCTCTCCCATACCTTCTCCCATACCCCCATCGATTTTCCATTAGAGGAAGGTGAATCTTTGTGTCCCAATGCCTGCACATCTTATCTCCCTATTACAAGCAAAAGAGTATTAATAATAGTATTTATATATATTTGAAACATTTAATGTTAAGACCTCGGCTTTCAGATCCATTTCCTTCCTCCCTTGTCACCCATTCCCTCTGGGGAGATAAGTAATTCAGTATGTGTTGTACATGTCTAGCTATGCAAAACATTATCATAATAGATATATTGTACAAGGCTGCTTATAATTCCCTCCCACTCATCCCACACCCCACCTGGTCCATTCCCTACATGATCCTGTCCCTCTTTTATAGTGGGTACTTCCAACCTCCCCTCACCCCAAGGATGCCTTCCCATCCATCATCCCTCCTCCCATCCCCATTCCCCCTATCCTGCTGCAGGTTGAGATATCCCATTTAGTTTGTATGTCATTTTCTCCCTGAACCAAATTCAATGTGAATGTGGTTTTGCCTTTTTAGCCTTCCTTATTCTCTCCCTCTTTTGCAACCACTTCCCCTTGCTTCTTCTGCATGGGATAGTTTACACTACCCTGTCTCTCCCCATCTCCTTTTACCACTTTCCTCTCTTACCTCATAATTTCATCCCTTGAGTATTCTCCCTTTCCAACAAATTCAACTTATGCCCTCTATCCATATATAACTGTAACCATATACACACACATTCACATATGTTTTCATATGACCACACCTCCTTCTTCCATTATTTTCATAGTGAGAAAGATATCATCAGTCACAGTTATTGCTTTTCCATATAGAAATGTAAATAGTTCAACTTTGATAAGTTCCTTTTGATTTCTTTTCCCTGATTACCTTCTCAGGCATCTCTTCCTTCTTGTGTCTGGGTGTCAAATTTTCTATTCAATTCTGTTTTTTTCCTCAAGAATTCTTGAAAGTCCTCTATTCCACTGAATGACCATATTTTTCCCTGAAACAAAATACTCAGTTTTGCTGGGTATGTGACCCGTGGGTTCATTCCCAGTTCTTTTGCCCTCGGGAATATCATATTCCATGCCCTTCTATCCCTCAGTGTAGAAGCTGCCAGGTCCTGGGCTATTCTGATTGTGTTTCCACAATATTGAAATTGTTTCTTCCTGGCTGCTTGTAGTATTTTATCCTTGATCTGGGGATTCTGGAACCTGGCTATAATATTCCTGGGAGTTTTCTTTTTGGGGTCTTTTTCAGGAGGTGATCGGTGGATTCTTTCAACCTCTATTTTACCCTCTGGATCTAAAACATTAGGGCAGTTTTCCTTGAGAATTTCTTGAAGGGTGATTTCTAGGTTCTTTCCTTGATCATGGCTTTCAGGTAGTCCAATAATTTTTAAATTGTCTCTCCTGGATCTATTTTCCAGGTCAGTGGTTTTTCCCATGAGATATTTCACATTGCCTTCTAATCTTTTATTTGTGTGGATATGCTTAACAGCATCTTGATTTCTCATAAAGTCACTAGCTTCCATTTGCTCCAGTCTAACTCTGAAGGAATGAATCTCCTCAGTGAACTTCTGAGATTCTTTTTCCATATGGCAAATTCGACTTTTTAAGGCATTCTTCTCCTCATTGCCCTTTTGGGCCTCCTTTGCCATCTGAGTTAGTCTATTTTTTAAGGTGTTGTTTTCCTCAGTCAGGCTGTTGACCCTCATTTCATACTTCTCCTGCATCCTTCTCATTTCTCTTACCAATTTTTCCTCCACTTCTCTTATTTGATTTTTAAAGTCCTTCTTAAGGTCCTCTATGGCCTGCAACCCACTCATGGTTTCCCCTGGGGCTTTTGGAGCAGGACTTCTGACCTCACAGTCCTTTTCCCCCTCTATGCCCCCAAAATAGGAGTCTAGGGTTGCATTTTTCTGTTTCTTTTGCCTTGGCATGTTGCCACTTAATTGCTTGACTTTTGGGCTTGTTGCCACACTATGGCTTTAAGGCCAGCTAGAGGAATTTTCGTCCCGAACGTGTGGGGGGCAACTTCCGTTTCTGGCAAGCTGTAAACCCACCCACGACTTCCACCCTAGATCACAATCCAGATCCAGGGAGGTTAAAGCAAGAGCGATTACCCCCCAAGACTGATCGCTGGATCTCCCTACAAATTTGCAGGCTGGGAGCAGGAGTTGCCTCTGAAAACTACAAAATGGCGTTTGTCCTCAGCGGCTTCTAGCCCCCAGGGGAGGGAGCCGACGCATTCCCTAATACCAGTCCCAAAGTCCATAGGACACTAACCTCTTACTTTGTCCTAGGCAAGTCTATGTTGATAATTCTGGAGTCGCCACAGCTCCTGGTGTTCTGGGGTTCCTCCAGCTGGCTGCTGGCCCTGCTGCCCTGGGGCTAAAACCTCAGCTCATGCGGACCTGGGCTCGGCTGGGCTCGGCTCCTGCGCTCTGCGCGCTGCACACTGCCGTGTCCCAGACCACTGCGCTGGTCCTTCCTGCAGGGCTGCTGGGTTGTCCTCAGCGGGAGTTTAGCTTCTCTGTGTCGTTCTGTGGGTGCTGGGGCTCCAGAAGTTGTTCAGAGTCCCCTTTTACATCGTTTGGGGGGAATGTGGGGGCAGAGTGGCTTGGATGAGCTGTTTCTACTCCGCCATCTTTGAGAATTTCTTTAAGGATGATTTCTAGGTTCTTTTTTTGATCATGGCTTTCAGGTAGTCCAATAATTTTTAAATTATCCCTCCTGGATCTATTTTCCAGATCAGTGGTTTTTCCCATGAGATATTTCACATTGCCTTCTATTCTTTCATTTTTTTGGATCTGTTTAACAGCATCTTGATTTCTCATAAAGTCACTGGCTTCCATTTGCTCCAGTCTAACTCTGAAGGAATGAATCTCCTCAGTGAGCTTTTGAGATTCTTTTTCCATCTGGCAAATTCGACTTTTTAAGGCATTCTTCTCCTCATTGCCTTTCTGAGCCTCTTTTGCCATTTAAGTTAGTCTATTTTTTAAGGTGTTGTTTTCCTCAGTCAGGCTGTTGACTGCTATTTCATACTTTTCTTGCATCTTTATCACTTCTCTTCCCAATTTTTCCCCCACTTCTCTTATCTGTTTCTTAAGGTCCTCTATGGCCTGTATCCACCTTGTATTTTCATTTGGGGCTTTTGGTGCAGGAGTTCTGACCTCACAGTCCTCCTCCATGCTTTGATCCTCTTTGCCCCTAAAATAGGAGTGCAATGTTGAAATTTTCTGTATATTTTGTTTCTTGTGCCTAGGCATGTTGCCACTTAATTACTTGATTTTTGGGCTTGCTGCCACAGTATGACTCTGCCACCAGAAAGGAGAGCTTCTGCCCAAATGTGGGGTCTTCACAACTTTTGCCAATTGGGTGGCCTCTGCAAAGCCTCCACCCACTCTGGCAAATTGGATACATACCCCAAACTTCCCCCCAGATCACAATCCAGATCCAGGCAGTTTAAAGCAAGAGTGATTAACCCCCAGACTGATTGCTGGATCTCCCTACAGTTCGCAGACCAGGATCTAGTGCTGCCACTGAAGCTGCAAAATGGCTTCCGTGCAGCCTTTCTTCAGAGGGTTTTCGCCCCCAGGGGAGAAAGCCGAAGCATTCCCCAAATACTGGTCCCAAATTCCATAGGGCACTAACCTCTCACTTTGTCCTAGGCATATCTGTGCTGATAATTCTGGAATCGCCAGAGCTGCTGCAGTTCTGGGGTCCCTCCAGCCGGCTGCCAGCCCAGCTGCCCTGGGGCTAAAATCGAGGCTCAAGAAGGCCTAGGCTCAGCTCCCAGAGCACTGTGCTGTCGGTTCGCAGCTCACTGTGCTGCCTGCTCTCAGAGTGCTGCGCTGGCCACTCCCTGCAGGGCTACTGGGCTGTCCTCAGCAGGAGGTTAGCTTCTCTGTGTCGTTTTGTGGGTGCTGGGGCTGCAGAAGTTGTTCAGAGTCCCCTTTTACATTATTTGGAAGTTGTGTGGGACAGAGCACCTTGGAAGTGCTGTTTCTACTCCGCCATCTTGGCTCGGCCCCCCCCCCCCGAGTTTGGGCTATTTTGCATACTATCTGATAATGATTTCTTTCTTTTTACTTTCTTTTTTTTTTTTTTTGAGGGCAATTGGGGTTAAGTAACTTGCCCAAGGTCACACGGCTAGGTTTTTGTTTTGTGTGGGTTAAGTGTCTGAGGCTGGATCCGAACTCAGGTCCTTCTGACTCCAGGACCAGCGCTCTACTCACTGCGCCACCTAGCCGCCCCCTCTTTTTACTTTCTTAATGGAAAAGTGTAGCTATATGCTTGCAAATGGTGAGGCTGGGGTCAACTCAAAAGCTGTCCGTTGGAAAGATTCTATTTTCCTCGGTCGCCAGGTGGAAGGCTGAGTCAATAGACCTAAGACATCTTAAAAGGTGACTTAGCCACACAAACAATAAAAAGAAAAGAGAAAGAAAACCAGGAGGTGACTTTATGTGACAAACATCTATCATACTATATTGATTATTGTTTTGTTTTGTTTTGTTTTGTTTGGAGAGCAATTGGGGTTAATCAACTTGCCCAAGGTCACATGGCTAGGATTTTCTTTATGTGTGTGTTAAGTGTCTGAGGCCATATCTGAAGTCAGGTCCTTCTGACTCCAGGACCGATGTTCTACTCACTGTGCCACCTAGTCACCCCTAATATATTGATTATTGCTAAGTCAAGTCAACAAGCATTTATTAAGCCACTCTATGTTCCCAAGCACTATGTAAAGTTCTGGGGAAACAGAGAAATGCAAAAGATGGTCTCTGCTTTAAGGGAGCTCCTAGTCTAATGAAGCAGACAAGAATCAAATGACTATGTACAAATAAGAAAAATATAGGCCAATTCAGAGATAATCAACAGAGAGAAGACGGTGTTGGCTTTAAAGGTGATCAGGTTCAGGTTAAAATAGGGTTCAATTCAATACAGCAAACACTGACAAAGATCCTACCTTGTACAAATTATTGTGCTAAATGCTAAGACAGACTGTCTACCTTCTTGGAGTTTGTGGTGTAGCAAAGGGATAGGACACAGAGATAAATATAATACAAAAGATCCAGGCAGAGGAAAGAAGGAAGGTTGTCCAAGAGCACTCTATTTACTTTAGTAGCCACAAAGTGTAGATACTTGAGGAACTGCATTCTTTCAGGGTATAGGAAATACAGGCCTGACCATAATGCCACAAACCTAACCCAATAATGAATATGAGAAATAAAGTCCCAGGGAAGGGTATTTTATATTGGAAGCTAGTATCTCTGAGATGCCTTTCCCCAACAATTTGGTCATCAAATGAGTTACTTATTTTTTTTTTAGTTGCCTTTTTTTTTTTTCTGACCTTCAGGCCATAGCCCATGTGTTCAATCCAACATCTCTGCCTGAACAATGTGGACTGAGTGGTTGAAATGGAAAGGCACAGCACTGTTTTCTTGTTTCTACAATCTCTGTTCTCCTGGCACATGCCGATGCCATTGTTACACACAATCACACTTAAGGGAAAGAAGCAGCAATGTACCTCATGGAAGGTCCCTAGCTTGTCCTTATTGGGCCCCATTGTTCATTTGCAGGTTCTGGAAAGGGTAATAGGACGTGGCACCAGACCTGGCTGCTGTAATCACAAATTTCCAAGAATGCTGACCACATGCACTCAAAATATATTCAGCTTATTAGAAATTCTGCCCTTCTGAGGCCAGCTCATTCAGCAAGCCTGCCAAGGCCTATGTGTTCAGTGCATCTGGGTGAGGGATCTCCAGTTTTGTAAGATTATGACTTTTGGCAAGCAGTACCATTGGCAGATGTAGGGTGGGAGGCTTTTTTCTTCTTTTTTTAATCTTCATTCTGTGAATTGGTTGGATCCCTGTTGCTTCTAAATCTTTCAGAAAGTAATTCAGTGGGTGTCAAATAAGTCAGCTTTGAGAAATTGATTATTTTAGATTGTCATATCATTTCATTTGAAAATGCTTTTTTAAAGAACTTTCACTTCTTCAATATTTCTGGAGATCCTTGGTTTAATCAGTTTGAATACTTCTTCACCAAGACAGATGCAAACCATTCGACACCTCAATACATGGTTTCATAAGTCAATAAAGAAAAAAAATTATCATCCCTGATATTCAACTTTCTGGTTTATGAACTTCCATTAATTAAAGTGGTTTGGGCCTTAACTGAGGGCTCTGCAATCTATTTTCAATGGGAGACAACATGGTATAGTGTGTGGGGAGGAGAGTGGGGATTGGCGTAGCAGGAACATGCTTGATTTAGACTTGGAGAATCAGTATTGGAATTCCAGTCCTCCCATTATTTGACTTTAAAAAAGTCTTCCCTGAACCTGTTTTATTATCTGTAAAACAAGGGAGTTGAAGTAGTCAATTTCTGAAGTCTCCATCATTAATAAATCTATCATATTATGATGCTTTCTAACTTAGATAAACCTGATAGTAATTGCATTTCAATAATATAGACTTTGAGAATCCAAGGTTTACCTCCATTCAATAATTAAGCATTTGGAGTAAGACTTCAAAGGGGGAAATAAAATTTCATTTTCTCTAAAATTCATTCAAAATACATCATTCAGTATGTAAATCAGTCACAATTATTTTATTGAATTTGGTTTTCATTGTGGGATGTGAAAAATATAGCCCATGAGTGAAAAACTTTGCCCAAGCTACCTTTGAGAGGGCAGTCTCATTCTTTATGCTGATAATTCTCAAATCCACTTATCAAGACCTAATCTCTCTGCTTATTTCTTTCATCTCCAACTGCTTATTGAATGCCTCAAACTGATGTCCCACAGTTATCTTAAACTCAACAAACCCAAAGCTCAACTTATCTTTCCCCCTACCAAACCTTCCCTTCTTCCTAATTTCTCTATCACTGTTGAAGGTATTCCTCCCTATCACCCAGCCTCAAATCTTGGTTTTATCATTTATTCCTCACTCTCTCTCATCCCCCACATCTAATCTGTTGCCAAATTATGCTTTTAATATCTCATATGTATGTCCCCTTCACCTCTGACAGTGTCGCCATTCTGGTGCAAGCCCTTACCACATCATGCCTGCATTATTGCAATAGCCTGATGCTTGGTCTCCCTGCCTCAAGTTAGCCCCTCTCTACTTCACCATCCACTCAGCTGCTCAAGTGACCTTCCTCTGTTGGTCATTCAGAGCCCTTTGTAACCTGGTCTCCCCTCCCTTTCCAATCTTCCTATATTTTATGCCCTTTCTCCTCCATGTGACCCTAGAACAAGACATTCCATTTCCGTTCCAAGACATCTTATCTAGCTTCTGGCTTCCTTGGCTTCCTTCATGTCCCAGATAAAACCCTGCCTTCAGCAGGAAGCCCTTCCCAATCCACTTTGCTTCTCTGTTTATTATCTTCAATTCCTTTGTAAACAGTTGTTTATTTCCAAATTGTTTGTACTTGGTTGTTTGCATACTGCCTCCTCCATCAGACCTTGACCTCCTTGCAAGCAGAGTCTCTAGTTTACTTTCTTTGTATCTGTAGCATTTAGCACAGTGATTGGTACATGGTTGATGCTTAATAAGTTTCCTAAGACAACATGAAGGCTTACATTTTGTAGACTGTAGGGTTGTTTATTGGCTGAGATGGTGGTCAAGGTTGGGAGGCAAAGAATAGGCAGGCTATGGAATATCATCCTACTATAAGCATCATAATATCGAAGTACAATTTCCTTACATGGAATGATTTTAAAATGATCAATGTTTTGCACTGCTTCAAAATGGTAGTCATATAATGGGAAATGCTATCCACATCCAGAGAAAGGACCAGTGGAGTCTGAGTGAAGATCAAAGCACACAATTTTCACCTTTCAGTTTTTTTTTTTTTCTGTTTCTTCTTCATAACATGACTAATGTGGAAATAAGTTGTACATGATTGCACATATATGGAGGGGAGAGAAAAGGGAGGGAGAGACAAAAATTGGAACTCAAAATCTTTCAAAAAATGAATGTTGAAAATTGTCTTTACATGTAATTAGAAAAAATAAAATACTGGTAAGATAGTACTAGATTTAGAGGGAAGGGACCTTTGAGGTCATCTATAGTTCAGACTGCATTTTATTTTTGTTTTGTTTTTTTTCTAAAATATGAACTTAACAAACATCAACATTTCCTGACTTTTTAAGTTAGAGATCTCTCTAAATGTTTCAAGATCCTCAATCATATCACCTCCTTCTCAAGACATACCATCCACAACCAGAAACTTTAAATACCTCCCTCCCTATTTCACAATATCAACCTCTCCTAGAGGCATCTACACTGAAAAACAATTGAACAGGCAATGAACCCAAGGGCATAACCCAGCAATGGCATTTCAGATACTGTGATATCTGGAAGAGGAGCAATTGAATCTGAGAACTTACTCAAAGTCCTTCAAACCACACCACATCATCTTGGTACCTAGCATACTCCATCAACTCTGAAGGAGAGGTGTCCTCCAATTCCAAAAGACTCATGATGGAAAATGCTATTCATATTCAGAGAAAGAACTATGGAGGTTGAATGCAGACTGAAGCAAACTATTTTCATTTTTTGTTTTTTTCTTTCTCATGGTTTTTCCCTTCTGTTCTGTTTCTTCTTTCACAACATGACTAATGTGAAAATATGTTTAACATGATTGTACACTATAACCTATATCAGATTGCTTGCCATCTTGAGGAGGGGGGAGAGAGAAGGGAAAGAGGGAAAAAATGTGGAACTCAAAATCATATTTAAAAATGAAGGTTCAAAACTATTTTACATGTGATTGAAAAAAAATTACAGAAGTAAAGAGAGAGAGAGAGAGAGAGAGAGAGAGAGAGAGAGAGAGAGAGAGAGGAGAGAGGGAGGGAGGGAGGGAGAGGGAGAGGGAGAGGGAGAGGGAGAGGGAAAGAAAGAGAGCTTCTCCTGGGGAAAAAAGACATTGAATTTATATCTATTTTGGGTATGTTTATCTATCTATCTATCTATCTATCTATCTATCTATCTATCTATGTACCTACATATCTATGCATATGTTGTGCCCAGATTCTAAGTTCCTTGGCAATTTAAACTAGGGCAATTTCAGGAGTAGAAACAGGACTTCCACCAGGCTCTGGCTTCCACCACTTCCACCTATGTAAAAGGGGACTCTGAATAAACTTTGGAGTTATAGAACCCACAAAATGACACAGAGAAGCTAATCTCCCACTGAGTACATCCTGGCAGCCAAGCAGGGAGAGGCCAGCCCAGCATTCTGGGAGCCAACCCCAGCCCTATGTAAGCCAGAGGTTTTAGCCCCAGGGCAGGCCTGAACAGCTGCCAGATGGAGGGAGTCCAGAACACCAGCAGCTGTGGCGTTTCCAGAATTATCAACACATAGACGCCAAGGACAAAGTGAGAGGTCAGTGCCCTGTGGACTTTGGGACCAGTAGTCGGGAGTGTGTGCATTTTGCCCCCAGGGCTCCACTGAGACAGTGCAGCACAGCCTGTGCCACATTGCAGCTTCAACTGCTGGCCTGCGAACTGAAGGGGGACCTGGTGACCAGTCTCGGAGGTAATTGATCTTGCTTTAACCTTCTTGGATCTGGATTGTGGTCTGAGATGTGTGACAAGCTTGCCAGAGCATGTGGAGGCTTCAGAGAGGGCACCCAACTAATACCTCTGCTAGCTGAGGAAACCCCAGCATTTGGAAGAGAAGCTCCCCTGTCTGGTAACAGAGTCCTAGTGTGCCAACAAGCCCAGGGGTCAAGTGACTGAGTGGCAACATGAGTATGCAAAGGTACCAAAATAAACAAAGCACCCCAACTTTACACTTTTACTTTGGTGACAGAAAGAATCAAAGCAGGGAACAGGAGGAAGACAATGAAGTCAGAACTCTTGCAACAGAAGCTTCCAAAAAAGCTGGTTACAGGCCATAGAGGACCTTAAGAAGCAAATAAGAGAAGTAGAGGGAAAATTGGGAAGAGAAATGAGAACGACGCAAGAAAATTATGAAATGAGAGTCAACAGCCTGACTGAGGAAAATAACACCTTAAGAAATAGACTAACTCAAATGGCAAAAGAGGCTCAAAAAGCCAATGAGGAGAAGAATGCCTTAAAAAGACGAATTTGCCAGATGGAAAGAAGCTAGTGACTCTATGAGAAATCAAGATGCTGTTAAACAGATCCAAACAAATGAAAGAATAGAAGGCAGTGTGAAATATCTCATGGGAAAAACCACTGACCTGGAAAATAGATCCAGGAGAGATAATTTAAAAATTATTGGACTACCTGAAAACTATGATCAAAGAAAGAACCTAGAAATCACCCTTCAAGAAATTCTCAAGGAAAATTGCCCTGATGAACCAGGGGGCAAAATAGATGTTGAAAGAATCCACCAGTCACCTCCTGAAAAAGATCCCCAAAAGAAAACTCCTAGGAATATTATAGTCAGGTTCCAGTATTTCCATATCAAGGAGAAAATATTACAAGCAGCTAGGAAGAAACAATTTCAATATTGTGGAAACACAATCAGGATAGCTCAGGATCTGGCAGCTTCTACACTGAGGGATCAAAGGGCATGGAATATGATATTCCAGAGGGCAAAGGAGCTGGGATTAAAACCAAGAATCACCTACCCAGCAAAACTGAGTATCATGTTTCAGGAGGAAATATGAGCATTCAATGGAATAGAGGACTTTCAAGTATTCTTGATGAAAAAACCAGAGTTGAATAGAAAATCTGACAATCAGATACAAGAAGCAAGAGAAGCTTGAGAAGGTAAACAGGGAAAAGAAATCATAAGGAACTTATCAAAATTGAACTATTTACACTCCTACATGGAAAGGCCATAGAGGAAAAACGATACATGGAAAAACGATAAT
This sequence comes from Gymnobelideus leadbeateri, assembly GCA_011680675.1. Lineage (NCBI taxonomy): Eukaryota > Metazoa > Chordata > Mammalia > Diprotodontia > Petauridae > Gymnobelideus > Gymnobelideus leadbeateri. The sequence continues at coordinate 959,969 of WOXC01002638.1, forward strand.
TGTAACTGATGAAACTTTTTTCAGTATGAAAACAGTTGAAGAAGGGTATACGGGCATATGAATACATATGTGAATGTGTGTATATATGTTTACAGGTATACATAGATAGAGGGCACAGGTTGAATTTAATAAAAAAGCATGATACTTAAAAGGTGAAATTAAGAGGTAAGAGAGGAATATAATGGGAGGAGATGGGGAGAGACAGAATGGGGTAAATTATCTCATATAAAAGAGGAAAGGGAAAATGGTTACAATGGAGGGGAAGAACAGGCAGGCAAAAAGGCAAAATCTTATTCTCATTGAATTTGGCTCAGGGAGAGAATGACATACATACTAAATAGGATGTCTCACCCTACAGGAGAGTAGGGGGAAACGGGATAAGAGGGATGATGATGGCAGGGAGGTCAGGCTGGGGTGGGGGAGGGGGTAGTTGGAAGCACCCACTTTTGAAAAGGGACAGGATCAAAACAGAGAATAGAACAAGTGGGAGATGGGATAGGAGGGAGAGAAATATAGTCAATCTTTTACAATATATCTACTATGGTAATGTTTTGCATAGCTATACATGTACAACATATACTGAATTGCTTATCTTCCCAATAAGGGTGAATGACAAGGGAGGAAGGGAATGAATCTGGAATTCAAAGTTTTAAAATCAAATGTTTAAAAATATATAAATATTGTTATTAATACTATTTTACACATAATTGAGAAATAAGATATACAGGCATTGGGGCATAGAGATTCACCACGCCCTACTGGAAAAGTCAAAGGAGGTTTTGGAGAAGATATGAGAGAGAGCAGATTGGAGGAGGGGATATCCTGTGGGACTGCTATTCTGGGGAGGTGGGTAGGGGAAAATGGGGAAAAAATTGTAACTCAAAATCTGATGGAAATGAATGATGTAAACCAGAAGTTAAGAAAGCATTTGATAAATAAATGAATAAATGAATGAATAAATAAATAAATAGATAGACTAGGGCAATTTCACTACTGTCTTTGCTTTCCCAATACCTAGCATCAATAAAACATTTTTAAAAAAACAAAATGGGGGGGCAGAGCCAAGATGTCACAGTAGAAACAGCTCATCCAAGCCATTCTGCCCCCAGATTCCCCCCAAACTATGTAAAAGGGGACTCTGAACAACTTCTGGAGCCCCAGAACCCAAAAAACAACACAGAGAAGCTAACCTCCCGCTGAGGACAGCCCAGCAGCCCTGCAGGAATGACCAGTGCAGCGGTCTGGGACCTGGTAGTGCGCAGCGAGCAGAGCTCCGGGAGATGAGGTGAGCCCAGGTCCCCGTGAGCTGAGGTTTTAGCCCCAGGGCAGCAGGGCCAGCAGCCAGCTGGAGGAACCCCAGAACACCAGGAGCTGTGGCAACTCCAGAATTACCAACATAGACATGCCTAGGACAAAGTAAGAGGTTAGTGTCCTATGGACTTTGGGACCAGTATTTAGGGAATGCGACGGCTCCCTCCCCTGGGGGTTAGAAGCCACTGAAGACAAATGCCATTTTGTAGTTTTCAGAGGCAGCTCCAGCTCCCTGCCTGCAAATCCTAGGGAGATCCCGTGATCAGTCTTGGGGGTAATCGCTCTTGCTTTAACCTCCCTGGATCTGGATTGTGATCTAGGGTGGAAGTCATGGGTGGGTTTACAGCTTGCCAGAAATGGAAGTTGCCCCCCACATGTTCGGGATGAAAATTCTTCTATATGGCCTTAAAGCCATAGTGTGGCAACAAGCCCAAAAGTCAAGTAATTAAGTGGCAACATGCCAAGGCAAAGGAAACAGAAAAATGCAACCCTAGACTCCTATTTTGGGGGCATAGAGGGGGAAAAGGACTGTGAGGTCAGAAGTCCTGCTCCAAAAGCCCCAGGGGAAACCATGAGTGGGTTGCAGGCCATTGAGGACCTTAAGAAGGACTTTAAAAACCAAATAAGAGAAGTGGAGGAAAAATTGGAAAGAGAAATGAGAAGGAAGAAGGAAAAGTATGAAATGAGGGTCAATATCCTGACTGAGGAAAACAACACCTTAGAAAATGGACTAACTCAAATGGCAAAGGAGGCCCAAGGGGGGCAATGAGGAGAAGAATGCCTTAAAGGGTCGAATTTGCCAGATGGAAAAAGAATCTAAAAAGTTCACTGAGGAGATTCATTCCTTCAGAGTTGGACTGGAACAGGTGGAAGCTAATGACTTTATGAGAAATCAAGACGCTGTTAAACAGATCCAAACAAATGAAAGATTAGAAGGCAATGTGAAATATCTCATGGGAAAAACCACTGAACTGGAAAATGGACCCAGGAGAGACAATTTAGGAATTATTGGACTGCCTGAAAACTATGATCAAAGAAAGAACCTAGAAATCACCCTTCAAGAAATTCTCAAGGAAAACTGCCCTGATGTTTTAGATCCAGAGGACAAAATAGAAGTTGAAAGAATCCACCGATCACCTCCTGAAAAAGACCCCAAAAAGAAAACTCCCAGGAATATTCTAGCCAGGTTCCAGAATCCCCAGATCAAAGAGAAAATACTACAAGCATCCAGGAAGAAATAATTTCAATATTGTGGAAACACAATCAGAATAGCCCAGGACCTGGCAGCTTCTACACTGAGGGATCGAAGGACATGGAATATGATATTCCAGAGGGCAAAAGAACTGGGAATGAACCCAAGGGTCACCTACCCCGCAAAACTGAGTATTTTGTTTCAGGGGAAAATATGGTCATTCAGTGGAATAGAGGACTTTCAAGCATTCTTGAGGAAAAAGCCAGAATTGAATAGAAAATTTGACATCCAGACACAAGAAGGAAGAGATGCCTGAGAAGGTAATCAGGGAAAAGAAATCAAAAGGAACTTATCAAAGTTGAACTATTTACATTCCCATATGGAAAAAGCAATAACAGTGACTGATGATATCTTTCTCACTATGAAAATAATGGAAGAAGGGTGTGTGGTCATATGAATACATATGTGAATGTGTGTGTATATGGTTACAGTTATATATGTATAGAGGGCATAGGTTGAATTTGTTGGGAAGGGAGAATACTCAAGGGATGAAATTATGAGGTGAGAGAGGAAAGTGGCAAGAGGAGATGGGGAGAGACAGGGTAGGGTAAACGACTTCATGTAGAAGAAGCAAGGGGAAGTGGTTGCAAAGGAGGGGGAGAATAAGGAAGGCTAAAAAGGCAAAACGACATTCACATTGAATTTGGTTCAGGGAGAGAATGACATACATACTAAATGGGATATCTCAACCTGCAGCAGGATAGGGGGAAGGGGGATGAGAGGATGCATGATGGATGGGAGGGCATCCTTGTGGTGAGGGGAGGTTGGAGGTACCCACTATAGAAGAGGGACAGGAACACGTAGGGAATGGACCAGGTGGGGGGTGGGATGAGTGGGAGGGAATTATAAGCAGCCTTGTACAATATATCTACTATGATAATGTTTTGCATAGCTAGACATGTACAACATATACTGAATTACTTATCTCCCAAGAGGGAATGGGTGACAAGGGAGGAAGGAAATGGATCTGAAATTCGAAGTCATAACATTAAATGTTTCAAATATATATAAATACTATTATTAATACTCTTTTGCTTGTAATAGGGAGATAAGATGTGTAGGCACTGGGACACAAAGATTCACCTTCCTCTAATGGAAAAGTCGAAGGGGGTATGGGAGAAGGTATGGGAGAGAGCAGATTGGAGGAATCGATATCTTGTGGGACTACTATTCTGGGAGGTTGGGTAGGGGAATAATTGGGGGGAAAATGATTGTAACTCAAAATCTGGTGGAAATGAATGATGTAAAACAGAAGTTAATAAGGCATTTGTTTAAAAAAAATAAAATAAAATAAAAGTGACTTGCAACCAAAATTAAATTAGAAATACGATAAAATTACTTCAATTATATTTAAATAAAGGTAGTATTTGGCTATTATCTGCACAGATTTTCATTTAGGGCAGATAAAAATAACAGTAAGAGACCTGAATATGGAGTTAAGGACATGTATATGTTCAAGTATTGGTTCTACCCCTAACTAAAATTTTGGTAATGTAATTATCTTGGTCTCAATTTCCTTATCTGTTAAAAATTAAAGGTTAATTTATAAATTCTATCATAATTTGGTTTTGACTTTAATAAAATTTTGCTCTAATTAAAAAAAAAATAATCCCTGTATATTTTGTTGAAATTCAGGAGTAGCAATGACATTTCAGAGTTGCCATTTCTGATTCCCAGACAAATAAGCTCTTGCCTTAGTACATGTACCTTCCACCTCTTCTGTGCTGTCTAATAAGATCTGTTCTTCACCTCAGGCCACCTTCATCTGCTCATTTGACAGCTCTCATTGGTATCTGAGCAAATAGAGGCAATAATTCATGGGCAATCAGGATTTTAGTCACTGGTGATACATTTTAATATGTGTTCTTGAATGTGTGGTGTATACCAGCAGGGACCACTTGCATTGTTCTCTCCCTTTTCCCCCAGAGCACTCACCTATATTTTTTTTTTACTACATCATGAAACAGATCATTACAGGATTCCAATTAGAGATTATTTTCCTGAACCCAGTTTCCAAGTAAATGATAGCTATGACCATGCATATATCCAAAAGCATATAATGTATTGCAAAGAATACAATGATAAGTTTCTATAATAATGCAGTATAGTATATACCAAGACTTATGAAATGGTAATAAATGTACTGTATACTTTAGTCAAACAGTGGGCTCTGATGAACTATAAAATGTACATCCAACATATAAGAAAAACAACTCTACTGTATAACGAATTTGGTTTGTCTAAAATTAAATTGGTCACTATAATAAGCATTAATTAAATGTTTAGCTAACAATTATTTTCCTTGCCTAGTCAGAATTTAAAAGGGTACTTTCAAGGGCAATGGGGATTCTGTAGATGGCTCAAGTACCTTAAAAAAAAAGCTGTTGTGTTAAGCACATTTATTGGGGAAGGGTTAAATTCATTATGGTAGATAAAATGAATAGAATATTTGTATGGCATGACACAGTAGGATACATGATAGAGACTAGGATATAGGTAAGGGCTGGACCTATTATTTCATAATATACAGAAATTCCAAATTTATAGTTTTAAAGAAATGCATGAAGAACTGATAGGTTAAGTGATTTACAGAGGGGCACATAGCAAGTCTATTTTAGGGCTGTAACTTAAACTTCCTGATTTCAAAGCTAGCTTTCTTGTCATTAGGCCTGATATGATTAATTCAGAGAATGGGAAGACTATATGAATTGATGCAGACTGAAATAGAGACATTAAAAACCTTATGCAGTATAAATGGGGATAGAAAGAATAAAACGACAATGAATAATTACAATTATTAAGCCTTATTAAGAGAATATTTAGAAAACAGACCTTTCTTACCCCTTCCCCCACCCCCACAGAGATAGAGAACTAAGGGTGTGGGATATACTTTCAGACACAGTTGATTTTTAATTTGGTATTTCTTTCTAAATCTTTGTTACAAGAGGCGACTTGCTGGGTTGGAGAAAGAATATGTTTGAAAATGCAAGTGATAGAAAAATATATATACACTTATGTCTTATTTTGTTGCATTCTTTCCCTTTTCTCTACATAATTGTCACTATGGTACATAAAGGCATTCACAAGCATTATGTTCATCTTGTGACCCTCAAAGCACATCGAGAACTTTTCAAAGTTCTCAACAGCCTTTTCAAAAGTGGCCATTGCTACATCTAAGTGTTTGAGAGCTTAGCTGTCAAGAAGGTTCAGAAAAAAATCTATTGAAAGAATTGTTCATCTTGTTTTCTCTATCCTTCCCTCCTTCCAGCAAAAAAATGATGGCACAAAATAAGGGTAAAAATAAAACAAAAAAAGGCAGGCTAACAGGCAATGAAGTCATAAAGGGGCACTGTGGAAGAGAGATGTGGAAGGAGGGAGGAGAAATCATCTTCCTTTGCTTGAATAAGGATTCCTGGTTTGGGGAATGGCTCTAAGCCTCAGAGTTTAAACACATGCACACACACACACACAAGCACACACAACCCACATACACCTTCAAGTTGGTTGTATCATCTTTTTTCTTATACAATTGCCTCCCTAAACAATTCTCCAGCACAAACAGCAGTGGGCATCCTACACAGTATATCACAGAAGCTGAAAAATGAAGGATATGTGTCAATCTGTTCTATATAAGCAGATCAATTAAAATACTTTCTGCTCAAAGAAAAAAAAATAATGACAGGGACGTTTGCTGCTGTTCTTCAGTCATATCCTATTCTTTGTGACACCATGGATTGTACTGTCCATGGATTTTGGCAAGGATACTGGAATGGTTTTCAATTTCCTTATCCAGTGGATTAAGTCAAATAGAAGTTAAGTAACTTACCCAAGGTCACACAGTAAGTGTCTGAGGCTGGATTTTAACTTGGGGTTTCCAGACTCCAGATCCAATGCTGTACCCACTGTTCCACCTCGCTGATAGGGATAGATCTGTATAGAAAACACCTTACTTGCCTTGTGTATGTGTTGTTGTTGCTGTAGTTTTTTGTGGGGGTGGGGTGATAGTTCAATTCTTTACAAGATAAGAACCAATAAAGCCCAAAGATAAGTGAGTCGAGGACTAACAACTTTGACCACATTTTCCCATCATAATCAACTTGGGCACTTAATTAGGTGAATAAGTTGCCAGAGAAAAGAATGAAGTTTGGAATTATTTAACTGACTTGCCAAACTACAAATGCTATGGCTATAATTCAGGTGGGAGAAGAGTACCAGTTCAACAGAGATTTGGGTAATTAACAGCTAAAAAACAGCATCATGCTAGCTGGGTATAAAGGAAAACAAGATTTTAATGATTTAGAGAAAGCATTGGTTTCTGGTTGCATAATGATAATAATTGGCTTGTATATATCACTCTAAGATCAGCAAAGTATTTTGTTTAATTGCTTCTAATTCTGACCCTATTTGGGGTTTTCTTAGCAAAGATACTGGAGTTATTTGCCATTCCCTTCTCTAGATCATTTTAAAGATGAGGGAACTAAAGCTAATAGAGTTAAGTGACTTTCCCAGGGTCACAGAGGTAATGTCTGAGGCCAGATTTGAACTCAGGAAGATGTCTTCCTGACTTTAGATCTGGCATTCATGTGCCACCTGGCTGCCCTTGGCAAAATATATAAAATATACATATCTCATTTGATCCTCATGAGAATCCTGGGAAATTTGTCCAATGGATATTATTAGCCCAATCACACAAAGTAGAGAATTGTGAATCAGCAGGGTTAAATGATTGTGTGCCCATAAACCCACTACTAGTAAATATCAGAGGCAGGGTATGAATCTCAGGCTTTCTTGACTCTGTCTGGAGTTCTAGCTGGTAGACTATGCTGCCTCCAGATTTATCTTCACCTTAAGAGCAATTAGAGGAAGAAATGGCAAGTTCTCTATCTCTTGCACAATGGGCTAAAGCGAGCACTGTCTGCTAAATGCATTTCCCTTTCTTTTCATACTGTATCCAGTGTTACAACTGAATCACATTTCTATGTGCAAAAAAATCTGTAGCAGCCAAGACCCCATTTAAATGTTTCCTGTTTCTTCCAATAAAGCAGAAGCACACTTGAATGGTGGTAAAGGACTGACTGTAATTGTTATAATTGTTGCCATGTCAATTTCATGATGAAATTAAGTAATCATAAAAGTACAGTCAGTCAGCAAAGCATTTATTAAGCACCTACAATCTTCCAAGAATACAAAGAGAGAAAAGCCAGTTTCCTCTCTCAAGCTGAGAGGAAACAGATCTCATTTAGCCCAAATAATCTCATTTTATATGAGGAGCCAGAGGCCCAAGAAAATTGTGAAAACTAGCTCATGAATCCTTAAGTATAAAACCTAGCTGAGCTAGTTACAAAATCTTTTGTACTCCTCAAATCGCTGATAAGTAGAGAAAACAATTCCAAAGTTCCACCTCATATACATGACATTGACAAAGATGACCAAAATAGGAAACAACAGTTCTTGGCAGGGATATAGCAAGACAGGCACATAAATGCACTATGAATAGATCAATCCTTTCTGTAAAATTTATTTAGAACTATACTTCAAAAGTCCTTCTCTTGGAACCAACGGTACTACTATAAAGTATATTCCCCATAGAAGCCAAAGGCAGATAGAAAGGATTCATATGTACAAAAATTTACATTATACCACTTTTGTTACAGTAAGAAAATGAGAAAAAAGTGAGAGCCCATCTAGGCTAAACAAATTGTGATATATGAATGTGATGGAAAAGCATCAATGAGAAATCTTTGAAAATACACAGAAGAGAGCAGAAGGGAATTCATAAAGGACTCAGACAAGCTTGGAAGAGTTGGCACTATCATTTTAATTTAATATATGCTGCTTTTAAAAAAACAAGCTGCACATAATAGAGATTCATGGTTTATAATTAAAATAATGATAGCATTTATATAGCATGTACCATATGCTAGACATTGTGGTAAGAACTTTTCAAATATGATATCATTTGATCCTCACACTTCCACCGAATGAGCCCTCTTATTATCCCCATTTTACAGTACAGAACACTTTGGTAAATAGGGGATAAGCGAGTGGTCCCAGGGTCACACAGCCAGTAAGTACGTGAAGCTGTACTTGAACTCAAGTCTTCCTGACTCCAGGCCCAGAGCTCTATGCACTGTATGCATATACGTGATGTATTCTCCCAATAAAATATAAACTCCTTCAGGGCAGGGATTGGTTCATTTTTACCTTTATTCATCAGCACAGAACATAGAAAGCACTTGATAGATGAATAGCTTCATAAACTTAAGATCTGGCTTTAGAGATGACAGATCTGGTGCTGAGAAGGATCTCATAGGCCATTTGACCAATCTTCCTCATATTACAGCTGGGGAAACTGAGGCCCAGGAAGGTTAAGCAACTTGTCAAAGGTCATTCAAGAACCAAATATATAATAATACTACTGATGATGTAGTAGTAGTAGCAGTATTAGCAGCAGCAGCAATAGTGGCAGTAGTGATAGTGACAGCAGTAGTGGCACTCACCAACACTCATTCCACTTGTATTTTTCTAACAACAATAATGTATTTATCAAGTCAGCATCAACGACTGAGAGAATAAGAAAAAAAATGAATGAATGCTTCTAAACCCATGTGTTAGAAAAAATAAGTCTAAATCAAGCCCCTTAATTATTTTTCCTCTACAAAATACTTTCTTGTCTAAGTGAAATGAAAGGTTTCCCTTGGATGCATGGTAGAGGCCCTGAGCATGGGAAGTATTGTTTAGTAAATATAATCAGTTACACCCAAGTTTCCTTATCTTCCCCCTTCAGTGAGTCTGGACTGGGCAGAGAGGGTTCAGGATTATTGCCTGCAGGTATATCCTACCACTTGGGCTCTTGGGACATCCGACAATATCTACTCTCCAGGCTGATGCACGCTAAGCACTGAGTGTGCCAGAAAATCCAGGTTTTCTCTGGCACGAACTTCACAAAAACACCTGTCAAATGCCACAGGGCTGGGAGGATTTCCCTAATGTCCTTGTTTTATCAGCAAGACTCCTTTTGCTGCTTGGAGTCCCTATTGTTTGTCCATTGGCCTGCATCCTCCGTTTCCCTTCCCCCTATAAAAATAGCTGGGAGGAGCTGAGAAAGCTTAGTTCCTGTTTCCTCTGTCATTTTATTTTAGAAGTTATTCAGTAATTATAAGGGTTCACATAAATAAGAGAAATCATTTCTTTCCTTACCATATAATTTACCCAACTGACCAGTTCCAGTTGGGCAATGCAACTATTTTCTTCCACCTTCTCCTCCTCCTTCTCTTCCTCCGCCTCCTCCCTGTTCCTTCTCCCTTTTCTCTTTCTCTCCCTCCCCCTCCCTCTTCTCCTTTTCACCCTCTCTGTCCTCAGGGGGGTCATATCCTTATATGTGGTTTTGATCGCTTATATTCCAGAAGATATCTTGGGGCCTGGCAGCTAGATTTTTTTCTCTTCCCCATTTATTTATTCAGTCATTACCGAACCCCCACCCCCCAAAAAAAAGAAATGGTGACAAATAACTCTTTTCTTCAAGTTAGTTTTAATTGATGATTTCTTGAAATATAGCTCTGATAAATCAGGCTTTGATAAAGCCCATTGGGATCCAAATGGAGATATTTGACTATGCCTTTGAACCCAAATCACTCTAGCTCTCACTTCCTGGCCAACAGCAGGTCACAGCCCAGTCCTCATTTGCTCATTGTTAGGGTTTTGATGGTTCAGAGTTATTATAAATAATAATCATTTCTGTTCTGGTCCGAAACTTTGAGGGTCTTCCCATACCAGTCCGATTCCTTTGGGAAGTCAAACTAGGCCATCTTTTGCCTCAATTTCTACTTAGCCTTTAATCACTAAAGCTGTGTTGTCTCAGACAAACTGAGACCTGGGAAAGACCTTAGCTTAAAAGGCCAAGGTCTGCCACTGAATCTGGGGCTATTGCCAGTTGTGCTGACCTATGTCTTGCCACTGGACTCAGACAAGTGGAGGAGAAAGAGAAGCTGATGACTTTGCAAAACCTTCCCTCACTTAAATCCAACTCACTTGAAAATCCAGACATTAGTCTCTGGATGTTATTTGTCCCCTCTGAGAATAAGGACAAACAACAGCTTTGCTAATTGAAAATGCCATTAAATTCCATATATGGGCATCCTATTTTTCCATGTTCTATCACCCAATTCTTTTTAGGATTTTTACCACTTCCATGCTGTAAAAACTTTCAATGATGCCTTATGATCTACCAAATTAAATCCAAAAATCCTTAGTCCAGCATTCAGTGATCAAACCCTAACCTCCCTTTCTTACCTTCTTTTCCATTGGTCAGTTCCATAGACCCTATACTGAGATTAAATGGAAAAATTTGCTGTTTCCTCTCTCACATCTCATATTTTGTCCCTTTCATGAATTTGTTAATATTTGTTTCCTTCATCCAGAGTAAACTTCACCTCATTCCCATTCCCATCCTAGTTCTCATTATCAAAATCATTCCAAGTATGGCTTAAATGCAAACACTTTCCTTCATAGTCTTATGGAAAGAACCTTGGCCTTGGAATCAGGTGGCCTGTGCTTAACAGATGATGATGATGATTGATGAGGTCCAGGTTCTGGGAATCCCCTTGAGCTCTCCTTGAATCCTTGAGGTACAGGCTCTGGGAATGCCCCTTGAACTCTGATTAAATTATCCCATTTGATGTGGTATTTGCATGAGGCCATAAGCCTTACATTGTGGCTGGGCCAACAAGACCTCTGTTATTAAAGACTCCTAAAGGCCATCTCCAGTAATTGGACCTGAGGTGTTTGGGTCCCATTGCCAATTTCTGCAGTTTCCTCCTAATATCTGGGGCAGACTGACTAATAAAATACATGTTAAGAATTGCTGCCCCTTCTATAGAGACAGGATCTAAATTGGATACCTTTTTTTTTTTTTTTTTGCTTTTTGGAGGGCAGTTGGGGTTAAGTGACTTGCCCAAAGACACACGGCTAGTAACTGTGTCAAGTGTCTGAGGCCAGATTTGAACTCAGGTCCTCCTGACTTCAAGGCCAGTGCTCTGTTTACTGTGCTACCTACTTGCCCTTTTATGTGTGTGTGTATACTGTTTAATACTTTCTACAAGTCTATCTAGGAAAAGGGTGAGGTTTTCTTTATTTGTCTGAGAAATTTCTCTTTCTGATAATTTAATTGCTTTTGAAATGCAGTTCTTAGGCCTTCTAACAGGCAAAGTACCATATGGTCTCTCTTTTCTCTATCTTTCAGGATGTGATAATCCCATCCTGGGTCACTAGTGGGAACTACAGCTGTTCCTGGAGGGTATTTTCTGGGGTCATTGCTAGCCAAACAATACCCAAATTTTGGGGCTCATTCCCAGATTCTCCTCTTCTCCTTAGTGGAACAACAGGTAGAGAAGAGGATATGCAAATCACCCCAAGAAAGCTCAAATTGCAGGGATAAGTCCTGAAAGCCTTCAGTAAATTTTGTTGGGTTTTCAGAGAATTTACCCAACTTTTCTTTAATTTGATTGAGATCTGAAATGGAGAATGGCACATGCACTCTACTTGTCTGACCTGATGAGATAGCTGCTTCCCTTAAGGGAAAAAGCCCTGAAGGTGCTATAAGGACAGGGTCTTGGGAAGAGAGATTGGAAGTCCCACTTCCTGTGAGAGAGTGACTGGGGGGTGTTGGCTGTACTGGATCATACTTCAAGACTGGGGGATCCGGCTGGCAAGGGGGAAGGTCAGCCAGCACCTGAGAAGGGGAAGGGGTCAGAAGAGGAGATACCTCTATGACTGCCCTCGGGGGTAGGGTGTTGCCTCAGGGGGAGTGGCCACAGAGGGAGCCACCTTAGCAAGACCAGTGGCTGGGACCTAAGCAGAGGTCCCTGAGGGAGGAGGGGCCATGCTGGGAGATGCAGGGTAGGATGGTGTAGGAGGCAGGAAATGAGGGATGTTGAGCTAGAGGAAAAGGGAAGGGGAACTAAGGGGAAAAAGGTTGATGATGATAATGATGATGATGGCTAGCAATCATATAGTACTTTAAGATGTGCAGAACATTTTACATTGATTATCTCATTTGGTTCCCAACACTGCTACTTACCACTTAATGTTACTTTGGACCAATCTCACCTTTGTAGATCTCAGTTTCTTCAACTACCAAAGGAGCTGGATTAAAGGACTGAACTAAACGAAATTTTCTCAATCTAAAGTCAATGATTCCAGGTGTTAGGAGCCTGCTTTATTAGGTAACTCTTTGGAAGTAATTTCAGTTGTTTGGAATAGGAGGTCCTCTACCATGGTCATGTCATGATGATGGGTCTCATAAACCCAGAAAATTATGTTATCTGGAAGAGAGAGGAGAGAGGAGAGAGGTGAGAGAGGGGACAGGGGACAGGCAGGAACAGGCAAGGAAGGGAAGGAAAGGGAAGGGAAGGGGAGGGAAGGGAAGGGAAGGGAAGGGAAGGGAAGGGAAGGGAAGGGAAGGGAAGGGAAGGGAAGGGAAGGGAAGGGAAGGAAAGGAAGGGAAGGGAAGGGAGAGGAAGGGAAGGGAGACAGAGAGAGAATAAAGAAAAGTACTATAAATTTTTAAATGGAGGTCATATATCCAAGACAGTCATTGTCAGTAATTATATTATCCAAGAGTCATATAGTTAGTGACAACAACTGTTTTTCTGGGGCAGAGAACTTTTGTGAATTGGAGCTGAAATTGGAGTTAAGGCAGAGTAAGAATCACAAGGCTTTGACAATGAGTCCTGAACTTAACGAAGGCTTGCCCCTGACTGAGGCTGGAGGCAGAGAGATACAGGAGGACGTTAAGACTCAAAGGGATTACCAGATTATGCACCAGTGACCATGTCATTGAGAGAGCTGAGCAGTGGGGGCATCAAGGGAAGGCTCTTAAAATGAAGAGGCTTCTCTGAGGTAATCATCAGGCCCCTAAGGCCACCCAAGGTTCACCCAGAGTAACAGTGGCTGGGTGTGGATGTAGGCCAAGGGAAGAGACACTGTGCTCCCATCTATGCAGGAAATGTTATGACAGGGAAAGAAATGTGAGGATCTTTGCAGTAGAACTTTTAGTGTCCCTTCCTGCCTTCCTGGCTTTTGCCCCAAGAATCCTCAATAAGACTGGTGCAAGGACAGGGAAATTCTGTTATTATTATCAGGGGACAAGAGCTCCCTGTTTATTTCCTATCACCAGGTTATCTTTCTAAACCCTGGGTCTCTGATGGGATGGCAAGCAGATACCAGGATGCCTGAAGAGACCCCCTGCAGAAAAACAATTGGAAGAACTCCCACAGAATCACTGGCTGGGTTTAAAGTTGAACTACACTAAAGGACTCTCCAATTTATAATTTTTTAAAAGTATCCCAATTATTTGTCATGCCATTCATATATACATATCTGTGTATCTATCTCTATATGGAGAGAGAGGGAGGGATGGAGGGAGAGAGATCTATTCTACCTAGTGAAGTCTATGAACCCCTTCTCAAAAGATTGCTTTTGAATAATTGTAGGAAACAACAAATTTTGGTTTTAATGTTAATGAAAATAAAAATGGATTTTTTTTTCCCATCCACGTTCAGGAACTGCCTTGAAATTCATTCTAGGACTCCTTGGAGGCATATATATTAGCAAGGTTTCTTAATGTAGAGACCACAATCCATGAGAGATCCTTGGATAGATTTCAAGATGCTCCATGAACTAGGATGGGCCAGATGACCAAAGATGTAGATGACATAAAAAAAGATTAAGAACCCCTGCTCTAATATATTCTTAGGTCCCTAGAACGGATCTGTGGGATAGATACCACCTCCACTGCCCTGTGTCAAATGTCCACAACAAAGTCCATGTGGTACAATTCTCAGTGATCTCACAAATGCCACACAAAATATCCCAAACAATTCCTCCAACACAGTTTTTAGACAATACCCAAATACAAGTCTTTAGAGAAGGCCTAGACCTACCACAGCTGATGAACCTAGGGATAAATCACCAATTACAAAAATTATGCAGATTCAACGAACAACAGCGTTTATTGGATTTAGGGCATGATTAATGGTATCAAGAACATTAATGATTCTCTGTGGTTGCCAAATTTCAACAGATAGTTGTTTTGGTTTTTTGGTTTGCTTTGTTTTGTTTTGTTTTGTTTTAATCCTTCAGGTGAAATGTGGTATGGATCATGGTAAGTCGATAGCATTACCTGAAGAATTGAAGTATTCACTTGGACCAGCTCACCTTCCTCTTTATGAAACTAACCTTGCAGGTAGCATGGCAAATGTAATAATCCAGGCCTGACTCAGACTACTCTGAAACCTAAGGTAAGAACTGGAATAAAATGAAGCAGTCCTAGAACATTTGATAATTAACCAGTGAAGGTTTACTTTGTTATAGCAGGAGAAGGATATTTTAGGTAAGAAATGCATATTCAGCAAGGATACAGCACTGATTAAGTTGCATGCAACATCTCTCCTTCCATGTTGTTGTCCATACTGGTCCAACCAATAGAAGCCACATGGAGGAAAGTTAGTTTCTTCTGGTTATTGCTTTATATGGAGTCCAATTTGAAGTCTCATAGTGCTATGCCCCCTGGATTAAAGTTTTTTCTCATTCTTTCCCTTTAGATCCTAGATTTATTGTTCTCTCTAACAAATTTTTCCTAGTTCTAAAAAGCATACCATCAATAATTTGCTATAGCAGTAGTATAACTGAAGGCAAAAGCTCCCAGGAATTGCCCAGGGCTCTTACATCAAAGGGTTCACACGGAGTGAAAGGCACAGGTATATTTTGGAGACATTTCATTTCTCTGGCTTGTTTTCACCATCAGAATGGTACGGGTATCTGACTCTCTCCAAAGTCAATGACTAGCTTCCCTCAAGTATATTGGTTCATAAGTCTCAAAATATGAACAATTTTATTTAAAAGTAATGAAAAAACACTTTCTTCTGATCCTATATGGCAAGAGATGGTATGAAAAGCATCCCTCTATCAGAGTCCTACATGGTGTGTGGGATTTAGTTTAGGTAGAGCCTAAGTAGGGCCTCAATCAATACTCTCTACCATGGCCTCTCTGGCTATAACATACGGGTTATGCCTTGCAGCTTTTCTCCATGGTCAGTAGAAATCATTTTCCCCACCATCCTCACTGAATTCTGTAGACCATATTGCCTGGTTTGCTGATCTCTGCAGTTAGACATTGTTCCAGCAGATGATGCTTTTTAACCATAGGCTTACTGACACTCAAGTTCTCACATTCTCTGAATTTCATCTCTTCTCCAGCAGATGGTAATTCCCCCTTTTTCTAGGTGACCAGCTTTTAAATTTGACCCACACACACGAACACAAAAGAAACAGAAGCCAAGGACAACATTTAAATATGAAAAGTCAGCAAGGGAAAAAAAGAAAAGGAAGTGATGAGGAAAAGGAAGGAAGGAAGGAAGAAAAGAAGGAAGGAAGGGAGGAAGAAAGGAAGGAAGGAAAGGAGAGAAGAGAAGGAAGAGGGGAGAGAGAGAGAGAGAGAGAGAGAGAGAGAGAGAGAGAGAAAGAAAGAATCACATACAGGGTTGTAAACCTTATTAGTGCCATGGAAACCTCAATTTCTTTTATTACCTAGGCTAGTAGAAACACTTTCCAATAATCCTGTATTCACCTGCTGATACATTTCAGAAATGAATGACACCCTGTTACATGAGATAAAGAACAAAGCCCTGAAAGATGTATAGCTATATAGGCAGCAAGAGGAGGTGTGGTATAGTGACTAGAGACCTGGCCTCAGAAGGTGCTAAAAAAAGAGATAGGAATGGCTAGTTTTAATACATATAAACTATACAGGTTAGAGAACTTATCTCTGGTGAAATGTTGGGGATTTTTCCTAACTGGAGTCTTAATAAGTTGTGATGATTTTTATTAATTACCTATGATTTTAGGGTCCTAAAAGAGCAAGGAAAGGGACACATGTGGAACTGTATACTAGTTTATCCTTAAGCTAAAACCACTAACCTTCTTCCTGTTTGCAGCAGATCATGTTACATTAAGCATGAGAGGCTCAGACACAATCTGTTACCTCTAACCAAGGGGGTAGGGCAGGGAGGAAAATACAAATTAAAGGAAAGGTTAGACCCACATGGGATCACTAGCCAAATTTTGTCCTTCACAGCAATATTTGATGGTTATACCTGCTTTAAAAATTTTAGTCTAATTCAGGAGAGTTAAGAGTTAAGAAATTCAGTCTCTGGGCAAATAAAAGCATATTTTTTGCTTTTGTTATTTTCTAATTGTAACTCTGCAATTATACAGCTAAGGAAAGTCTCACACACCCCTTACGGCTATTTAAACAGGCCCACATCTCTATACAGTGAATAATACATTTTTAAAGTCAGCATGGAATAAGACAGACTCACTAACCTTTCTTTTCTTCTTCTTCACCCCTTCAACCAATTATATTGTTCAAAGATCCCAAAATGTAGATAAATGAACAGAGTTAACAGAGAACACTTTATCTCTCTACCAATTATCAACTTAAAATTTGGGGGGAGTGAGGAATTCTTGAGAAGTTGAAAGCAAAGCATCAGCAATGCATATGACAGGTGGAAGCCATTCGATATATAAGGAAAAAGCTGGCAAACCATTTTGTTCTATTGCATCTCTTACTGATCTGGGAATTTGGTTGGGTAAGACTGACTCTATGGACTTTGAGTAAGACATTCTTCCTTTTAGATAATCCTGAGAGAAACCTTTAGAACCTATGTCTCTGACCTTTCTCTACCAAGGAACCCATATGGGAAGGGGTGAAGGGAACCAGCATTTAAGTACTTACTAATGTGCCAGCAACTGTGTGCTAAGTGCTCTATGCCTAAGGGGAAAAACAATCTTCAGGAAACCTTGATAAGATATGTAAGTTTTATTGGGGGCTGGTTTTTGTTTTCATTTTTTCTGGTGTCTTGGTACACTTATTATATAGTCATCTGTTTAGAAAGCATTGGATACTAAATAGTGAGGAACAGATAGTGGTCGTCTGTCTGAAAATAAGCTCCTCACACCAAGTACACACACCATAATAAGTTTAGTGTGTCGTAAATTGAAGAATTGTGGTTGGATAATCATCATGGTTGTTGGCTGCCTCCTCTCTCTCCCAGGTTCCAGGTGCTAGGTTTCCTTATCATATCTCTCCCACCTCCCGTTGGTTCTTTGAGAGAGTTTGAGTTTGAGAGAGCACACTCTCTGTTCCCTGCCTTCCTCTAGGATAGCTAAACCAAGACACTGAAATTACATAGGGGCAGTGCTAAAGTGGGAACAATACCAACTATCCCTTGTGGCCACCCAGACCCAGAAGAGGGAATTGCTATCACTGATATGTATCTATTAGGTACATTGTACAATGATGTCAAAGAAGAACCTAGAGCTTAATTCCATTTAAGCATTTTTTTTACTTGAAGAAAGAGAAGGAATCCAGGAGGTAGATAATACATCCTGTACTTGAATGTGAGGTCATTTCCAAGCCCTTCACCACACTAGTTTCCATCCTGTTGACAGATTTCAATATTTAAAATTCCTTTAAAGAATGTGGCACCTATAATCAACCATGATACCAGATTCAATTCAACAAACATTCTCCATCCCTACCTCCCACACTGGTAAGTCTGCCTGTGAGATCTTAAGTTCCTACTCCAACATGGTCTAATGAAAAAGCTTGACTATCTCTGCATTTTTGTATTTCTGCCCCTAGAATTAAGAGGGAAATAAAGAAAGGGAAAGATTGGTGAAACTCAAATTATTTGTTTTCCTTATTAGTAACCCTGGTGAGAAATGTTGAAAGCATTGGCCAATACGTAGAGTCATAATTCACATAGGTTGACTTTTTTGGTACAAAAGTGTCCTGTGACTTTCATGGTGATGAAGTAAAATTACAGAAAGTTAAAGAACCCACTAGTGACTGAGATCTTCTGAGGAATTTAGCCCGATCAATATGTCGTGAGGTATTTCTGCATAGCATATAATCTGATATTTTCTTTTTACTATAACAATATGTTTTCACACATGGATAAGATCTTGTTCTTGTTGTTTATTCATGTCCAACTCTTCAAGACCCATGGACCATAGCATGCCAATATTACCCATGGGGTTTTCTTGGCAAAGACACTAGAGCAGTTTGCCATTTCTTTCTCCAGTGGATTAAGGCAAACAGAGGTTAAGTGACTTGCCCAGGGTCACACAGCTAGTATGTATCTGAGCTTGGATTTGAACTCAGGCTTTCCTGACTCTAGACCCAGCTGAGCCACCTAGATGCCTCCAAGGAAAAGGTTTTATTCTTCCATTATTCTACTTTCAAGCACCATGTGGTAGTTAGAGCCAAATCCCTGGAAGTAACATGGGCTTCAGCCTTTGTGGTGGCTAGAAAGACTGAGAAGCTTGTGGCCATAAAGGGTATTTAACATGCGGGGCTCATCCTTCCCCATTGCCACTGTGTTAGGGTCTATGTTTTTAAAGCTACTATAGTAGGGTGATGGGTGGAGAGGGTGGAGGTATGACCAGAAAGAAAACAAATGTTTTCAAATCTTTAGTATAGTTTCCATAAGCAGAAGAAAAGTTGGCTTTTGCTTGCTAACTTCCTTACTTCTTTCGGCTAAATGTTGGGGGCTTTAGGCATGTGCCTAGTATACCTAGGATTAGAAGATCATTGACCTAGAATTGGAAAGGACCATAGATGCCACCTAAGCCCCATTATTTTAGACCCAAGGAAATTGTGGCCCAGAGTGGATTAAATGATCTGCAGGGCAGTTAAGTGGCACGGTGAATAGAGAGCCAAGCTTAGAGGCAGGAAGACTCATCCTCCTGAGTTCAAATCTGGCTTCAGACACTTACTAGCTGTGTGACCCTGGGCAAGTCACTTAACCCTGTCTGCCTTGGTTTTCTCAACTGTAAAATGAGCTGGAAAAGGAAATGGAAAACCATCCCAGTATCTTTACCAAGAAAATTCCAAATAAAGTCATGAAGAGTCAGACATGACTGAAAATAATTGAACAAAAATGATTTGTCCAAAGTCATTAAATAACTGAAGCAGGATTTAAATTTAGTAGATCATAGAGCACTTGAAACACACACACACACACACACACACTCACACACACACAAATAGGCATGCACACAGCAGCTGCTACAGTCATAGACCAAAAGATAGTAGCAGAAAAACACGGTCACAAGTTCCTGTTTTAGGGTCAAAATGGTTGGTAATACAATTGGGACATCTTATGTACAATCCAGCACCAACTGACTGTCAATTAAATCAACCAATCAATAAGCATTTATTAACTGATCATGTGTGGGACATTGTGTTAGGCATTTGGGATACAAAAAACAGCAGAGAAACATTGTTTACCCTCAAGGAATTCTCACAATTGCTGTTTAGCACTTTTCCCTCACACTGTCCCTTTTAACTTATGAAAACCAAATAGCAAGAGAAAGTCAAAAAGGAATTTTAGTATATGAAAAACAGAATGTAGCTTTCCTTTCTTACTCACAAAAAGCTGTCTGAAAGCAAAATTATTAAAAGAATGCTACGGGCATTTCTTGGTTTGGATAAAATGCTTATGGTAACAATTTCCTTCCCCTCCCACTCCAATTTTTTTTCTTTTTTGCTAAATATTCTCCCAATGGGCTTCAAATTATTTTCTTACCAATTTTATTAAAGGTAGAAGTGAATGAGGGTGGAAGAACTATTTGGGAATAATCTTCTCTCAAGAAACGATTAACTAAGGAGGTTAATGATGGGGAGGGGGTGGGGATGTGGAAGAATCTGAAAATTCTCCCATAGGATATTCCAAATGAAACATGTTCAAAAGATATGAATGCTTAAAAAGAAGATTAGACTATTGATATTCTGTGCACACAAAGCTCCCTGACAAAATTCAATATATTTTACTCATTCTTTTCACATATTGATCCTTACGTGATTTTTTTCTCCTGCAACATTATTATCTAGATAATAACAGAACCCTACCACCATCCTATGATAAGGGATCAGAGACAAAATGTTTCCAAAGGAGAAGAGTGTCTACAAACATAGCTTTAAATGCCTCACTTGGGAAAATGTAACAATAGGTTGATTTTACATAAGTTCCCTTAGTATTGTGTAGATCTGACTCCTGCAGCTAATTTAGACTGTACTTACATGCAGAGCTATGTTTAAGCAAAACCAGTTGCCATGGTGACACTTAGAGCCCTTCTAAATGTAGTATACAATGTCCAAAATTACCTTTTGTTATTACTCATTAAGTTGAAATACAGGGGGAAATTTGACAGAGACTTGGGCAGACTAAGGTTCACTCCCCCCTTTTTTTTCTATTTTTCCTACCTCCATCTGTCTGTCTTTCTCTTCACTCATAGCCATTTCTATTTTTTCCCCTGTTATTTCTCCTCATGAAGAGGATAGATGACTACTGGTCTCTTTTTAAGTTCTGACTCTGAACATGTGCAAAGGAAAAAATGCAGTGAGACACATAGCCAACCATTGCTTCTGATGGATCAGAATGGATCTGGGTCTTTATAAACACCTACCTGCCATTTATAGCACATCTCTCCATGCTCCTCAATGGAGGTGGTTTTGGGAAATGAAGTTCCTAATATTAGAGATCTCTGGGCTCTCTAATTTTAGCCAGTTCCCTCCCACACCCAATCATGCTTATTACATTTTGAAGTCATCCAGTCTGGCTGAGGCTCAGAAAAGCTGGTTTATGTGAATGAACACCAGTTTAGGAGACCCCCTGACCTTTTCATGAGCAGCTCCCTGACACCATTTGACTAAAGCCCCTTTAGTATACAGAAAAGCCGTGTGTGTGTGTGTGTGTGTGTGTGTGTGTGTGTGTGTGTGTGTGTGTCTTTTTTTCCTTTAACCTGGTTAAATTCTGGTTTGGCTGAACCAGTATCACAGTGATGACACATTAGGGATTCTGGGAAATAATGGTCAATGTGTGATGAGCAGTCAGTTTGGATGGACTTCAGAGGAGGGAGGCATAAGTAAGATTAGAAAGGCAGGTAAAGGGCCAGGTAATGAAGTGTTTAAATGCCAGAATGAGATAAGCTCATAGCTTATCCCAGAGGTAATGGGAATACATCTGGTGGTTATTAAACAAAGGAGTTATGTGAACAAACTTGTCCTTAAAATTATGAATTTGGAAGGTGTGTGGATGATGGATTAGAGTGGGCAATAGAAAAGTTAAAGAAACTAAGTAAGAGGAAACCAATTATCAGTGAGTTGGTGTGTCCTTGGGTCTCCATCTCTAGACCTGGCTAATGAATGGTAGTAATCTGCTTCAAATCTGCCGATTTGGAGATCCCGGAGAAAAATTTCCTTGAAACACACATTTGAAGATTATCTTTTCATAATACATCAATTCCCATTCCCATATTCATATACAATGATGCTTTAATTAATTTTTTAATAAATTTGGTCCAAAAGTGAAGATGAAAAAAGTTGTTTGGGGAAGTTTCTCTGTGCTGGATTAGTGATGACAAGAACTAAGGAACAGGCAGCAATGGCATTATTCAGGTCTATTAGAGGGGGGAGCCGCATTTTTAATGTTCCAGTGGCTCAGTGTCTAGCCCCTAGGTATGAATATCCGTATCTTGAGTCATCCTGATGGGCAAGTCACTGTTAGCAACATACTGCCACCTACTGATAAGCACCATACCTACTCCAACTGCCCTCTGGGGAAGCTGTTTTAATTTTCCTGAAGGCACTCTGATTCACAGCCACATGGCATCCCAAGGAGAAAATTGATGAAGAGCTAGGCAGAGAGTAGTTTGGGATCATCAGAACAAGTGCAAAATGGAATATGACCTTGCTTTAGAGGGGCATAAACAAAATACTATTCTAGGGCTAAGGAAGATAAAGGTCATTTGAACCTAGAAGGATCAAAACAGAATCCTTGTGGACTCTGCTCATTGTCAAAGGATCATGGCAGCCAAAATTAGGAAAGAGTGAATCTAGTCTTAAGATCACAGATTTAGACCCAGAAGGGACTTCAGAGACCTAATCCAGTCCTCTCATTTTACAGTTGAGTAAACCGAGGCCCAAAGAGGTTGGATGTCATACATGTAGCAAGCAACAGAACTGGAACCTGTGATCTCTAATTCCAAAGCCAGGGCTCTTCCACTGAACCACCAATGGGACAATAGATTTTGAGATTTAAGGGCTCTTAGTGGCTGACTATTCTGATCCCATAGTTTCACAAATGAAGAAATTGGTGCCCATGGAAGTTAAGTGACTTGCTGAGAGTAAAAAGGAAGTAAGCAGTAGAGTCAACATTTGAACTCAGGTCCCCTAGTTCCAAAGCCTCTGTTCTTTCCTTTAAATCACATTACTCAACTTCGAAGTTGCTCCACAATGAGAAAACAATGTCCATAGCTTATGAATTAGGAATTCAATAGTTGTTCATCCATGAAAATGAGGTAGAAAGCTTAGGCTAGAGGCAGCTAGGTGGCACAGAGAATAGAGCACTGGCCCTGGAGTCAGGAAGACCCGAGTTCAAATCCAGCCTCAGACACTTGACACACTTACTAGGTGTGTGACCTTGGCCAAGTCATTTGACCCCAATTGCCTTGCTTTCCCCCCTCCAAAAAAAAAAAAGTAAAGAAAGCCTCGGCTAGTGTAGACCAGCCAGTTAACACTGTCCCATCTGCAAGGAGTGCTGGCAAAGTGCCATCTTGAATATCAAATCCCGCCATGCCCTTGACAGTTCCCCCAAAATGAAGCCACAGTTTTGATAGCCTCTCTTTTATTTCTTCTCTTCCCAGTGGTAAACTGATGAGTTAGTTGTCAGGGCTGTAAACTTTATTTTTGCACAGAAATAGCTATGGATGAAGATATAACTTAATCTGAACAAATGCATCAACACAGAATCTTGAAATAAACAAGGTTAATGAATTGACCAGTTTGGGGGGATACCTGAACTTAACTGGATTCAAGCACCACCCAGGAGGGATGCATAGAATAAAGCATTTTCTACACTGTCAGTTCTGGGGGGAATGACAGAGTTGCTTAGATTTAGAGCAGAACATTACTTCAGAGCTAAAGTTGAAACTCATGCTTTTTTACAGATGGAGCCAAAGTGGTTGAGATTTACCTACAATCACATAGGTAATAGATTGGAAGAAGACCTAACTGTTAGGAATTTTCTCATTTCTTTGTGACTTTTGTGTATCACTCCTAATTCTGCCTCCTGCATTCAAAAACAACAAACTGGATTCCTCTTCCCAATGGCAGCCCTTCAGATCCTGAAAGACAGCTCTACTATCTTCCCCAAAACTTTTCTTTTCCAGTCAAAACATTCCCAGTTCCTTCATCCAATTCCCAGAGGGCATCAACCCAAGGACGTTCACCATTCTGGCTGTTATCATGCTCTGGCCATTCTCTAGGCTATCAGCGTCCTTCCTAAAATCCATTGCCCAGAATTGAACACAATGTACCAGATGTGCTCTAGTCACAACAGAATACAGCAGAGCTCTCACTAACTAAAAAGCTGGGTGCTTTACTTTTGTAAATGCTGGCTGAGATCACAAAGGCTCTTCCTGGCTGCCATATCACACTTTCACCTTGCAGTCCAGGAATTTTAATTTTTGAACCTAAGTGTAAGACTCCACATTAATCTCTATGAAACTGCATCTTATTTGGTTTTATTCTGTCAGGAACTATATGAATAATAACTCTGCCTTTCACTATATTCACTATCTCTCCCAGTTTGTTGTCATCTGGGAATTTGATTGGCATGCCATCTAGGCTTTAATCTAAATCATTGATACACATATTCCTACATTTGTTTGTCATATGTACTGAGGGGCATGCAGACTGGTCAGTTCCTCCTCCTCATAGACCATGTCCTTTTAAGTCAATTCACTTTCAGTCTAGAAAAGGTTGAATTACTTTTAAAAAGAGAAATCTGAAAATAAGTACGATCTCTGACCATTGGGAAGAACTTCCCTGGAGAATTTGGAAAATATAGCTAAGACAGTTTAGCTAAGGAATATATACATGTAGCTATAGACAGGATAGCTATCTGCCTCTTTTTCCAATTATGACTGCTTCACAGTGAGGCATTATAAAAAGGTTCCTATAATTAATTTCCTTATAAGCTTTGTAAAGAAGGTTTGAATTCAAGCTAAAGCAGAAGGACCATACTTAGCCTCTTCTGGGGAGGTAGAACCTCTCTTCCCAATAAGTGCTACAAGAAATAACACTTTATGTTGTTAGTTAACAAAATATTGATGTCAATATTTGCCAAAAACCAACCAACAAACAAACATTAATGTCATGTAAATAAATGTCTTTCACTCATTGGGAAAATCTCTTGGAAACATAACTTCATGAACACTACAAATATCTTACAGCCAGAATCATTGCAGAATGTGATCTTGGCCACAGTAGAATCATGGGTAATTATTACTTCAGGTGATTTCTGTCAGAATGCAAGGAACAAGATTGTTTGCAAAGGACAGGGTTACAATGGAAAACTGGTCAGAAGGTCAGATAGTGATATACTGGGAAAGACTCCAGAGCTGTGAAAACATTAGGGGCCTGGTAATGTATTGATAGTATGTCTTTTCCCTTATCTCCTAGAATAATAGCTCAAAACTCTTAATGTGAATGAATGCCAGCTAGAATACCAACCTAGCCCAAACTTCCTATACAGATGGCATAATCTTGCTTGTTTATAACTGTGGCCTGGTTTCCTTAGCAAACATCCAAGGCCTACTAAAGGGTGAAAGTAGCCAACTTTCCAGTAGATAAACTGGGGTTTTATGAATAGCAAATGCTGGGACATCTTAATGCAACATTAAACTTCAAAACTGGAACCCTCAAAAGCCAGAAAACACTTAAGCTCTGGCAATGCACAGAAAGATGGGCAACATCTTGGATTCTTCATGACCAGCACCGAGACATGTCCCAAAGTTTCAATATAATCAGAAAGGTAACGATAAAGGAAACAAAAGACTTAAGACTATTTCTATTTAATAAAGACAAGGCCAAACTTGAACTCTTATATCCGTAAACTTATATTTGTATAAACTGTTTGAAAAATAACTTTTTCATTCTTGATTTTTTTAACCTTAATATGAGTGTTTTTTTAAATCACAATTTGCCAGCTTGTTTTTGTTCTTTATGTACAGTAAGATTGATCTCTCCCCATGTTGTTTGTGTGGCTTTTGTTGTTTGATTTGAAACTCTTTCATTTAAGAATCATTTGCCAAAATAACCATAATCCTGGGCTTCTGATATGAAGTGGTTTCCTTAAATCAGATGAACACTATTAATTTAGCAAAAGCTCAACTCAGATTTTGCCATATTTCTTGACCATAATTATGGTGCCATTCTGAAAACTGACAAATAATAATAACCAGTATTTTTTATAACAAGCTATGTTTTGCAAAGTACTTTACCTATGTTATCTCATTTATTCCTCATAACAATCCTGGAAGGTAAATGCTATTATTATCCCCAATCTACAGATGAGGAGGGAAACTGAGCCTAGGGTCGTTACTAATAAGAGAATGAACCAATATTCAAACTCAGGTCTGGCTAGTTTCAAATCCAACACTATCCACTATACCACCGAGTGGCCAGATCAGAAAGTGGAGGCATTTTGAAATTGTTTTGACAATGAATCAGGCATTTTTCTAGTAACTGCAATGGAAATGGGGTGCCGGTACCAATCAGACACCAACCCTTGCTCATTATAAATAGATATGGAATAAAAAAAGGGAAAACAGCATAAGACCCTCGTCCCAACCAAGTTGTGACACTATTGTCATTTACAACAATGAAATTAGGTCCTAATGGAAAATTGGATCTTCTGGTTTTTCTCTATAATGCAGTTAGGACAGTTGTAAACTATTTTTTTTCCTCCAATAAGTCATAACTAATGTATGATTGGATCATACCAACCTCTCCTTGCAGCCTCTCTTGTTTGATCAGGAAAAAGCACACTACTTTGCCCTTTGGATATGGAATTTCCAGTATTATTTTCTTTCACAGATCTCCCCCTCAGTCTTAAATTTATTGTAAATCTTCCTAAAAATCTAAGTCTGAGTATGTCACTTTCCTTCTCCATAAACTCCAGTGGCTAGCTAGTTCTTCTTTTATTAATATAAATTCTTCTGTTTGGCATTCAAAACTTTAACACTTTCTTCAATTCCTAATCTATCCATAACCTTGAGCTCCAGAAGATCAAGTCACTTTATAGTCTTTCCAGGTGATAGTTTCATATTTCTAATCTAAGGATTATATGCCATATACATGTTCCCATGCATCTATCTCTTACATTGTAAGCATTAAATGAACAAAGGCCAAACATACCTAAGTATATTATAATCAGCTATATCATATCATATCATATCATATATTATATTATACATATTATATTATGTTATAATAATGTCTTATTATAATATAATAACCAGCCCTAAATATTCTTTCACTTGGTAATTTCATTAGTACTCATGGACTTAGTTCTTATCTCTATGCAGAGGACCCATAAATCTAATCTTCTTCTCTGTCTAGAGCTCCATTAACATACCACTAATCACCTACTGGTCATGTTGAATGACTGTTGTGAGGGCATTTCAACCTCAACAGATGTCATCCATTCTCCACTCCCTAAACTTTGCTATTTCTGTTGAAAGTTCTGTCCTCTTTCCAGTCACTCATCTTCCCATGATCCCCTTTGTCACTCACCCTCCCTACACATGTCCAATCAGATTTTCTGTCATTGAAACCTCTACCATTTCTCTCATATATGTCCACTTCTCCACCTACTTGCCCGACTCCCTAGTTTAAGCCTTCACTATATCTCTCTTAGAAAAAAAATAATACTTTCCTAATTTATCTCCTTGCCTCCAGTCTTTACTCCCTCCAGTCTTCCAAACCAGAGGTGACAAACACTCTTGAGTGCAGACTAATTAAAACGTAATTGGCAATTTTTTAAAAATAGAAATACAATAAAAGAGACAATATCACATTTTAAAACTAATGTAATATGCAACCTGCAGGGATCCTTACATATGATTTAGTGGTGTCCATTTCTGTTTGAGTTGGGCAATACTGTTATAAATCAAAATTAAAGTGTTTTTCCTAAAAAATAGGTTTGAGTATGTCACCCTTCTTCTCGATAAACTCCAGTAGCTACCTATTATTTCTTTGATGAAACAAAAACTTATCTGTTTGGCATTCAAAAAACTCTTTACACCCTGGCCACAACTTACCATTGCAGCTTTGCAAATTATTCTCCTTGACTGACTCTAACTAATGTAGCCAAACTGGCCTTTGAGTTTCTCTTCATTTACCATCTCCCTTCTTTTGCACTAGCTGTAAAGTCTGTAAAGCCAAGCATGAGTAGCTCTCCAGAGGATTGGTACTGTGAATAGCTATAAGGTTCTGATCACATAGTATAGTGAACTCTCTATTTTTTCAGCAGTAAAATAAGACAAAACATTCAAGGAAAACAAAGTACAGCATTCACAATGATATGACATAACAACTTATCACTAAAGTGGTCCACATAGTTTTAAATAAAAGATTCAGTAAGTTCTTAACTCAATCATCCTTAAGGAGCAATCCTCCTTAAGGGACACAAAGTACAAAGGTCTAAGTTTTCCTACTCTAGGTCACATTGTCTTAATCTCTCAGTCAAAAAGTCTTCTTTCTTCTTGATTGGAGATTAGTTTCCAATCATCCTTAACTCAATCATCTTTAAGGGGTACAAGGTATAGAGTACAAAGTTCTTCCATCCCTAGATCACAGTAAATCATGATCTTTTCAGTCAGCACTAAGGACAGGTCTTTTCATCTTGGCTCAAAGCTGGCTCCCAAATTCCATGGTTCTTCTTCCATGGGTCCAGCTTCCTGGATTCACAGGCAGGCAGCTCTCAGTTCCTCATCCAGCTCCTTGTCTAGCTCCTTGTCCAGTTCCCATTTCATATTGAAACTCATAGTGTCCAGTCCATCTCGAGTCCTTCACGGTTTCTGTTTCTGGGAAGACAAAGCTTAACAGAGCCAAAATAACATTCATGCACATTGCCAGAACCACCAACAATTCAATATCTGCCTGTGAAATCAATACAGACACACAAACAAAGTGTGAGAGCTCAACACAGACCCACAAACAAGGTCTGAGAACGCAACACAAATTGTCAGTATAATCCCAGCACCTCCAAAACCCTCCTCCCGGATCTCTGTAAGCAGACAACAAGAAAAATCCTCTTTCAGGGCTTCCAGTAAGGTCCCAGGGCTTCTGTACAAAATATCACAAGCACAACAGAACAGACAGGGTGCCTGGCCTCCACAACTATTCCCCTTCTCAGTTCTGCCCTCTTCCCACTTGTGCTCTTCCTTATAGATCATCAATTCCTTCCTCTTCCACCCACCTCTTACATCCTTCCTGTTGCTATCTTTGGCAAGTCCCGCTCACTGTGGGATTCACAGGTTCTTTTTCTTAATAAAGACTTGATAAAATCAGAGCAAGACTCAAAAGAAAATTGAACTGAAACAAGGTGCTAAATAATTAGGTAACTGAAACAAGGTGCTAAGTATCCATTTGCTTGTCATTATACTGTCCCTCATGCCAGAAATGCATTTCCTTCCCTCATCTATTTCCTCAAAATCACTCATTTCCTTCAAGACTCAGGACAAGCACAATTTTCCACATAGCGATACTCTCAGCTACTGGGGCCCTACTATACTAAATCACCTTTTATCTATTTTGTGTCTATATACATGTGTGCAGGCTGTCTACCCAAACAGAATAGGGAAAAGGAGACAACAAACAAACATTTATTTATTTGTTTGTTTGTTTATCTTTTTTAACAACATTTATAAAGCATTTGCTGTATGCCAAGCACAGTGCTTTACAAATATTGTTTCACTTGATTCACACAACAACCCTGAGAACTAGGTAATATTATTATTCTCATTTTGTAGTTGAGAAAACTAATGCAGAAAAAGGTTAAATGCATTGTCCAGAGTCACATAACTAGTAAGTGTCAGAGGCCAGATTTGAACTCAGGTCTTGCTGACTCCACTCTCACCATTGCCCTACCTAGTTGCCTACTATGAGTCAAGTCTGTGCTTGGTTCTGGGAGTATAAAAGTAAAAACATCCCTGACTTCAAGGAGTTAGCTGCTCTCCAAAGCCAGTCTCAAAAGTGGCCATTAATGTGTATGTTTCTCACAGTTTCAAAGGTATCTTTGTCTGTCACTTACTACCCACAATCATGTTCACCTATGGCAAGACTGAGTGATATTATACCATGTGTATTTCACTTATTAGATGTATTCCAGAAACATCCATCCAGTGGCACAGTGGATAAAGTGCCAAGCTTGGAGTCAGGAAGATTCCTCTTCCTGATTTCAAACCTGGCCTCAGACATTATCTAGATGTGTGGCCCTGGGCAAGTCACTTTAACCCTGTTTTTCTCAGTTTCCTCATCTGTAAAATGAGGTGGAAAACGAAACAGAAAATCACTTTAGTATCTCTGCCAAGAAAACCCCAGATGGGGTCATGAAGAGTTGGACATGATGGAAAAATGACGGAACAACAATAACCAAGATGTATTCCTTAAGAATAAATAGGATATATTTAAATATCAGGTAGTATACAATTATAATATTGAAATCCAACAATTACAAAATGTCTGTGAAAAACTTAAACTGTGAAAGAATCCACCAATTACCTCTTGAAAGAGATCCCAAAAGGAAAGCTCCAAGGGATATTGGTAGCTAAATTCCAGAGTTCCCAGGTCAAGGAGGAAATATCACAAGCAGTCAGAAAGAAATGATTTGAGTATTATCAAAACACAATCAGGTTAACAGAAGATCTAGCAGTTTCTATGTTAAGGGATAAAAGGGCTCAGAATATGATCTTCCAGAGGTCAGAGGAGCTAGTTTTAAAACCAAGAATCACCTACCCAGCCAAACTGAGTATAATACTTCAGAGGGAAATGGATATTTAATGAAATAGAGGACTTTTGAGTATTCTTGATGAAAAGAACAGAGCTGAATCAAAAATTTGAATTTCAAATACAAGAATCAATAGAAGCATGAAAAAGTAAACAGGAAAGAGAAGTCATAAGGGACTTATTAAATTTGCACTGTTTACATTCCTACATGGTAAGAGGATATTTGTAACTCATGAGACCTTTCTCAGTATTAGGGTAGCTGTAAGAAACAGATAGATAAGATAGATAGATAGATAGATAGATAGATAGATAGATAGATAGATAGATAGATGGCACAGGGTGAGATGAAAATGAAGGGATGATATCTAAAAAATAAAATTAAGGGAAGGGTGAGAGCAGAATATATTGAGATAAGGAGAAAGGGAGAGATAGAATAGGGTAAATTATCTCACATAAAAGAAGCAAGAAAAAGGTTTCATAATGGAGTGAAAAGAGGGGAGGTGAGAGGGAATGAGTAAACCTTACTCTAATTGGATTTGGCATAAGGAGGGAATAACATATAGTCAATTGGGTATCTTCCCCTACAGGAAAGTAAGGGAGAATGGGATAAGAAGAGGGGTGGGGTGATAGAAGGAAGGGCAGATTGGGGGAGGGGGTAGTCAGAAGCAAACACTTTTGAAAAGAGACAGGGTCAAAGTAAAAAATAGAATAAGGTGGGGATAGGATGGAGGGAAATATAGTCTTTCACAACATGACTATTGTGGAAGTGTTTTGCATAACTACACATGTATAACCTATATTTAATTGTTTGCCTTCTCAATGAGGGTGGGTGGGTGGGGAGGGAAGAAGAGATAGAATTTGGAACTCAAAGTCTTAAAAACAAATGTTAAAAATTGTTTTTACATGCAAGTGGGAAATAATACATACAGGCAATGAGTTATAGAAATCTATCTTGCCCTACAGGAAAATAAAAAGGAAAGGGATTGGGGGAGGAAGGATAAAAGGGAGGGCAGTCTGGGGTAAGAGGTTATCAGAACGTATGCCATCTCAGGGTGGGGGGAGAGGAGAGATGGGAAGAAAATTTAAAACTCAAAATCTTTTGGGAATGAATGTTAAAAACTAGAAATTAATTAATTACTTTTTTTTTTAAGAAAAAATTAAGCTGGCTAAATCTAAAGTGCCAAAAACAACAAATTATTCATTTTTAGAGAAGTGGTATTAACTCCCTCAGGCAAATGTACCTAATGTTTCTAAATTCATATTAGGATCCCAGAATCACTGAAACTGAGCTGGACTATAATTAAAAGTCTCCCCCAGATTATCTCTATTCCCCTTTGGTTCTTGCATTTCTGATGAATTCCTCCTGTGTGGCAGACCTAGGATCCTGGCCATATTTCTCCTCCATCTCCTCTCCTCTGGCTCCCCCCAAAAAACAGAGATAAATGAACAAAACTTCCTGATATTTGTGCCACAACATAGTGTCTCAGGACCCAAGTTAGAATCTCTCCTAGGCTACTTCCTACCTGGTCTCAGATACTTATTAGCTGTGTGACCCTGGGCAAGTCACTTAACCCTGTTTGGTTCAGTTTCCCCATCTATAAAATGAGTTGGAGAAGGAAATGGCAAACCACTCATTATGTTTGCCAAAAAAACAAAAAACAAAAAACAAAAAACAAGGTCACAAAGAGTAGGATCCAACTCAAAAATGACTAAATAACAATGAAATGAAAGGCTTGGATTAGGTCATCTCTGGACTCTTTTCTAACTCTAGAATTATGATCCCATGATTCTTTGGTTAATTCTTGTTGAGGATCATCCAGGATGGTCCTCAGTAGAACAAATATTGGAAATGTGCACTTGTCCAAGGCTTATATTATAAAAGCTTATATTAGAATTACTATGAAGGGGGGATGCTTATTAAATTACTGAGTCCAATTAGGCTTTGTGTGTGGGACTGAATATCGTCCATATGGGAAAAGCCCTAGGAAGATCAATAAGTCTTTTGATCAACAGGCATTTACTAAGAATATATTACATGCATGCCAGCCATTGGTGATACGGCGACAAAAGCTACCTAGTCCTTGTCCTTGAGGAGCTCACTTCTCACACCTCATCACTGTGTGTCCCCCACAGTCTCACCCTGGAACTTTCCTGGGCACATAGACCCTTGTCGCTCTTGAACAGCCCTCCTTGTCCCACTGTTGAGTTGGTTCCCCATTTTGAGGAAGCCCCCAAGCCACCAACTTTCATTCCTCTTGGGACTGCAATTATGGCTTTGTGACATATTACAACATCTTGTCCTTGCCAGGGCACATTCTTATTCCCCTCCCTTTTTCCTTCAGTCCTTCACTTTTCATCTCCTTTTTGCATATCGACTTTCAGATTAGAACACAAGCTCCTAGAGGGAAGGAACTGTCCTTCTTTTTGCTTGTATTGATATGTTTATCTTTCATTCAGTGCTTTCACAATGTAAGCCCTTGATGAATGTTTGCTCTTCTGTCTCACCTCTCTCCAGGTATTATCGGTATTATTAGCCACTTGAAATTAAGTTGCTTTTTTTTTTAAATTTTGGACTTAAAATGTAAAACAAATACATAAGAAATGAAAAAGAAATATATTATACACTTAAATATAAGATAAGAAAAATGCCATGTGCACAGCATAATATAAGAAAGGATTCAAAATATATAGCGATAAATTTCTATTTCAAGAAAGCCTATATATTCAAAACTATACATTGTGTTGAAACTATCTTTTATTTGCTTCCTTGTAGGCTTTCTTTTGTCCTCTGCTTAACCCATTCCCCATGAAAGTAGGTTTCCAGAACTAATAGTCACCCTCCCTCATCTAATTCCTTTGTATAGGGTTCTTCCTCTCTTACCTCATTTATATAAGATAATTATGCTTTTTAGCTGTTCCTGAACAGTTTTACTTTTTGAAGTCCTATCATGCTCAGGTCTACCCAATCTTTCTTATGAACTACACAGTTACTACTAACAATCTTAGACATATATTCTACATTTTACATATAAAAAAGATAAACAGTTTGCCTTTATTAATTCCCTTGTAATTGTTCTTTTGTATTGTAATAGTAATGGAATTGAAAGATCCCTCCGTATTGGCTTGGTTTTCTGGTTGAGTGTTGAAACTCAGAGCTTATGAACCCCAGTTGTGGGATGAACTTGTTGATGTGAAGAGAGAAGGCTGAACTGGGAGGAGCTGGTATCATGGATTTGGAGAAGGCCCAAGCAGAAAAAGAGAGGCAGAAGGACTTTGGGGAGCAGCTTTGTGGAGGACTACTGAGGGCCAGTTCAAGCTGCCCAGGACTTTTGAGAGCTGCCACCCAGAGCTGCCAAGGACTGAGGAGACATGTTTGTGATGCTGGTATTTTGTCTGTCTGTTTTGATGTTACTTTGCCAGATTCATCTGCTGTTGAAGGACAGTGCTGCTGTTCCTCATATGATTTTCTTCCTTAAGATTCTGGATCTCATGCCCAAAAGGCTATAAAAAGGTGCATACCCTTTGACCCAGCAATACCATTTCTAGGGCTGTATCCTAAAGAGATCATACAAGTGGGAGGAAGACCTGTTTGCACAAAAAAAAATGTATAGCAGTTCTTTTCATGGTGGCAAATAATTGGAAATCAAGGGGATGCCCATCAATTGGGGAATGGGTAAACAAGTTGTAGTATATGAATGTAATGGAATACTATTGTGCTATAAGAAATGAGGAGCAGATGAACTTCATAATAACCTGGAGAGACTTATATAAACTGATGCTGAGTGAGAAGAGCAGAACCAGGAGAACTTTGTACACAATTATAGACACATAATATGTGTGATAACTGACTTTGATAGACTGGGCCCCTCTCAGCAATGCAAGGTTATGAGACAACTCCAAAAGACTCATGATGGAAAGGATATCCACATCCAGAGGAAAAAAACTATGGAGTTCCAATGCAGACTGAAGCAAACTACTTGCTTTCTCTTTTGTGTTTAGTTTTGTTTCCTTCCTTCTTTCTTGTTGTTCACTTCATTGGTTATAATTCTGTATAACCTGAGTAATGCTTAATGTGAAGGTATTTGTAGAGCCTATATCTGACTGCATGGGGTGGGGGGAGGAGAGGAAGGGAGGGGAAATTTGGAACTCAAAGGACTGTGGAACTGAATGTTGTAAACTAAAAATAGATAAACAAATTTAATAAAATAAAATTGAAGGAAAAACATTTTAAATTAAAAAAATAAATTTAGGCAGCTAGGTGGCACAGTGAATATAGCACTAGCCCTGGAGTCAGGAGAATCTAAGTTCAAATCTGGCCTCAGACACTTAACAGGAACCTAGCCACGTGACCTTGGGCAAGTCACTTAACCTCAATTGCCCTACCCCCTCCAAAAAGAAAAAAAAAAACTAAAGAAGTTAAAAAAAATATTCTCAATCTCTGCTTCTAATTGATTGACTTTCTTTTCATAATCTTGTTCTTTTTTTTTCTTGGATTGTTCATATTTTTTAGTTGCTTTTCCTCAATCTCTCTCATTTGATTTTTAAAATATTTTTAAAGTTCTATGAATTTTGGGGCTAGTGACCATTTGGCATTATTCTCTGAGGGTAGAAGAGGGCTTCTTTGCTTCAGAACCCTCCTCTGAAGACAAACCCTTCTCTATTTCCAAAGTAATTCTCTGTGGTAGGACTGTTTCTCCTTTGTCTGTGAATTTTTTGTTAGTAATAATACCTTAATTTTCGTAATTGCCTCTAGTCCTGGGATATGGGGGATGGTGCCTCTGTCCACCAGTTCTCCCCTCCCACCCTGAACCCAAACCAAGACCTTCAGCCTCCTGTAAGTGACCACAGCCAGCAGAGTCCCTGCCCCACTGCTTCTGCACTCAATTGGCATGTGTTGGTTCTTTCTCACTCTGGCCATTTCTCTGCAGCACAGCTGGGTCTGGCATTCCTTGTCAGCAGAGGTTACCTTGATCTTCCCCAGCTCAGATACCTGACTGCCTCCACTATCTTCAGGGTAAAAGTTCCTGTGGCTGGGGCCAGGCAGCCTCCCAACCCAGTTATGCCTAAGGCTTGCCTCTCATTCAAGTGTTCCTTAGCTTAAAGGTGTATACTATACACCGGGACCAAACCTCATTCCAGGGTTTTTCTTTAGACCTTCTCCACATGTCCCAGGGGGACCCTAGTTCTGTCCCTTCTTTTGTTTATTTTAAGTGCTCTATGTTTGCCCCAGGTGTTGTTTTATCTCTTTTATGAAGAAAAATCTTGGAATTTTCTGACCTCAGTCTTCCCAGAATCCTCCAACAATGAGTTATTAAGAAGTATTAAATCATAATTCAGAAATTTCTAGCTAAGGTTGCAAACAGTTTTGCCTTCCCATATCAGTTATAAGAAATTGTCCTATGGTTTGTGTTTTGTTGTAATCAGCCTATAACTAGGCATTAACATTGCAGATACTCTTTTCATCTATCACAGTAGAAAGGGCATTGAATTTGGAGTCAGAGGATTGAATATCAAATCCTGCCTTTGTCATTTACAACAAATGTGAGCTCGGCCAGGACAAATGACTTTACAGACACTCCAAACTCACCAGCAACATGGAAAAAACCAGTTGGCACTCCAATTCTGAGAAGCATACACCTGTACTGGTAGGAGTTAGCATTTATGTTATCCCATGTAATCCTTACAATAATCTTGTGAAATAATTACCATTATTCTCCAGATGAGGAAGTGAGATAAAAGAACTTATCTGACTTGCCTAGGGTCAACACAACAATTAAGAGTCTGTATCAGGTTTGGAACTCAGATCTTCCACATTGTGCCATCCACTGTATTTTTCTGTATATTTACATAATTCTTTCATTATATAAACAATCTACCTAAAATGGCCCAAACGGCAGTTTTCAGATAAAGAAATCAAAGCTATTTATAGTCATGGGAAAAAATGTTCTAAATCACTATTGATCAAAAAAGTGCAAATTAAAGCAACTCTGAAGTACCATCTCACAGTTATCAGATTGGCTAATATGATCCAGAAAAAAGAAAAGAAAATGGTAAATGTTGGAGGGGATGTGGGAAAACAGACAGTAACACCGTGGAGCTGTGAACTGGTCCAACCATTCTGGAGAGCAGTTTGGAACTTTATCCAAAGGGCTATAAAACTGTACATACCTTTTGATCCAGCAATACTACTGCTAAATTGATACCCCAAAGACTTCAAAAAAGGCAAGGGAGGGCCTATTTGTACAAAAATACTTATTGCAACTCTTTTTATGGTGACTATTAATTGGAAATTGAAGGAATGCTATCAATTGGGAAATGGCTAAACAATATGTGGCATATGATTGTGATGAAATACTATTGTGCTATAAGAAATGACAAGCATGCCGATTTAGGAAAAACCTGGAAAGACTTACATGAACTGATGCAAAATATAATGAACAGAATCAGGAGAGTATTAAACACAGTAACAGCAATACTATACTGTGAAGAACTGTGGATGTCTTAGCTTTTCTTAACAATACAATGATCCAAGACAATACTAAGGGACTTAAGATAAAGCAAACTATCTGCCTCCAGAGAAAGAACTGATACTGTCTAAATACAGACTGACACATACTATTTTTCACTTTCTTTCTTTCATTATTTTTTTTAGTCTTCTTGTACAAAATAAGTAAACTGAAAATGTTTTACATGATTGCACATGTATAACCTATATTGGATTGCTTCTCAGGGAAGGTCAAGGGGAAAAAGGGAGGAAGGGATAGAATTTGGAACTCAAATTTTTTTTAATGTTAAAAATTCCCTTAACATGTCATTGGGGGGAAAGTAAAATACTATATTATATTAAAATATATTAAGCAAAATGACCAGAATGTAGTTTTCTCTTTTAGTTGGATGGATAAGTAGATAGATGGATGAATGGATGGATGGATGGGATAAGCACCCACTATATGTCAGGTGCTGTGCTAGGCACTTTACAAATAGTATCAGAGGACATCAATTATGATAATTGTTATCATAATTAAATATCATCAAGCATCATAATTAAATAATTAATTGTCATAACCACCCTGAGAGGGAGATGCAATGGTGTTTGCAGTTCAATGCAACTTCTGCTCTCTGC
The DNA here is from genome assembly GCA_011680675.1 of Gymnobelideus leadbeateri. Classification (NCBI taxonomy): domain Eukaryota; kingdom Metazoa; phylum Chordata; class Mammalia; order Diprotodontia; family Petauridae; genus Gymnobelideus; species Gymnobelideus leadbeateri. The sequence continues at coordinate 997,574 of WOXC01002638.1, forward strand.
AATTAAAAAAAAATTCATATAATTCAGTCATCTGGGTCGGTGGTATGGGACTGTCAAAATATCAAGCACAGTCCTGCCTCTTCCTAACTTTTTTTTAAATTTAGTCTCTTGCTTAAGCATATCCATATCTCTCCCTGCCATATAATAGCACTCACCTTTCTCTGTCTCTGTCTCTGTTGGTCTCTGTCTCCCTCTCTCTCTTTCTTCTAGGCTCCTCTCTATCTCCTCTCTGTCTTTCTGTTTCTGTAGCTTTTCTGCTGTTTCCCTCCCACCTTTTCTCCCCTCCCTCCCTCTTTTTCTCTGACTCTCTGTCTCTCTGAATTTGTTTCTCTGTCTCTCTCTTTTTTTCTCTCTCTCCAACTCCTCTTTAGCTGCCCAAAAGCCTCACTTCTGTTTTACATGTAGATCTGAACAGAAGTTACTTGATTTTAATAAGTAGATTCAGCCAAATCATTCACTGCAGTTTTCACGAATGGATAGGCAAGTCTGACTTTCCCACATGAAACAAAATGAATGCTTAATTATGTTTCTTCTGAAAACTTTCCTTCAGTTATTATTTCCTAAAAGGTCTAGCTGCAGTAGTTAAATGAAAAGAAGAAATATTGCTCCTTATTCTAAGCATACCTCTGGGGAAGTTTATTTAACCTGCAAGACTGCTGCTCCTAGTTTTTACACACATATGCATGCATGCGCGTGTATTCGAGCGTGCGTACACACACACACACACACACACAGCAGTAAAGTAGGAGCTCTGTCTGGGGCACTCTGGATCTTCTGGAGCTCAGGAAGCAGCCAAGTACAGAAAAAGGTTCATTGGAGATACCTTAGTACACAGGCTGATGGAGAGAGAGAAGAAAAGAATGAGTTCTCCTTTGATCTGCATGCTGGTCATTCAGAAACAAGGCTTGTAAGGGTGACAAGGCTAGGGTGGAAGGGCAGAGAAGGGACACTCTGGACAACAGTCTATCTATCCCTACTCTACTAATCAGTCCCTTTGTTGTTGTGTTTTCCTCAGTAACAATAAAATTCAAGATAGAAGAAGTCAAGAAAGATACAGAACTTGGAACCAATAGAACATTGAGCTGGAATCTGATTGAAATGTCCTAGCTTTGTGACCATGGACAAATCAATCATGCTACCTTTAAGTCTCAGATCCTTCACCGAGGCAGCGATAAGTGAATTAAAGTGTTACTGTGGGAGTCAAGTGAGGTAACGTGTGTAAAATGAGCAATAAAAGTTGAAGGGCAGAGAAATATACAATGGGATGATTTGTGGACTCTAACACTTGCTCTCCCTCAAAAGTCAATGCAACTTCCACCAGAATGTCTGCTGTTGAGCTGCGTTTGATTTTCCATGACCATCTTTGAGGTTTTCTGGGCAAAGATACTAGAGCAATTTACCATTTCCTTCTCTTGCTCATTTTACAGATAAGGAAACTGAGGCAAACAGGGTTAAGTGATTTGCCCAAGATCACATAGCTACTAAGTATCTGAGGTCAGATCTGAACTCATTAAGATGAATCTTCCTGACTCTAGGCCCAGCACTCTGTCCACTGGGCCACCTAGCTGCACTTTCTCCAAAATAGTTTCTATCATGAAGAAATGAAAAGTTTCTGAATGATAACTTTAAAAATGGACACAAGGGAGTTTCTCTCTAGGTATTTTTTTTTTTAAGCAATTGGGGTTAAGTAACTTGCTCAAGGTTACACGGCTAGTCATTATTTATTCGTGGGTGCTCATTTTTTGAGGCCGGATTCCATCTCGTTTCATCCCAACTCCGAGGCCGGTGCTCTTACTCACTGTGCCACCTAGCCACCCCTCTCTAGGTATTTCTTTGGTGCCACCTAGAATTTTTCTCAGTAATTAACTAATGCTGATTTACTGTTTTAGATGCTGAGATATAACCTGGCACAGGAGATTAAATGATAAACATTCGGTCTGGAAGGGCTGGATTGTAAAACCATACTTTACCTTTCTGAGCCTCAGTTTCCTCATTAGTAAAATGGGTGCAATAATTGTAGGGCCTAACTCTATGACTAGAGAAGCTTGGTGTTAGCTATGCATAATGAAGTCAGGAATGCAACCAGGTAGGTTAATCCTAGGGGTTTAGTTTTTGTGTAGGTTCAGAATCATTTGCATTTCAAGACCCAGGGTATTCAGGAACTCCAGAAGGAAAAAAAATTGGGATTGGGGGGTGGGGGAGGTTTCAGGTCCACCCTGCTATCTGAGATTGTTAGGGAAACTTCTCAGACATGGATTTGGGGATTTAGGATTACCATAAAGGAATTAAGCAAGAATCATTAGGAGTTTCTAGCCCTTAGTAAAATAGAGGTTTAGGACACTGACCCTATGCTTATTAAACATAAAATGACTGTTAAAAATACCATGCCTATGGTGATTACTTAGTTGGATTGCCCTTCAGTGTTTCAAGAAAGCTCCTGAAATGGTGACTTTCTGGAGAGGAAAAGCCTATGCTAGTCAATGCTCTAAGGATTGACTGATTATCCTTGGAGGATGGATGGGGGAAGCAACTGTCCTCTAGTCTTTTCCTAGTCCAATGACCAATGTGTGGGCCCTGCCCTTTTAAAAAGACTCTAGCTTGGGGTGGCTAGGGGGCGAAGTGATTAGAGCATCGGCCCTGGAGTCAGAAGGACCTGAGTTTGGATCTGGCCTCAGACACTTAATGCACACACAAACAAAAACCTAGCCATGTGACCTCAGGCAAGTTACTTAACCCCAATTGCCCTCCAAAAAGAAAAAAAAAAGACTCTAGCTTAAATTAGGTTTTGTGCTAAAAAGGAGATGGCAAATGCTATTTAATTTATAAGGAAGAGACAGCAGCTCAAATTTCAAGGTAAACCAGAAGCTGGAAGCCTATGCCTTCATATCCAGTGGAACCATGTCTGACAGTAACCATCAGTGTCCATGGGACCCATAGAATATGATCAAGCAACGACCTCATGAAATCAATGAGGAATAACACTTAGAAAAGATTACAAGCCATTATTCTTAGCAATACAATCCAAGAAACAAAATTATTCTTAGCGATATAATCCAAGTGAATTCATGATGAAAATACATTATACACCTCCAGAGAAAGAACTGATGGAGCATGAATACAGATCAAAGAAGACTACTTTTCACTTCCTCAATGTTTTTAACGTGAAAAGTCCCTTCCCACTCAAGACCTATGATATTCTTTGCCCTCTAGAATAGGGATTTTTACCCAAGGACCTATGCACTTTTCTAAACATCTATTTTCATAACATTTTAATATAATTTGTTTCCTTTGTGATCCTGCTTATTTTATTCATTTTACAAGTGTTATTTGGAGAAGGGGTCCATAGCTTTCATCAGAATGTCAAAAAGGTCCATGACCTTGATCTGAAGGACCCATGACCATGACCTAAAAAATGTTATCCCTTGCTCTAGAAGATTCAGTGACAAAATTCCTGGATTTAAGAACTCTTGAATTTGGGGTTATCAATAAAGCAATTCCCAAAGCAGATGCTGCCCAAGAAATATCCCTTCTCTTCTTAATAGGCTAGATTCTGGGATCATATTATGAAAGGTGTTCAAAATCTGCCTTACTGTACCTGGGAGGATGAGGTTGACTAAATTATGCATAAATTAAATCATCCTTGAATTTCTCTTGCATGACATGTGCAAGCACATATATTCCATTGTATGCTCCCATGTGATTCTGCTGTAAATCATTCATTCTTATTACTGGTTAGAAGAAAGTGAAAAATTTCCTTCTCCCTACTCTCTTGTTCTATAAGAACAGGAATTCTATAAGAAGTCACACAAAAAAAAGAAGAGCAAGTCGTGAGAAAAAGAGGAAAAAAAAGAGGTTCAAACAATTTGCTTTGATAGTCTCTGGGGATGGACAGCTGACTCTCAGCCAATTATTGAGTTCCCTTTACCTGAGGCATCCCTTCAGTTTCTTTCAATGGCCCAAACCTTGTCATCTCAACAAACTTATTGTTGAACTACAAATCAGTCAGGGACTCCCCTGTTCCATTCTTTTCTTTTACCCTGGCCACACATGCTCCTTATGTTTGCTTCTCCATATATTCTCTGGAAATGTCCACTCTTCCCAATGATGGAGCATGCATTTGTGGGAGAGTTTATCTGGGTTTTATAGGGGACATTTTCTATTGCTACATTTCTTTGTCTGGTATTTCATTAAATACTATACTTATATAGTTAATTGCATCCTTTACTTGGGATTGATTGCATCCTCTGCATGTCAAAGTAAATACATCAAGTAGGGGCTTATAAGCTATAGTTTTGGGGTAGACCCATACCATAGAATATTTTGAATCTGGAGTAGTTTGTCATGTGAGTTAGGGATGGGTGTCTATAGAAGGCACATAACAGCTGTGATATTTACCTCACAAGGTTGTAGTGAGGCTCAGTGATCCCACACATGTATACACATGTGTGTATATATATACATGTGTGCACATATACACATATACACACATTACTTTGCAAACCTTTAAGTCCTGTATAAATGTCAGCTATCATCATTGTTTCTCCTGGAGGGAAAACAGAACTAAGTTCAGCTCAGCCACAGTAATCCTATGCTAGACTGTCCCCCTGTTGATTGATGACTTTGACACATTGCTGCCCATACCCTCCACTTGCCTGTTAATAACTCTGTCCTACTTAAAATTTTGTACTCCCATTCTTTGGCAGAATTTGAGGGGAACTGTTAAGGGGATACAAGTGACAAGTGGACAATAGTGTGCTGGTATGGCTGAACTCCACTGAATAAACAGACAGCTTTCCAACATTAGAAAAGGAGAGAAATTTTATGAGGAATTTCAAATATGTGGACCTTGAAGGAAATTTTTATCCAATCAAAACATGTGAGTCATCAAAACCTAATTTTAAATTTAGGATACAATATAATAATGTAACAGTTCTAAAGACACAATTGAGTTGTCCTTCCTGAACTCAATTAGGCATACCTTCACAAGCTTCTCAGTTCCAAACCAGGCAAATAGGGGGAGGAAGAGACACAATGGCCATTGGTTTTGGAGTCAAAAGACATAGATGACTTTGAGTAAGTCATTTAGCCTACATAAACCACAGTTTTGTAATTTGTAAAAAGGAGAGTTTAATGATTACACATATACAACCTGTGTCAAATTGCTTGTCTTTTCATGGGGAAGGGAAAGAGGGAGGGAGAGAATTTGGAACTCACTTTTTTCAAATGCTAAAAATTGTTTTGGGTAAAATAAAATATTAAATTTAAATTAAAAAGAAGAGTTTAAATCGGATGAACTCCAAGGTCCTTTTCAGTTCCTTAATGCCTATGAGAGGAGCTTCTCCATGGAGGGTCTTCTCTCTCCAACAGAGGAGGAACTATTGTGTGTCTTTTGCCTAACAGAAGAAAGCAAAGGTGAAAGGGAGAATAAAAAGTGTGTCTTTCTATCTTTTCTTGTATCCTACTAATCCAAGAAGGTTGTTAAAAACTTTCACTCAGTCAAACTCTGAGGAATGAAGGCAAAATCACATCTGCGTTTAAAGCGTTACTATGGATAAGAAAATCATTGACAGTTTTGAGCAGAGAAGGTCTAAACCTGATAACAACAAATAGCCTATTCCTCAGTCTAGTCACATGACTCATGGCTGCCACCTTTTTCTAGACCTAATGTACTAACTGAGGCTGAGCAGGGAAAACATCCATTATTAAACTTTTACTCCCCACTCCACACATTATAAACAGTTGAAGGAAATAAAAAAAAAGAAAATATGAGATAGCCATGGCTGGTCAAGTAGTCAGGCTTTTACTATATCCCCAAAAGACAGGGGGTTAGAAATGAGTAAACACTACAGACACATCTCTTAATCATGTAATTGTTTACCAACCTCTCTGCCCTGAAGCACCATCCAGTGAACAAGTATGGGGAAGACTTTTGGCAGCTAAAAAATCAGTTCCCTTGGATGGGGCATTCTTGTTAAATTCCCAAAGGACCTGGAATATTAGGGGATGGCTGTACTGAAATATTCTGTCTAATGGACACAGTGAAGAACAGTAAAGACCTCCAAGCTGAGAAGCTTCCTTCTGAGAGTAAGTTTGCCTTCCACTGCTTAAGGTGTGTATGTGGTGGGGAGGGAGTAGGGGAATGGAAGCAGTAAATATCCAATAAGCTTTGGATATTTACTATGTGTGATACAATGTACTCAGGATACAAGAACAACAAAATAAGAGATCATGGTCCCAGTGAGTAGCTTACATTCTGATGGGGGGAGACAACCCATATGGAAGAATGGTGGCTAGGGAAGGAAAGGAAGCTTTGACTTAGGCAGTCATAGGAATTGTGAGTGAAGCCCTAGAGTGGCAAATTATCAAGTCCCTTCCAGTACCAACAGCAGTGGACTTTGAGGTAGCTAGGTGGCCCAGTGGATAGAGTGTTGGCTTGGAATCAGGAAGACTGAAGTTTACATTCTACTTCATATACTCTATTGGCCCCATGACTCTGGGCAAGTCACTTACCCCATCTGTAGCTCAGCTTCCTCCTCGGTTAAAAAAAAAAAAAAGTGTACTCTCTTCAAGCTTTATATCTATGATTCTATGGTTCTTTTTCACAGAACAAGAGATAGGCATTGGGAATGGGTAGGAAGAAGACTATGCACTTGTGGCAACAAATTGGACGGCTAGATGCCTACTCTGGGTAGGACACTGGATGCCTGCAGATAAGAGATATTCACTAGTACCAGGATGTGTTTCATTGTAAATGCATTTGTACCTCATAAAGGGTGAACCTGTTTGATTTTTAAGTGTGTCATCTGTACACTTCTAAAGGGTATGAGGCTTTTAGTACATTATTTGCATATGAAAAGGGCAAGAAACCAACTGAACCACCAGAAGGGATAATAAACTTGCTCCCAGGCATAGACTGTCCAGGTATCTTTTCCACTTATTTGTATGATTGACAACGAAGACTTACAACAGTTTTGTACACAGATGTGTACACAAATGTATATATACACATTCGCAAACAATATACATTTGTTTCCATTCCCCAGAGTGAAGAAGCTTGACAATACTTGCAGTTATATCATTTAAGAATCAAGCATATTCTTATAGATATACTGAGAAAGGATCATGAGCCAAACACTATGAAATTAGTTGTACTTTAATAGGACCTATAACATCTGGGTATTAAAGGAAAAAAATTTTAAAGAAAGTTACAATTTAACTTTATTATATGTTTAAAAGAAATAGCAAGTTGTATATACATAAAAGATTTGCAGTTTTATGTTCGATCATCTTTCTTTTTATTCTGTTATAGAATTGTTTTATTTCATGAATTAAAAATAAAATAAATAAGTGTTTTTAAAAGTTTCCTCATCTGTCAAATAAAAAGGATAGATTAATGTCCTAGTTTTCCTCCAACTTCCACATTTGGTAAAATCAAAAATGGATTAAAACTGACATTCCTTAAGAGGTTCATGTATCTGTGTTCTGTTGACTTGACTGACTCTTGTGGCTCTGTACCTTCTACCAGTAAAGAACACTTAATTTGACCTGGCCCTGGCATTCTTTACCTGAAGCAGCCCTAACAAATGGCTTTTTGTTTTCCTCACAGTCAGATCCATCACATATTTGATTAAAATATTTTCCAAGAAAAAACAACAACCAATAATACTGCTATAAATTCAGACTAACCTATGCTACAGCTTATTTAAATATGTCTTTTAGACATAATCTTAGGTCTCTTTTATTCAGTAATATCTAAAAAATAAAGGTAATGATAAGAGAGATATCACTTCCTAACTCAGGGACCATAATGAAGTGGAAAAACAGGAAATTCTCTCTAATTAGATGCTCATCTTATGTCTCTTTATGGGAATCTTACCAAAACCATAGGTTTCAAGCCCCTCATACCACATTTATTCATTTTAAACAGTTGTAGTTTAAAAATACCAAACTCTTCTAGCCAGACTTGAATCCTATCCAT